>JACBWW010000038.1:4923924-5225794 GCA_020086605.1 Lanius collurio
AAAGGAAAGGAAAGGAAAGGAAAGGAAAGGAAAGGAAAGGAAAGGAAAGGAGACATCTATCTGGGAAATTAAGACCTGAGAGTTGAAGGTATTTATGGCATAGACTATTCAGTAACACCATCATTATACATGTCTGGCTGACTCTTCCTATCAGTACACATTTGCCATAACACAAATCTAAATCAGCCCAAGGAGATGTAATGAATGGCATTTGGAAGTATACTTTGGTATTCATAGGACCTCCCAACACGGCACTTTGGAACACTTTTCTAAAATAGAAGAATTGGGCAGACTGCACTGAAATATTAATGGAGGATAATGAAAAAAACAGCTGTCAATGACAGTGTTATAGGTTGGTTAATATTGTATGATGAGTGTGTTATAACCATAAATAAACAATAACTATAAAAGATAGTGAATATAAATAATCATTAATACAAATAATAAATAGTAAAATATAAGCTTGAGTGGGTGATGGGATAGAATCAGGAGAGGCATCAACTATGGAATGGTTTTCTGTTCTACTCCTTGGTCTCTCAAAAAGCTTTCAGAAATGGATATTGTTATTCTCTGCTATCAAAACCAGAACAATGCATTGTGCTTCTTTCTCTTTCAACATGCACTGATAGCATTTCAACAATATGCTATTGTAATAAAAAATAGCAATTTCAGCTTTCTAGAGGGTATGAACCTTAAATGGGCACAAAAAGAACAAACCAGAAGAATGTATTGCCAATAATGTTATTTTATTCCCTGTAACTAAAAGAAACTTGTGTGAGCCATGTAACTGCTGCTGGTTCAAACGCAACCTTCAGCCTGAGACTTTAATCACTGGGTGAAAAGGGTAAAAGAGTTTGATTGGTTGTACATGTGAAACCTTAAATACAGGGAGGAGGGTGAGAAGTCTTCTGAAGAAAAAGCACACAAAAAAATCAGCTTCACTCTTGTAACCTGATGAGACTGATCTAACTCCCCTTGCCAGACCCCTCTCACCCCTAGTGCACAGAAACCAGCATCACATTTGGGAAACTTTTTGGAGTTGCTCTCTCCTTAAACTGGTGCTTAGCAGTCACTGAGCATCTTGACAAGCAACCTGCAGGACACTGGTGGAAGCTCACAAGAAGGTGGAGAGCTTGAATAATTGCCCTAAGACTGTGCAGGTGCCTGCACATAGGTAAATGTGAAATATTCTCATCGAGGAATTCACATTCACTCCCTGTTCATGTGATGCCTTCTGAATTTATCTTATCTAAACAACCTGCTGTGTCCACCCAAAGGCCATACCTTAAAAACTGCATCACAGCTAGGCCATTAAACCCATTTATTTTCTTGGCCAATCTTCTGGTCACCCTACCAGCTTGAACACATTTGTGGGCAGTAGAGGGCTGTTGAGAGGCTGCAGTGCAGATGGACGTCACAGGGAGATGCCCTGTCTAAAGCAGCTGCTGGAAGCCCATTAACCAGAGCCATGACTGAAATCAGATGGCAATTGCCTACTCAGGAGCTATGGCACTCCCGTCCCTCCTCACTAGCAGGTTTTCCCATGCCAGGAGCAGGTAAAGCAGCCAGGACCCACACTGTTTTGTGCAGCAGTGCAAGAGACTCAGGTGCTGTGTTAAAAAAATATTCTCTGCAGAACAGGAATCACAGTCACACCAGCTTCAACCAGATGTTTGAGTTCTACACATCTTTTTTTTGGCTGTTCCCTTCTTGTACCCTTATTTTGCTGTGTCAGGGTTAAAGCACTTCTCTCAGCTTTCCAACTCTTGAGGAATGGTGTTTATTAGGGACCACTTCTCCTTGATCTATTTGTCTTTATTACAACTAGATTTTAAAATTACTCCTCCACTGAGGTTTGGTTTTTCAAAGCCAAAAGACAAGTCATGGCCAAGCCCCTGTTATGGGAGGTAGTGGCCAAGAACTGGAGAAATCTTGCTTTCCCATCACTTGAATGTGATCCCAGGGGATGGTTACCCACTGGTGTAAACAGCAGCATGGATATGAGCTCATAGCCCCCAAAATCTTTAATAAAGAAATAAGGCTCACTTATTGCAGCCAGAGGTAAGTAGCCAAGTGATATGGTATTTATAAACTTTTGATAAGTCTGTCATTTTTAGCTATGCTTAAAAGCAACCCTTTAAAATGATGGTTCAGGAACACAGTCAACAGCAAAGCGAGCTGGTCTTTGGCTTGATTAGATTTTGCTCCCTTTACCTTGATGAAACGATGGCTTATTAGCATTCCAAAATGAGAGTGCGCTCTAAATGTAAGTGGATTTTAATACAATCTTTTTGAGGAAATGTCAAACTGTGTTGGGTACATCTCCTCCCTGCTCCCCCCCTCTCCCCCTCTTCCCTGAATAGCAGAGTTCAGCAAGGAACTGTGCCAAAATAATGAGTGAGGGACAGGGGGAACTTCAGAGTCAAGGAAAAAGATGAGAAATAAATCCTGCCAGCAATAATGTCACTGCGGTTCTCCCGCCAACAGCTTAATTCAGTGCCTTTCCCTTGGTTTTGCACTGGTGTAACCAACAAGGCTTTGGCTACCCACACTTGTCATAACTAAATTAGCACTTAACACCACACATCAAAAGCTGGAGGCTTTGCAGGTGTAAATTGGTACCAATTGACTCAGTTAACTATACTGGCTGGAAAAGTCATGCCAGTTTTACTCTGTTGTGCACCCTGGTTTACCTGCTGTGCACGGATGGGCCTTAGGAGGGTGAAGTGCCCTGAAAAATTTTTACCCAAGGTGAAAAAAACCCCACAAACCCAAGCCTCAAACAGACAAAGTATACCTGCTTAAATTAAATTAAATATTAACATCCCCTGCTTTAGAGTTACACCGTGAATGTAATATGTGCACTGTTAATGAACCGCAATTTATTTACACCTCAAACAAAGAGTATCCTCACTGCCCTAAAGTAGTTAAATTGCCCTCTTCCTAGTGAAATTTATTGCCATTTAAACATGCCAAAAGGCCATTCTGCCGGTCATTACAAAAATCTATCATTTCTGCAACTGCTGGTATCCTGTTCTGTGGTCAAATTCAATCTGAGAAGGGTCAACAGAATTTTTCCACCAAATGCTTCCCTCTTGCCTGTCATCAATTTACTTTTGTCAACAAAAAGGGCATTACTACCGAATGAAATAGAAGATCCTCTTAAGACCTCTGGCAAACAGCGAGAGCTTCTCTGACATATTGCATCTTTTCTGCTTGCAGATATGTGTGAGTGTGTGTGAGTGTGTGTGAGCGTGTGTGTGTGTGTGCGTGTGTCTGTGCTAGGATCAAAATACTGAGTGCATGAGCAGGAATTTTGTAATTTGTCAAGCTGCTTTTGCTCCAACAAGCACTCATGTTTTTAACTATTGTGGATAATTGCACAGTATTTTCAAATTTTATCTATGAAAATAGTTTAAAGAATAAGTTTTCCATTAGGAAATTATGACTGCATTAATAAATCAGATTTTTGTTAAGTGACTCTTCTGCTTTTCTTCTATGCACACAGTCAGAGCACACACCAAGACTTGTTTCACCTCACATCATATCCAGATTTTGGTTAGGTATCTAAAAATCCTAGGGAACAGTCTAGTGCAATAAAATAAAATTATTATTACTAATAAAACCAGCACAGTCCCCTTACATTTTTTTTAATAGATAAGTGACAGGAAACACAAACCAAAATTAAGTCAATTAGCTCACTACTACTAATCAACAACCTGATTAATTGAAGGACCCCAACACTGCACCCCATTCTTCTGGCATACTATTAAACACTTACTATTATGCCAATCCTTGTCACAAAGAGTAAGGAGATGGACTTGTTTTATTCACATAAAACAGGGAGAAATGAAAGGCAAGGAGAGCCAAGTGTGTAGCTTTGAGGTTTCCTTGTAACAGGAATACTGTGTTCCCTTGGTCTGCAAGCAGTTTGTCCCAAACCCTGCAGGGAATTGAGCCTGGGAGAGAAAGCAGGGAAAGGACTTGGGTGCAGGCTGGAAGAAAGGAGTCTGCAAGTGTTTCTCAGTGTAAGTGATGTCTGGACACATGATTACTAGAATAAGGAAAAGCATGAGAGGGTAAACAAAGTAGGAAAGAGCAAAGCCACAGAGCTCCTGATATCATAGAAGATCTAAAGCATTGCCCTACAGCACTGGCTTCAAGCAGTGCTCCCAACAAGACATTTCAAGATATGCTCCCATTTCTGAGGTTCTTCCTCAGCAGCAGGAGTACTGCTGCATTTTTAGCTGGATCCAGCTCATTTTCACTGTGTTTTCAGTTTGTCATATCTGTTATGCCTGAGGATAAATGGTAGCAGTTTATTCATACCACCTTATCTCTCCTCGGTTCTTCTTCATGCAGACAACGAGGTATTGGTCTAGAGCAAGTTTTGGCCCTTTCTTCTGATTTTTAACCACTCTAGGGTGGTCCTAGGAGAAATCCTGTGGGTGTTGATTCCTTTCCAGTAGGAAATGGACTCTGATTTAATTTTCTATAACAGAGTAATATGTTTTGATGAACCCCAGGACAGATTCAAAGATTCACTTTTTTTTTTTTTTTTTTTTCCCCAGTGACTAAAGGAACTAAATTCACAGGTAGCAAAGAACATGGCTTCTGTTTCTGTCCCAGCAAAATATAATTCCTATACTGCATCCTCTGTCTCCTGCATAATTTCAGTGGCCAAGGGATAGTGGATTTTACATGGAAAAGCCCTAACTGATGTTGCGTGTGGGCTTTCTGAAAGCCAAGCACTCAGATACAGTTGGTAAGGGCAAGAGGCAGAGAGAGAAACCATAGCAAGACAACATTCTTTAGGTAAGAACTACCTGAGATTTGTCCAGTTTTCTTCTTCAGTCAGTTTTCCTGTATGTGAACCTGCAGTGATCAGACCCTCCTCCTCAGGAGTGCCAGCTGGATAATGGTGAGAATATTGATTTGGAAAGCTTGTGTGTCTCAAAAAACAATTTTGATTTTGTACAGGAAGCCAGAGTTCTCAGCAGGCACATTCAATTAATAAAAACCAAACAAACCCATGTTCTGAGCCAAAAATTCTCTCAAGCACTCTTCTTTGAGCTTTGAAGCAAAACCATCTCTCAAAGAGTCTCCAAAATCATCATGTCAAAGTTATACAAATGCTAACAATTTATTCCAAGAAAATGAAATCTGCTGAGGTGAGACTGGGAGGTGTTAAAACTTAATGAACATAAAATTATATAGCCTTGCTTAAACAGAACTGAGTTTTCTTGAGCTGGCTACAGTCCTCAACATTCCCTCTTCTGATTTTTAATCACTTTCAAATTTTTGTATTATTTTTCCTGGTGCTGAAAAGATGATGAGAGTTGTTTCCCTGTTTGAATACAGGGAGAGGAGGGTGAGGAGAACAGCTTGTGACAGCTTACAGCAATTGCTTGTCTTGCCTTTTAAGAAGAGTTGGCCAACACAGAGGAAAATAAGGGCAAGTGAGGTGCCCCTCTCTTTGAATGACAACAAATATCCCTTGTGCCTTCCTGCATGCGGGCAGAGGAGAGGGAGAATGAGGGTCAGGCATTCCAGCACAACTCATCTTCACCTCACTGTGGCTCCTGTTCCTGGGAGCACAGGCTGCCTCTAGTAACTCAGCTGGGGCAGATGCCCCTGGTGAAAGGGCAGTGACCTCTTCAGGTGGCAAAGTCAGATCTGTCACAGCTCTCCTGGCAGAGTCAGGGTGGGTTTGTAGGTTTTTCTCTACAGTTTTGCTATTGAGAAGGAGGAAGGTAACTCGGTTCTGGCTGGAACTTTTGCTCAGCTTGGTACCTGCTGCAGTGGCTTGCATTGCATCTGCATAACAAATTTTGCAAGTTGAATTAATGTGAAAGGCAGAAAATTAAAGATATTATGAGAACTGAAGGCAAGCATAAAGAATTTTGTCTCTGTCAAATAGCAAGACCTCTTGCATGCTCATCTGTGCTTCAGACATGAGGCATGAGATGAATTTGGAAAAGGATTTTGGTGACAGGACAAATTTTCAAGTAAGATTACTACATCCAAGAAGCAATTTGCCTCACCAGTAATTTTTCAGTATTTCCTTTGTCATTGTTGAAAGTGTTTGTGTCTGAAAGCAAGTTTTGTTTTTCACAGTGGCTGGATTTTGTCTGTGGTTTACAGCTCAGGTGAGACTCTTATCTGTACTCAGGTGGCATCATTCCTAAGCTGTAAAATGAACAGGGACCTCAGAAGCTGATACAGAAACAGACTACAGGGTCAGAGCAGGAGGGAAAAATAGACTGTGTGGAAGGGGAAAAACTTTCATAAACATGAATAGATATGATAACTGTGAGTGCAGTAAAAACCATACAGCTCAGATGGCCTTATCCAAAATTCATTGAAATCAGCTGAGAACATCCTCACACACTCAAGGGCTCTGGGTCATGATTTGCATCAGTGAGTCTCATTTTGCAAATTTTGTGGTTAAGTAGACCTTGCATTATGTATAATTTTATTTTGCTCCCAAGGAAGGTGGAGTGCAGAGCAGTGTCCGCCAAACACAGCTCTCAGGCACTGAAGTTGCAAGGACAGATTCCCAGCTGGCAGAATGATCCCCAGTACTGGGATTTCTCATATATCGAAAGGAGCCAAGAGAAGGAAGTGAGATATTGTCATTCACACAGATCATGACAGACTTTCAGTTTTAATCCACTGAGTGTGTTCAGTGCTGCCAGATAACATAGTTCATTGACAATAGTTATTTTACACCAGTCTGCTTGTTTCTCATAAACAGCAAAAAGTCATGGCTTGGCCATAACAAAATTTAAAAAGACAGAATTACATTTTTATTTGATAGGGAAGATGGCAACCTATGTTTCTCTAATTAATATCAAGATGCCTGATTTGAAAAACTGAGTCAGAGAAACCTTCATATTTTGCAAGAAAATATTTTAAATTATCCATCTATGTTTAATAATTTAAAAGCATCAAAACAACCTGTGCTAGTATATCAGATGGACAGGGTTAAACTCATCAAATATATCCTGGATCCAAGTGACTGACAAATACCACCACTCTTTATGAAAATCCCATGCTTCATGTTTTTTGTTACTGCTGTCTAGGCTGTGACAAACATTGGGCCTCAAGCAAAAAGGCACAAATCATTGTATGTCATCAAAACATGAATATGAGCTTTGCTTGGCATTTTTCCAGGAAAGGACCTGGCCTGACAGCTCATGGGCATCCAGAATTATTGTTTGCCTAAATGCTGAATAACATAAACCCTCACAAATCAAATCTCACTTTCCAAGTACCCTTGTAATTCACTGTCTTAGTTTGAAAAGACAGATGTCTTCTAAGGAAGGCAGGAGCCTCCCTTGAAGTGAAGGATGCAACCCCCTTCTCTCAGAATTATTATAATTTTGAAATTAAGGGGCTTTCAGGCAAAGACATAAAGAATAGGAATAACAGTTCTTTACTAAAATACAGATATATAAACAGGCAAACAAACAACAATAACTATAGTGGTGACAACAAACAGAACCACAAACCCAGTGCAGCCTCTCTCGGCTGTCAGGCCCTTTCCCCTCTGGTGCAGTTCCAGTCACAGCCGGCAGGGGCGCTGGCGGCTCCCGGTGAGCAGAGCAGGTGCGATGGTTCCCCCGCGGCTGCAGGGGGCGCTCCGGAGCGAGCTCGGGGAGCACGCAGTAATGGCGGCCTGGGGTCCGGGAAAGGGTTGGAAGAAAGGCTTCACAAACCTCCCTGGGCAGCTGATCCTGGTGTCTGTCTGGGCTCTCCTGGCCAGGCAGGCTGGGGCAGCAGTAGGAGCACAAATTCCGGGTGGCAGGTGAGATGTATCCATGGTAGGAATCCCCAGAGGTCTCGGCAGGCAGGACAGGCAGGGCTGCAGAGCAGCGAAGGCTGAGGCAGCAGAATCTGCAGCTCAGCTCCCAGCAAGGTAGGGAAGGACAGGTTTGGGATCCCGGGGTTTCTCCAGCAGAGAGAAAAAAAAACCCCAGCAGGAAACCCGCAGTGCTGACGAGAATGGTCTCTCCCCGTCTCCACACCAGGTCCCAAGTGCCCAGCACACACCCAGGTGAGGACAGTAGCCCTAGATGGGCTCCTCCCCTCCCTGGCCAGTTTTTTTGTTTCTCCCAAGTACCCAGCAATTTGTTGTCTTGGTAACATAGTATGGGAGAAAATTCCTCAAGAGAAAGAAAGGGAACTCCCCAAACCCCAACATTCACCATACAGCAGCTTTCTTCCGATGACTGTACACTAAGCCAGAGAAGCCAGTGCTGCTTGCTTGGCAAAAAAACATATCTGACACTGATCATATTAAATGTGTTTTTTGTTTCTTAGGTGGATATCCAGCAGTTGTTAAGATCTTGATTCATAGCAGACCTTGCAAACAGACAAGGAATGGTTTAAAGGGGCACTCAGACTGTCAGTCTCCAGCTAATTCTGGTTATTATTTTCCTACTGCTGAACCACGTGCTGAGAACTTAAGTATGATGCAACTTGTTTTGTATGTAGCTTGTCACAATGCAGTTTTTAGCTGATGTCTCCTGTGGTGCATTGTGTAAGATGGAGATCACAGAAACCCAATTGATTACTACCAACTTCTTAAAAAGCCATTCTAGTTGTCCATGTCTCCCTCATTTGTGAAGTTAGGTGGGGAAAAGTTTGTTCTGCTTCTCCTGAGGCTCCTCTCTACTTTCAGTATGCACCTGTTGGGAACTGCCTTGCAAAAGCTTCACTTACCGATGGAATATCCATCTCTTCACAGGCTTATAGCTGGCTTTGTTTATGGGCTGCTTTACCACAAGGCCAATAAAGAACTGAAATGGTGCCCCATATACATATGGAGAGGGGAAAAATGCAGGTCTTTTCCTCCCAAATGGAAAGGTGAATGGAAAGATAGGTTGTGGATCAAAGCTGGTGACAGGTTGTATTTAATCGTATCTATTTTTTACTGACTCAGAAATCATCCAACACAGACTTGTACAAATTATAAAGCTCTGACTGCAGAAGCTTTTCTCCCTCCTCTCCCTCAGCCTGGTATTTATTTTTTGTTTAGTGAGCAAGCTTTTGTTGACAGTTACTCCCACATTCTGAAGCCAGGTTTTGGGACTGAATTCCTATCCAAGAATTGATAGCTAGCAATGGTGGGATGAACTGGTTTTCTGGAAGCACTTCTTTCCCTCTGCTCTGACTAGAGGTAGTCTGAACAGCAAGGTAAGAGATGTAGAGCAGAGAGGCTTTGAAGATGCTAAAGAGCAGCAAAAAGAAAAAAAAACAAACCAACAAACAAACCCTGTCTTTATTTTTCAAGTAAGCTGGTGACAGGATAGTTGATCAGATGGACTGCCTGCTCTGATCAAGCCTGACAATTCTACAGTTTTATCTTCCTGCAGAACAGAAAACTAGGCTGAACCGATACTGGCAGTCAAGACAGCTTCCAGAAACAGCCAAGGGAAACGAATCTCCAATTTGACAAACCAATAAATTATTTTTTAAAAATTACATCCCACTCCTTTCAAGAGGTAATTACGTCAATAATTTGAAATATTTTGCTTTTTGTTTTGGCTTACAAGCCAATATTCCCATGCCAGGTGCAACTGCTTTTTGTCTGGCAGTGAGTTACAACACAAGGAACCTCCTCCCCCCTCTCCACCAGGAAAGCCAATTTTTTCACACTTGATAGGATTACATCCTGAACTTCTTTCCCTTTCTGCCTGCCACTGCACTTTACTTGCTGTTGATATCTCCAAAAGGTTATTCCTTTTGCTCCTTGTTGGGCTGAGTGCATCTTGAACCAGTGTGAGGAGATCTACTGCAGGTGATTGCAATGCCCATTCTCACCAAGGCTTGACCTGCCCCCTTCAGTGAACTTCTTGGAGGTGAGTTCCTGTAGTCCACCATCTCAATTTCCCTATGCAGAGCTCTGAATATAAAAAAAGTGAATACATCAAGTAAAATCTGTTGAATTTAAATGGTGAAGATCCTACTGGTAGGACTTGGTGGAAAGCTATAGTTAGCAAAACCTGAAAATATTTCAAACTGAATTCTGCTGTTCTGAACACAGGGGCCAAAAAGTTAAATTACACACCCCCCCCTCAAATTTCCCCTCAGGCAATGTTGGATTAGTTCTTAAGAAATTTGAAAGAGTTCATCCTTCAGCTCCAAGATCTTCCAGGTGAAGGTGAACAGTAGAGTTCTGAAAAGGAACAGTGGTGAATGGGGTTGATTCTCTGAGCCAGTGGGGAGGGCTGTGCCCTCCTGGAAACCTGGACTGAAACACATGCAATCAGCTGGAGTTTTTTCTTGTGGAACAGAGTGGGACCAGGGCCTACCAGCCAACTCACTGCCTGCAGCTGCACAGTGAAGCTGTTAGCCTTTTTTTCCTGTTACCTGGCAAGAGATGTAGCTTATCTGAAAGTTTGTTTTAAATCACGAGGTATTTTGGCATTACATCTCACTACTGCCACTGCTCTCCCTCCCACAGAGAGTTCCACCATGGGCACTCCCTGGTCCATGGAAAGAGAGGCTTGTTATGTTTTGCAGTTCATTAAATGCCCAGAAACACCAACCATTTGCATTTATAAGCAAAAATTGGCTTTCAATATGTGCTTCTATGTACTATTACTAGATAGGCCTTGGAAACTAACAGAAACAAAACCTCCATGTTGTTAAAAAGGCACAGATCTCCTTATGGACAACATGATTTTGAAGAAAAGTATTTTCAGGTGAAAAAAATAATAGAATAGAGACTGAGATTTACCCTTCAGTGTCTCATGACTAAGGGACAGGACTTGGCTATTCTGCCCTGGGAATCAAGCAAGGGAAAAATAAACCAGATTAAAATCACAAATTTTAGTTGACTAAAGTGAGTGTCAGACTGTTTGATAAAACATCACCCTGCACAACAAAAATGACTGAACACTCCTGAAACAACTTGAAAGTGTCTAGTTTCAGCTTTAAATTTTAAGGACTTGAGTTTGGTATAATACAATGGCCCACAAGCTGCAGCAGCTCAGAATTCACTTCTCTAGTAGGTTGGACCCCTGCCGTGTGGTAGCAACCTCTCCCTTTCCTTGCGGGTATAGGCAATATAATCCCTTCAGCTAAATCCAGAATCATAGGCACATGAGAGCCCCAAATCACATGCTGTTCGTGCTTCCCTTCTGCTCTGCAACCAGAGGCAGCTGCTTTATGCCTCTGGGGAACGGATTAGGGCCTTGGGAGGCGCTGGAGGCATTACTGGGTGTGGGAGGGATGCAAGCCCCAGCAGCAGGGAGACCAGCCAGAGCTACAGCACCCTGCTCTCACTGCATAGGTACCTGTTGGCAGAAGCAGCAACTTCCAGTATGGCTATGCAGAGACAACTCCTCTCTTGCTGCTGGATTGAATACCAGTGTCATCTTGTTTCTCCATTGCTGTCCATTCTAGGAACCCACCAATTTACCCTAAATCCTTATCAATACTTGACTCCAATATCTATATTTTAACTAGGAGAACTTTATGAAGCAGACAGACTGTCTTCAAAGCCCAGAGATACTTGTTTTGAAGAAAAACTTACAAAACTTAATCACTTTTCAACACAAACCTAGTTCAAACTATGGAGGTTTTCCACAAGGTCTCTCACTGAAATTCTTTGCTAACAAATCTGCACAGGACATCACTTGCCAAAAGGCAGAAGAATACTTTTGCAGCCCAGTATTTTCCTCCACACCACGCTCATGCTAGCCAGAATAAGACCCTTCCCAAACATGCCAATGCCACCTTCAGAACCACCACATGGTTTTGACCACATGGTCAAAACAGTGCTGGTGAGTAATTAGTACCTAATGAAATCAAACATTTCCACTCCTTGAGAGAGTTGAACTCTGTGTGTCCCATCTTCAAGCCTTCTTGTATCGCACACCTCCTTCAGTAACTGTTGGGCAAATATTTCTACACTGACTGACAAGACAATAATGGTGCCCATAGCTCATGGTTTATACACAAATTGCATACTAAACCTAAAGATCAGTAAATTAATACCTGCAGGTTGCTCCCTATATTTTAATCAAGTGCAGCATATAATGAAATTATCCATTAATGTTTTTGAACTTTTTATCTGTCTGTCATGACAAAGTCTTTTTTTGTAGGTTAGTTTAGATACATTATTTGACAAGAGCAATAATTACAAGAGTAGATAAGGTATACAATTAATCCACTTAATTATGATTCTTTCATATTCCTCTCTGCAGATATACAGGCAAACGTCATCCACTATACTCTTTAACAACGGTCATATATTTATTTTTCCCAATAATGTTAATTTGGCTTTGCAAATGAGTCTCTCAACACAGCAGCATTATTTCCTATACAATACTCATTTCCTCTCAGATTTCTCTTTTAGAAAACCACTGCTTACTGGAGTCATTGCAGAAAACCCAAAAGCAGTTTGTGTAATGCAAGAAGGCTGAGGTCACCAGCCCTGGCCTTATCTGCAGGACAAAGCAGTGTTACAGTTTCTGATTGAGTTTCTGCAAAATTATAAAAGTGACTCCTGGCATTTAATACTCCATGTGGTTGATTCTACCACATTCAGACACTTCTATAAACCAAAAGTGAGGATTCTTGCCCCAGATTTAAACTGGAACTTGGTTGTACCAAGTATGATTGCCCTGTTTCCAGCTGTGTTGGATGTGGCTGTCTCCTGGTTGTGGACTTGCTCCTCCTGAACACAAGCAGCAAGCACATCTGAGCAAGTACATCTGACATGGCAACACCACGGTATTTTGACAAAATCATCTTCCCTGCAGTGTTGCTGTCCTCAGGGCACTGCTGCAAGTGCATGACAGACAGCAGTGAATGGAACAGGGAATGTGTCACCTCAGACCTCACTCAGCTTCTGGATGAATGCCATTCAAAAGCAGCAGCATGGGAAGATGAAGTGGAAAGAAGATGGGGTGATGGTGGCTACAAATACTGACCTATACCTGTACCCCTCAATTTAAACACTGGCTGTGATCCTCAGAAGTGGGCATAAAACTGCACTTGGATTGCTAATAAATGTCATCCAAAATGCAATTGTCATCTCAGCATTTTGCTATGCAGATGGGGTTGTGCCTCCTGAGCAAAGCAGTGTGCTGCCCTCAAGAGAAAGCCCTGTTTATCACTTGGAGATGCAATAAAAATAACAAATGTCCAGAGTAAACCTAATTCACTGTGCTACTTAGTATTTGAAATACATAAATATGTCAAGCAAAAGACCTCTAATAGACCCTTTTATACTGGTAATAGTGTACATATAATTTTCCTCTCATTAGTAAAAAAACTACCTAGGGAACTATCGGCCCATCCTTCATCCATTTAATCTGCATTAGTTTACTTTTACCTTGTGTTTAATCTGCTTTCCCTCAAGGTATTTTGAATAAATCAATAGGAATACATGATTGTTTAATGATTTTTAGAAGAGCTCCCTTCGACCACAGCTGCATGATTTAGAATGACTAATTCCACTTTTTACAATTGATCCCGCAGCACACGGCCCATCCATTCCTGCCACGTCTGGCAAAAGGGACCAGGAGCTGCCCCACAGTGAGGGGGTTCTTAAAGGGGCTGAGGAAGGTCCCCCAACAGCTTGTGGGGAAAAAACAAGTAAGGCAACAATAGCCTCAAACCAAATGCTCTTAATTCTTGGCAACAGGTTCCAGCTCCCTAATGTGTCTCAGCACTACAGCCTGGTCATGACTCTCATATGCCTGGGCTGTGGGTGCACCACTCTTCCTTTCTTTTCCAAGTGTCCAAGGGTGACAGAGGATTTTACAGGGGACAAAGAGAAAGCCTGGTCTGGTGCAGCAAGAGGGACTCCTGACAGTGGGGTTTTGTCCCTGAGTCTGAACACACAAGCTTGCTGAAACTCAGTCTAATACCAGAGACTGCTTGCTTAACAACAGAGGAAAAGCCCTCCTGATTAGGCATCCAAACATCCAGTCACTTATAGCTTTAATTTCTTTTTAACCTCAAAGTAATTTTGACAGTGTGAATACACCAGTATAGCAGAAATATCACTAAAAAGGAGTGTTGTACCTCTTTATCCCACTTGCCATGAAGGAGGTGTGGTGTAGTGTGTATAAAACTAGGGCTGGGATCAAGAGGGTTCACAGCTATTCACATTCATGCCACTGAGCTGATGCCTGACAAGGGATGTGCACTCCTCAGCTCTATTTGTCATCTCACCAGTTGCCTGATCCTTTTTAAAAAGGACATAAATTTTCTCAAAAAATCCCAAACCTATACTACATTTTAACAGAGCTCTGAGCACAGCAGAACCCTGGTGGCTCTTATTGCCTCTGGACACTCGACACAAACAGCATTAGGTGTAACAGCACAGACTTATTTTATTGTGATCATGGAAAGGATAAACCAGTCAGCAAGTGCCTAGCCTGGTGTCCTGGGCCCCATGGGCCTGATACTCCTTTACTGAAGCATTTCAGTGTGTAGCCCTTCCCCAGCCCTGCACCCTTGGTTCAGTGGTGCAGCCAAACCTGCTTCCCAAACCTTCCCAAGACTTATGTGGTCCTCCCAGAGGAGGCTGTCTTCTGCCAGCCCACTTTCTGCTGAGTCTTGCTCCACTGCTGGAAATATCTGAGTTTTGGTGGAGTGGTGGGGGTGGTGTTTTGAGCTGTCAGCATAGGGCACAAAGGTCTGGGAACTGCAAGAGAATTATCAGCAGTATCCCTAACAAGCTCAACCTTTCAGACAGCTGAATTCACGGGACATAGATGTCCACAAAACATCTCCTCCCCCTGACCTTGTCTCTTTTAAAACATTGGTGGTTTCTGGATTACACCATACATAAAATTCAGCAGTCCTCTTAAGACTAAATTCACCTTATTTCAATGGTGAAGCTGCATGATATATGAGCACATTGGCAAACAAGCCAGCATTGTATCAACACTCAGAGCCGACACTGCTACAGCACTAAAGGGAAAAATACTGGTAGTTAGCTCAAATAATTCAGAAATCTTTGATCAGGACACTGAAAGTGATTGAGACAGGCTGTGCAAGAGTCCTTACAAAGGGCCAAGGTACCGAAGACATTACAGTTGATGGTGGATAATCTATTGCTCTAGGGTTTGTAAGCTGACTGCAGTCCAACAAAGACTGTCAAGAAGGCTGGCAGCTGAGAACTAGGCTAGCACTTATTCATTCTATGATTGCCTTAATTAGTACCCAAAGCTCTTTGCAAGACAGTAAGGATTTTGGGGAGATAGAGAACTCCCATGTGAAGATCAGAAGGCATCATGCTGTGGACACTGGAAATCCCCATGGACCCAGGAGTACCTGCACTCTGCACTGAAAATCTTCCACGCATCAGAGGAGCATCCTCAGCGTGCAGGAGGAGGCACAGAACAGAAGCCAGTCAGTTGCTGTCACTGCTCACCCCCCTCAGCTTGTCTCAATGGGAAAAAGGCAGCTTGGGGTTTTAGGAAGAGAAAGTTGATGTATGTGCCCACATGACAAGCTTCATAAGATGCTGAAAATATCCTTGCTAGCATGGAGCTGTCTGTGTGGGCTCTGTTTGATAACTGCTACCAAATAGTTAGAGTAGCACATCTAGAAGTCTGGCAATCGACAGACATCTCCAAGCAGGCCACTCTCAAGTGTTCCAGGACTGTCCCTCGAGTGATGCAGCACCTTTAATGACTGCATGACTGCAGAGGGAAAAACTCTGTGGGACTGGAGCAGATGTGGCTCAAGCCACCTACAGACTCCCCCTCAGGCACCTTGACCTGGCACTCAGCCACCCACTCCAGTGGACAACAATTCCCTGCCACAAGCCATCTCTGACCTCCGCTGGAGATACAATGCAACAGGAGCAGCAAGGAGACTTGGTGTTCCTGCTCCAGATTCCCTACCCACATGTCAAAGCCTCTGCCATGAGCCACAACACTGCCAGTACTTCTTCCTGCCATGCAGGCCAAGGTTTCTCATTTACCCCAACACAGAGCAGTGATGCTCTTACTGAAAGGCAGCTTGAACCTGGCACCAAAAGGAATTCCAGCTGGCTCTTGTAGCTATAGGCTCCCACTGGCTTTAAATGGCCTCAAAACTCCATCAAGGGAAAATGTCAGTAGCTTGCATTCTAAAACTTCATCTGATTAAATTTGCTGTAAAATAAGCACCATGTAAATTATTTTCCTGCTTCCCTGGTATTTCCCACTACTGCACCATGAAACCATTTCTACATTGGCTGTTTCTGAGTTAAGATATGAGTGGTTTAGAAGTTGTATAATTTTATCTGAGTTTTTTTTTAATTAGCATAAAAGACATGCCAGTGTTTGACTCTGAGGTCCAGCTCCCTTACTAAATATAAAAGCATCTAACTGGAGCGAGGAACACCCTACTTCTGAACAGCAGGTTCTTCCAAATAGCCCAGTACATGCACAAAACCCACTTGGCCACAGTCAGCGGTGAACTCTGAGCTCAGAATCCAGCCTCATGGCCCCAGAGCTGGGAGCTGCCTGAAGGCCCTTGAAAAATCTCATCCTGGCTGGGGTGCCCCAAAGGAAGCTGGAGAGCTCTTCCCCCCCAGTCCAGGCATTTTAGTCAAACCTAGCAAATTAATCTGTTTGGCTTTTAGTGAGGCACACTTATATCCCTGAGTTAGTAATATGTCAAAGGGGCCTTGAGTTTGTCTCCAGGACTGCAAATCCTTAGACTGTGTATGCTTTTGCTTTCACTGCCAGCTCTCTGGAGCAGCGCTGGTTCTGGCTCTGTGTGTGGGCAGCAGCGAGCATGGCACTGGTGTCACGAGGACGCAAGGGAATATTAATTACCCCACCAAGTATGTCTGCATTCCCTCATTAGGAGCTAAATATGTTTGTGCTTGGGTTGAAGTGACTGTTGGAGCATTTGGGTCTTGCACTCCATGGCAAGCTTCAAGGAGCAAATAAACTACCATTTCTCTGCTCATGTACTCTATCACTGGTCACTTTCTCTACACAAAGTCTCAAATAATGCCAGTTTTAGAGGCTGAAATACCAGTCTGAAAGGTTTGGAATTGCTACAACAGGGCCACGAAACAGGAAAAAAAGCTGGCACATATTATTTGCATTTGTAAACTGTGAAGCCAACTAGTCTGCATGCCTTAGGCTGGGGAGATTTGGTCTTAGCTGAAGCTAAGAAACATCAGGCCACATCAGGTTCAGAGGCATCAGTGAAACAAGCTGTGAGCCACATCACCTCTATGGGTTTTCTCCTTCATCTTCCTCTCTGCAGAATCCTAAAAAGGAAAAGTTAGTATAGATCTATCTCTGTGGGCACTCCCTCAGTCACTATGAAGTGAAAAATCATCCTCTTCCATGGCTCACAAATCTTTAGTAAGTAATTTCTAGACTTGCAAAGAAGAAGAAAAAAACATGAATAAACAATTGTTTCATAGTTGTTTTGAACTCAAAGGGCAGAGGTCATGTCATGCCACCCTTGCCCCCCAGGAACCATAGATAAACTTCTGTTCTTAGCAGCCACGCAAAAGCAACTCTTCTGACCTTACAGCAGTACAAATGCAGTAATTAACAAGCATGAGATCAAATACCATGAGATCCCCTCCACCTGTTGCAAAGAACAGAGAGGAAAGCAGCATGTTACACTGCATTACACCCTGAGGCAGTGCTCCACAAAAGGCTGGTGTGTCATTGACACACAAAATAAGGTGCTGTGCTCCTGGGCTCTGTCTTGCCTGTACTGGGAACCATTAATCCCATTAATTGCATATAAAAAGTCTGGTAGCAATTCTACAAATGAGTAAACACAGAGATAAAAGTGTAATCGTACTAGTACAGCAAATTGGATTCAGGTCCTCATTGAACAATCCTGTTTCATTTCAGCAATTTTATTATCACTGTAACTGGAACAAATTACTTTATTAAACAGAAGGGGCTTTTGTAAAAGAATTTCTTCTTGTGGGCAATATCATGAAGCTCTGTAACACAAAACCAGCAATTACACTTGTCAGGGGATTTCTTTAAGCAATTCAGCTAATGGCTTGTGACAGGTAAGACTTGAAATGTTCATTCAGGCCTCCCCTCTGCTATAAAGATATATTTTGTCAGCACAAAAAAAGCACTTTTATTGAAATGAATGCTTTGGGCAGGGGGTTGAAATACTGGAGAAAGCAAGAAGGCTTGGGATAGGCTGATGTGCAGGACAAGGGCAGAATAAAGTCTGCTGACATTTACACAATGGCCAAGATACACAAATACCTGGAGAATTCAAGACTAACCCCATTGCTGGGGGAAGTAGAATGGAAAAGGGTGCTTTTCTGCAGCACCTGTCTAAGCAGAAAGCCAAACAGATCTCCAGCTCTAGATAGAAGATGGAAGTACCACATGAATTTAAAAAGTATTTCCATTGAAGACAAGTCATCAGGCTCATTGCAGACGTAGCTGGTTGACCTCCAAAAGACAATGTGGTTTTTGTTTTTTTTTTTTTTTTTAATGAAGCTCTGTAGGCTATACTTATGTATAAACAGTGTGGTTGGAAAACTGCTGTCCTGACCAAGCAGATTGTGACAAAGCACTGCAGGATCTATGGAAGACAAGTCTCCCATAAACAAGAAAATTAAAAAGCTGTCTAAACCAGTACTAAAAGCTTAAAAAGATGTCAAAACCAGAGCCAAGTGCCCAAACAACACTGAAATTCGTAGGTCCACCTTTACCAAAGCTATCAGAAAGTTGCTACCTTTGAGAAATTAAGGCCAGCATGTCCCAACTGTATGATGGCTTTGATGGTGTCAGCCTGCTGGTTGGTGCTGAGACATCGGACTTAATTTCCCTCTATCCTCCTTCTCTCAGGTTCTCCTCCATGCTTCTGGAAAACAGACAGCCATGATTTGACTCTATCGCTCTGCAGAATGGGTAAAAACCAGAAGATCACAGAAAACCAGCAGAAAACATGTCACCAGAAATAAGAAAACCATACCCAGTCTTGGGTATCTCTTCTACCTCAGGAGTAACCCAAGAACGCAGGAGTACAAATACTGCAATATGTAGACGATCTATTAGTGTCAGGAGAGGGACGAGAACAAGTAAAGATCACAAGTGTCCAACTCCTAAATTTTCTGGGCCAAAAAGGATTGAAAGTATCAAGAGAGAAACTACAGTTTGTAAAATCAGAGGTTACATATTTGGGTCATATCATAGGGCAAGAGAGCAAAAGATTGAGTCCAGAGAGAATTTCAGGCATCCTAGCAATTCCAGCACCAAAAACCAAAAGAGACATCCGAAAACTTTTAGGCTTATTTGACTATTGTAGGTTATAGATAGATCAGTATACCCAAAGTGTTAAGTTTCTCTATGAGAAATTGGTGGGCTCTGAATCCATAAATTGGACTAAAGAGGATGATGAGCAATTGCAAGACCTGAAAGAAAAATTGGCCTCAGCACCGGTTTTAAGTTTACCTGATCTCAAAAAGAAATTCGATTTGTTTGTAAACACTGAGAGAGGAGTTGCATATGGGGTATTAACTCAAAAATGGGGAGGACAAAACAAACCGGTGGCCTACCTGTCTAAACTACTGGATCCAGTAGCTCGAAGATAGCCCACCTGTGTGCAGGCAATTGCTGCTGCGGCGGTATTAATAGAAGAATCTCAAAAATTAACTCTGCAAAGAAAAATTACAGTACACACCCCACACGATCTTAAAACCGTGCTGAGCCAAAAGACATCACAGTGGCTTACCGATTCTAGGTTGCTGAGATATGAAATCAACTTAATGGAAACTGAAGATTTAGAACTAGCCACTTCCAAGTGCCTAAATCCAGCACAATTCCTCACTGGAGAGCCTCCAGAGGATCTGGAACACAATTGCCTAGAACTGATTGACTACCAAACAAAAGTGAGGGAAGACTTGCATGATACACCTCTACCCTATGGGAGAGTATTATTTACAGATGGGTCGTCTCGAGTGGTAGAAGGAAAAAGAATTTCAGGCTATGCAGTAATAGATGGGATGGTGATGAACACAATAGAAAAAGGAAAATTGCCTGCTACCTGGTCAGCCCAAACCTGTGAAATATATGCTTTAAAAAGAGGTCTCGATTTATTAGACAAAGACCAGGGAACTATTTACACCGATTCTCAGTACGCATTTGGGATAGCACACACCTTTAGAAAAATCTAGAAAGGACGAGGCCTCCTGAACTCAAAAGGAAAAGATTTGGTCCACAAGGAACTAATTAAACAAGTTTTAGAATCCTTATTAAAACCAGCAAAAATTGCAATAGTGCACATAAGAGGCCACCAAAAGGGAAATACTATAGAAATACAAGGAAACCGGTTGGCTGACCAGATAGCTAAGGAAGCAGCTTTGGAACCAGGGGATCCTGTGAACATCCTGGTGTTGAGAGAGACACCTGGGGAGGAAGGAGAAAAAGGGAAGCCCACATTTGATCAAGAAGAACAAAAACACATGCAGACTCTAGGGTTACACCAAGGGGAACAAGGAGAATGGTTAACACCTGATGGGAGAAAATACCTGAATAAAGCCCTAGCCAGAAAGATGTTAACTGAACTCCACAAACTAACTCATTGGAGAATCCAAGGATTATGTGATCACTTCCTAAGAGAACATATCTGCATAGGAATCTATGAAATAGCAAAATCAGTCACTCGGGGGTGCACAACATGTCAAAAAGTCAACCAAAAAGTAATGAGGAAAACTGCACATGGCGGAAGAGACCTAGCTCTGAGGCCCTTCCAAAGTGTACAGGTAGACTTTACCGAAATGCCCCCTGTGCAAGGGTACAAACATCTACTCGTGCTAGTAGATCATCTGACCCATTGGGTAGAAGCTTTTCCTACCAAAAAGGAAACAGCACAAACAGTAGCCAAAATAATTTTGGAGAACATCATCCCGAGGTATGGGATGGTCAACAACATAGATTCAGATCGAGGTCCACATTTCACGGCCCAGTCTTTACAGCTGATTATAAAAGCCCTGGGTATGCAATGGAGATTACACACGCCATGGCATCCCCAGAGCTCAAGAAGAGTCGAAAGAATGAATAAAACCCTGAAAAATGTATTAACAAAACTAATTAAAGAGACAAAATTGAATTGGCTAAGATGTCTACCTCTGGCACTACTGCGCATCAAGACGAGACCTCGATCTGATTTAAGAGTATCCCCCTATAAGATGATGTTTAGACTCCCTTTTTTAATTACACCCTACAGCTGCAGAGACTACCTGGAAAGAGAAGAAGCTGTCCAAGTGTACTTAAAAACCATCACTAACACCTTAGAAAATCTTAGAAGGAAGGGGTACCTTCCCCAAACCTCTCCTTTTGATACTAACATACATAGTATTAATCCAGGAGACTGGGTGTTGATAAAATCGTGGAATGCAGCTCCATTAACTCCGAAATTTGAAGGTCCCTTTCAGGTGTTGCTGGTTACCCACTCTGCAGTAAGAACCCGAAAACGAGGCTGGACACACATTGCAAGGGTGAAAGGACCTGTGTCACCCCCCAGTGAAAACTCTGATCCCACCGATACTCCTGAATGGACTGTGAGCCAAGGACCAGAGGACTTAAAATTGACCCTGAGAAAGAAAGACTGAAACCTGTCTCGTCACTGGAACTCAATGACATCAAGGCTGTTACTACTGAATTTTATTATGCTGATTAAGTGAATTATTTTGTATTATTTTTAAGTTTGTGTATAGTTATAAATGTGTTACTATTGTAGTTATCAAAATTGTAAGTTGGAAAAAAACTAGTAAGAGGTAATGTTTCTAGCAAAAATCGCACTCTCAACTCTCCCACAGTGCCTTCTCTAAGGGTTAAAATTGAATAGGGAAGTAAGAGCGAAAGACAACATTGGGAAAAGACTCTTAACATTCCTCCATCATTAAAGAATAGAACTAAAAAACTAATGACTCCCGTTAAACACTTAGGAACAATAATATGTGACTTTGTTAAAACAGAACACACCTGTCAAGAGAAGGAATCTTCCCCAGTGACCACCTGCCTGGTAGAAAAGAGTACCAGCACATCCATGGTTACCCTGCAGATCATCAAGAAGGAATTCCAGATGAAAAGGAGCAGCCTGCTCTCCCGCCCTGTAGAAAGTGTGGCCTGTGGCGCACTGGCCTCACTACTACTCATCTGCAAGAAGAGAGACTGCAGGACCAAGACCCGATGGCTGGATCAAACGCCAATGGAACGACCTTCACGCGGCCACAGCCTGTGGGTTTAGATCCTGCCCTGCCTGTTGCTGTTTGCTTCACCAAGAGAGGGACTGGACTTCGTGCTGCACCAACCCCAGAAGGAGATATCGGCGGTGACTGGAGAGACACTCACTTTGAGCTGCACCACATCTGGATCTTCAACTCCAGGTCCCGTGAGATGGCTAAAAGGCTGGGGACAGAAAAACCAAACTATCTACGATCAAATAAAAAGAAATCCCTCTTCTCGTGTAACAAGACTAACCACAGGATCGGACACAGACTTCAACATCAGCATCAGAGATGCCCAACTGGAGGACGATGGGACTTACTATTGTGTTAAGTTTATCAACACAATAAACAGAGATGAAATACTCCAACGAAGAGAAGGCACTAAAGTATCCATAATCACTGACCCAAACCATTCATCTGAGACACAGCGATCCAATAAAGACAACCCATCAAGAACCAGAACCAAGCCTTGCACTAAATGCTATTACCCACTCTATGATGGAGAAGATGCCGTATCACTCTTACGAGTCCATACTAACATAAACCCAAAGTGTGTCGATCGCTCTCAAGTAAATACCTGTCAAGAAGATGAGAAAGTTTATTGGGTCAGTCGTAATATTGCCTCATATAGGCAGCGACTGCTTGGAGAATGCCCTGTTAGAGACACCTGGCTCTGTTATGAACAAAACCTTGATCAAAAAGATCTAATAAAAGAAAAAGAAATAAGAATGAAAGGAAGGGAAAAAGAAGAATTTAAAGATGATTTAAAACCACCTTCAGGGAAAAATCTGTTTATAGACTTAATGGAAAGGGTTAGCAGGGAGTTAAGTTTAAAAAAACTGTTGGGTCTGTGGAGATACCCAGATGTCTGAGATGTGGCCTTAGGAAGGGATTAGTTTAAATCCTGTAGAAATCTTAAAATGGAAACAAACTAAACAAGAGGATGAAATCATAAAGAAAAGAAGTGAAGGGCAATGGAGTCTAAAAACAAAAATAATAGGAGAAGAGTGTATCACCAGGAAGGGTAAGCAATACAAAACATTAGTAGAGAAAATGGCATGTAAAAGGTACCTGATAATAAGAGAGAAAAGTATTAAATGGGTTCCTAAAGAACCAAACCGCTATTGGACCGCGGAAAAAAATAAAGGGTGTACCTATCGTGAAGAACATGACTTATATGAATGTATTGACAAGAGAGTAAACCCCTTTTGGGGAATTAAAGAACTATCAAAATACTGAGAATTTCCAACCCAAACAGATAACTTCTGGGAAGCCCCTGAAAATTTGTTTTGGATATGTGGGGATACAGCTTACACCAGACTCCCAGGAGACTAGACGGGCAGTTGTACCATAGGCATTATAAAACCAGCCTTTTTCTTGTTACCTAAAGAATCAGAGTCCCACTTAGGGGTTCCTATATATGACAATCTGAAAAATAACAATCGTAAGAAAAGAAATACAATTGACATAACAAGTGCCCAACAATAGAGAGATAAAATCTGGACTCCAGAAGAAATAATTAAAACCTATGGGCCAGCAACTTGGGCCCAAGATGGATCTTGGAGATACCGCACTCCGATTTATATGTTAAATCGGATCATCAGACTCCAGGCAGTCCTAGAATTGATCTCAAACCGCACATCACTTGCCTTCGATTACATCAGTGATCAATTATCCCAAACCAGAACAATGGTGTACCAAATCAGATTGGCAGTAGACTACCTCCTAGCTGACGAAGGAGGAATTTGTGGGAAGTTTAACACTTCAGAATGCTGCCTAGAGATTGATGATAAAAGTGAGATCATCCGAAACATTTCAAAAGATATTAGAAAATTGGCATATGTAGGAACCCAAGAGTAGACACCACTCATAAATTCTAACTGGTGAGATAACTTTTGGTCTATGAAAAGAAATTGGTAGAAAAAAGCAGCATTTATTGCGGTTTGCTCAATTGCTGGACTTATATTCTTACCATGTTTACTTCCGTGTCTAATAAGAATAATTGCCTCTGCCATTCAAGCAGGTACACTAATTCCAGGAAGAACTCAAACATCAGAAATGAAGAAAATGATGGTGATAAAGAGCCAGAAATATGAGAGTGCTAAACAAATGTATACCAGGTACCAAAAAGTAAAGAATTTTTACCCCCAAGAAAAACTAAAAACTGCTAATTGATGCGAACTCTACAAGTTCGATCAAATAAAGAAAGGGGGGAATTTGTTATAAATAAGGGACCAGATTACCAATTTAACAATTATCCATTTATTTTGTACTACATTATAGCCTTGTTTGGATGTAATTTTGTACTACATTATAGCCTTGTTTGAATGTAATTTGTACTACATTGTAGTTGTGCTTGAATGTAATTTTATGCTTTGTTGTAGCTTTGTAAGCTAAGATCTCTCTTGCAGTTTAAGAAAGAAACCCACACGTCGTTGTGAAGAAACTAGCTTCTTATCAGGCTTGCATTCCAAGGAAGAATTTACGACCACTGCTTACCCCTTTTGAAGCTGACCTGCCTGGAGGGAGGGTAGGAGATAAGGAAAAGACAGAAGAAAAAAAAAAAAAAAAGGAAGAAAAGGGGCTGAATATGCAAACTAGAGCTGCAAAGACCCTTGGGAGTAAAAAAACCCCTAAAATCATAATTTAAAACGAGCCAACAAACTTTTAAGAAAAATGAACCAGGCTACTCGATAGGCAATTACTACCTGGCCAGCTTTTGAGTTCTCCAAAAAGTCACCGTAACAAAAAGGTCTGTTGAAGGCACTGCCCTGAGGACAGCTAATTACCACCATCGCCTTCGTATACCCTTGGGTATACAGCCACGCCTCGTGAGGAACGCTTGAAGGCCCGGCTCTATCACAGGGAGTGATAGAGCCGAATTTCCTCCTCCTCCTCGTCGAAGCTGGGGGCAACGAAGCTGGCCGGAGCACCCACCCGAGCTGATCACTTTTAATAAAGGCTTAAAAAGGACCATCAGTCCTGCCCTTTTTATTTCAGCAAGGGGGACCAGACGGCTGTTGGACAAGATGGTGTGACCATTTCAGACACTCCACCTTTGTTGTGCTCTGCTCGGAGTTTCCCTCTTGTGTGTGTCATGAAGTCAAAAGTCCAGGAGAGTTAATATAAATCCTTACATTCTCATTCCCCATGTACACAGCTATTTGGAATAAATAGCTGGGGCTCCTGAGGACTGATGTGGAGCTCAACTCTGAGATCTGTGAACAGCTCCATTGAACCCTGGTGTCCTCCATCTATTCTGAAACCCTCTAATTCCAAAGGCAAACTTTTTTTTTTTTTTTAAGGTCACCTCACCCCCCACCTCACTCTCACACAGACACACAGTTCTTCAAAAAGGGAGGCCTGCACTGGCCTTGTTTACTTAGAGCACAAACATATTCAAGGCAGCGATGTCAGATTAAAGGAAGAAAGGGGAGAGAAATCAAAGCCTCTAAACTGCACATAAAAGGCAATCGCTGGCAACCAATCTGTTGTACTTCCAACTCTTTGCACTTTATGAATAAAGGTCAAGCTGGTATTGGCACCCAAATGTTAATGTTCTTATAAGGGTTTAAGCTGCTTTAACAGCTGAATAAGTGAGAGTGATCCACAGGGCCACACCTAATCATGCCCTTACAGAAGGGAAAACCTCTGCTTCCCAGCAGGCTATCCACAGGGGTGCAGGGAAACCTACAGGAGCAAACTACTTACCGATTGCCTAAAGAAGACCTGAGGTTGACTAGCCCCTTCCCTGTTATTTTTACATCTGCTCTGCCGGCTGGTTGCTCTTTTGTTTTACCTATTTCATGCTTGTTGGTTTTGTTTCTGGCTCTGTAGCTGCAGCTTTCAGGATGTGAACTGGCATACAGTAAAAGCACCTTCACATACTGCCTCTGATTTGCAAGGAGTCCATCTGCCTGTCTTCTTGTTTTAAAAATGACACACCTCTTTTTAAACACTTTCCTCCCCCCCTTTAAGGTTAAAAAGGGACAACTGCCACTGCCCCCTTCTACAGCAAAAAGTTTTGGGGTAGCTTGCAGACAAACCTGATTACCAGTTTTCTTTCAAAGTTGATGATGTTACGCTCTCTCTATTTAAAAGATAACACAGCTCTCACTTTTCAGGTTTGCCCTGAGTGTACTGGAAGTAGTCATCTCCCAAAAGCAGCATTAAATTCTCTCACCTAGCTCTCCAGGCGGCAGCAGAGACCTAGCAACCTCATGTCCACATTTCAAAATGAGCAGCAGACTGAAAAAGCTTCAGAGTGACTCAACACCAGCCCACTGCAACCAGACAGAGGCCTCACCCATCAAAGGAAAAGAGGTTTTACTGAAGAAAGAAAAAGTCAATATTTGGGATATGTTTTCATAAAGTCAGGACAAGTGCACTGCTAAATTAATTCATGTCTGGCATTTACAAACAGTAACTTGATCTTTCAGCTGGTGCCCTTGCCAAGTCAAGCAGTTTTTAAAAATTTAATTTTTGTAAAGGTGAATTTAGTGCTAATGAAATTGAAAGACCAGTAGCAATAGCTCGCACTGGCCTGCCAAGCTCTGCATGAGCTTCTCATCTGCTGCTCACAGGGCATCTCCATCCTGAGCTCTGTGGAATCGGTTGCGCAAGTCCCAGGCCTCACCCCTCCTCTGGGACTGCTTTTGGAATGCACAGCAAGAAAAACCCAGCCACTTCACAGGCTGCTTCAGGGAAGCTGCCCAGCACTCAGCAAAGTTGCACATTACACTGGCTGAAGTAGAGAGGGAGTTACCAAATGTGTTGTACTTTTGTGCCTGGTACTTGGTATTTGACACCCAGATCTCCTGGCATCTGGTGCCGCATTAATGCAATGCCGTTCAAACAGGGATGGATATGAGTCCATCAGCAAGGGCTCGCTCAACATCCCAAACCTAACTTTTGAACTGCCGAGGTTCAGCAGGGATGCTGTCCTGTGGCTAAGGAGCAGCTAAAGTCACAAGGGAAGCCACCCCATTTAGGGTGCTGCTCTACTCCTCCTCCTGTGCAAAGCTTCCCCTACCCAGGAACGGCCCAACCCTATGGATGCCAAAGAGCTCTTTCCTAGCAAGCAGTCTCTCCCTCTGGCAAGCACACACCCTCATGGCATGTGAATTATTTTCTGTCAGGAGAGGATTCGGGAATATTATTGGAGCCCAGTTAACCGGCCAGGCTCACAGCGAGAGCTCAGCTTTACGGGTGAGGGAGGACCTCCCTTAAATGGGAGCAGCGCTCGGAGTCACCCTATGCACCACTGCACAGCTTTGCACCGTTTGATTTGTTTCTGAGGCATTAGCTTTCCATAAAAGCTGATGCTCCTGGCTTTTGGTTTCGTGATTTTTTTTTTTTTTATTTGCACATTTATAGTAAAGAAATCCTCAGTCAGGAGCACCCTCCTCTTACCTCCTCCTCGCGCAAACCCAGCCAAGTCTCAGCGCCACTTGTCTGTCGAACTTGTTTTCCACCTCATTAACTACAATTGCCTATCCAGTGAGGGGATTAAAAAACAAGCTCCAACTCCTGGCTCCGGCAGAGACACAAAAAGGAGCGCTGTTTGCAGATTCCAGCTGCCTTTTCCTTCCCGAGGTAAAGAGTGCGATTAAAGGAGTGCGAGAAGGGGAGTGCAGTGGCGATCTGGAGCCCAGAGACAGAGACGAGGGGACTCGGCTGGGTTCAGCGGGGGCCAGAGAAATCCCCCATCACACCCCACCCCGTGTTTAAGGACCTGTGCTACCCCCCCACTCCATCCCCAGCGCTTCCCAAGCTGTGCCGAGGGACCCTTCCCGGAGGTCAGCAGCATCCCCTGCCCTGCCCCTGGGGAGCGACCGCCGCCCGAGACTGCAGCACGGAGAGCTCCCAAACGAGCTCCAGCGCCAGCATTTCCATTTTAAAGCCCCAAGTTGGTTAAACACCCACCATCACCCCCTCCCAGCCCCCTCCTCCCCCTCCACCTCCCCACCCCGGCGTTAAGAAATGCAAATGTGGCCAATCCTATTTTATGTTAAAAAGCGAAAAAACATTTCAATGTATTCTTGTCTTGTATGACTGGCTAAGAGCCTCTAAATCCCCACCATTTACCAAATTAAACTAATTGAAAGAGCTTCCAAAAGCCACATCTGTAGGCTGACGTCTGTCCCTGCCTTTCGCTTTTAGGCTGAGGGAAACTGTTCTCCATCCCATTGATCCCTGAATAGTCACGCCTGTCAGGAAGCCACATCAACCATTATCATTCTAATTTTACTGCCTTTCTTGGTCCCTAATCTAATTTGCAATGATGCTTAAGCATTTTGCAAGGCCATAGCACTTTCTTCAGAATTTCAACAAGAGCATTAAACCCCCAATTTACATTAATGAAGTGCACATTTAATTAGGGGAGAGGGTAAATGGAGGGCTCTTCAAGAGCAGTTTGCGTGATATGATAGGCACTTGAAAAACGAAGATGTACCTGATAAAAGACTCTGTGCAGCCTTCGTGCCTCATTTCATTTCTCAGCTTCTTTCCCCGCTCTGGGCAGTCTCCCTTCCTGCCCCAAATGCCAGAGAACAGGGACAGGGAGAGAGGGCAGAACCTCCTGGCCCAGAAGGTTGTGCATCTCCCACAGATTGGAAGCTCAGCTCGCAGGGGTCAGCCGTGTTTCAGGCCTTGTCCTGCACAAATCCACATGGAATCTATATCCAGCCAACTCTGTACTCTCATACATTCAAAGCCACACACTTGTACCCTCGGACTGACTCTCTACCTAAGGTTTTCCCCTCCTCAAAGCCATCCAAACACAGGCACAGACTCAGAGCTCAGTTTCTGAGGACAGAGACTGCTGCTCACTGAAAGTTTCCCATCATTTAACACAACTAGAGTCTGCTGAAGCTCCATGTGTACACAAGCACTGCTCATCCAGGCACCATTCAGAAAAGAGATCAGAGAACTGGTTCCAGTGTTCAAATACCAATTCAGTGCACGTATGTCTGCAATTTTCTGCTGCTACACTTGTGTTCTGCTGTAGCTTTGAGTAGCAGAGAATTCAAATCTCCTTTTGAGCTTTCTTCTTTGAAACCAAGGTAGGAATGAAAAAATGAGGAAACGAAGCACCAGTCAGCACCTCACAGCTGGGTCCATCTCTCCCAGCACTGCTGGTGTCATTCCCCCCCCCCCCCCCCCCACACCTTCCTGTCACTGTTAGTGCAGGCACAGGACTAGCAGTGCAGAAACAGCTACCAAGTAAATGGGATTTGGGAGCAGCCCCTATGGTGGGCTGTGGGTCAGAAAGAATTAAATACCTAAATAGCTCCTTAACAGAATGTATGAAACAATTTTGTATTAATAAATTTCACAGAGAAGGCTTATATGACTTTTTCTTCAATCTGAGTGCAGCTCTTTAAAAGCCTTCTCAAGTCTGCAGAAGAGAAAGGCAGCAAAGACAATGTATTTACAACTGAAAAGGACCATGCAAAATCTGTTATAGCAGATAAGACAGAAAGTGTCACAAAATAATCCCTGAGCCTCAGATGGAAATATTGTCAAAGAACCAGCAGGAGGGAATATGTAGGAAAGCACACACAGACAGATATATCGCTGTACAAGTGGAGGAATCTGAGAAGTAGAATAAAGGAAGTGATTTGGAAATAAGTAAGTAGATGACAGAGTGAGAGCAGAGTGATTTCTAGCAGCAACGCAGCAGGAGACAAGACTGAAGAAGGCGAGGATGAGGGCGAGGGTGAAGAGGTTAAGCAGCAGAGAATGAAGACATGAGGGAAACACGAGAGAAATGCCTCACAATTACACAAAGATTGTTATGTCAGCTGAGATTCTTTGGGGAGCTACATTTTAGCAGCAATAGCAACATGAACAAATACATTAATGTTACAGACTCCTGCCAAAAACTTTCCCATCAAATGATACACCCTCTTCCCGATGATTTTCTCTCCAGCATTGTGTCGTGAGAGAAAAAGTTGCAGTGCTGTGTTGTTCACTATGGATTATCCCCTCGCCTGAAGACAGAATCAGTGCAGGAGCTGCTACGAAGTACGGGGCAGCCCCAGCCACGAGGGTCTCTGGGGGCAGCAGGGCCAGGTGAGGGGGGCATCTCTGCAGCACCTCAGAGTCCCTGGAGGGGACCCTGACCAACCCTAGCACAAGGTCCCATTTGCCTGGGTACAGGTCACACAGCTATGGCCTCTTTCACTCCCCTTCTCCCCAAACTCCTGGTCAGCAGCAGCTCTGGCTGCCACCCACAAAAGCCATGAAGGACCCACCAGCCCAGGCAGAGGTCTGTGTAACCTTCCTGATGAGTGCCCAGGCCAGTTTTGCTGTCTCACATTTCACCCACAGGCCAAAGCAACACTGGTGAAAGATGCTGTCCAGGGAAGGATGGGAGGAATTTCTAGGAGAAGAGGAAAAACTCAGCACTGCTGTGAGCCTGCATCAACGGAGTGTGGGAACATGCCAACACCTGGCTTACACTGGCTGGGAATATCCTAAATTTCCAGACTTGCATGACACAGGTAGCCTACCACTACAGACAAGACCCTGTGTTTGAACACTTCACCAGCAGAATAGCATTTGGTTCATGCGCTTCTGGTGTTGTGTTTGTAAGTCAGAGTGGAGGGATTGGTTCTTGTTTCCAGGAGTTCATTATAAACACAGTTCTAGAGTGAGAGTCATTCGAGCTCTTCCCTGGTTTGTTGACACTGGCATTGTTTCTGCTGCATTACTAATCCAAAGGGTTCACACCAGGTAATAAGACAAAGCAAAAGTAATTAGCTAAATTCTGATTCACCTGCTCATCAAGCTGTTATCCAAACTGGGGGACGGGTGAAGTGGACACAGCCAGCGGATAAATTGAGTGAATCTGAGACCTGGTACTGCACTTACAATCTTTCTTAGGGTGGTTCTGTTTTGCTCTCCCCAGCCATCAACCTTTTGTGGTCACTGGAAAGCAATATCTACGTTTGGAGTGTCTTGCTTAACAGTGCTGCAAATGAACCCTCCTCTGTCACCCCGTAAAAATGCCCCTGTCTGACCTCTGAAGCAGCCAGAGCTGTGGGCAGCAGCAGCAGATGTCCTCACCTTAGTCCCTCATTTCTCACAGCTGGGATGAAAAGCAGGGCTAAACACCACTGCCATTGAATTCACCATCACTGCTATTCCATGACCTGGAGGCAGACTGCTGTTTGTACAGCGTGGGTGAGTGTTTGGAGTCTGCCAGCTGAGATCTGGGTGGCATCAATTGCCCCTGCTGGCGCTGTGCTGGCAACCTGAGCAGCCCTGGAAGAGCCACCAGGAGCAGCCAGTACCCAGCCCTGCCAAGGCCTTTGTTGCCTGTGTTCTTATTGCTTGCCATTGGAAATTTGCCTTATCGGGGACCCTGTGGGGGATTTTTGGCCCAGGAGTTGGCAGAGTTTTTGCTTACAAAGGACCATGCTATTGGGCCATGCCTCCATCCATCTGTGCATACAACGTGCTGCCTGTGGGTGAGGATGGAGATTTCTCAGTGCTGGAAAGCAAAGATACTAGAGCGGCTTCCTTTTTTCCCCTTGCTTTGATTTCACGGCACAGGGATTAGTTTTTCCACCCCCTTCCAAAACCGTGAACATAAGTTTCAACAGTGTAAAAAAGAAGGAGCTTTTTTCCCCTCTCTTTTTTCTTTTTTCCCCAACAGCTTAGAGGTGTGGGGTTTTTTTTGTTTTGTTGGTTTTTTTTTTTTTTCAGTTCACCGCAGAAGAATTTGGCCAAATTTTCTTGTAAATAAAATGCTGGATTGAAAGCATGTTTGTGTCTCTACTCACAAGTAGCACATGAGCAGCGGGATCACAGGGCTGATGTAATATGGAATCCCATTTCTAAACAGAAGAGTAGCATCCAGCAGAGTTGTTGAAGCCAAGATAAAAACAAACCATTAAGGTGGAATCAAGAAAGTTAACACAGAGCAGGAACACAAAAGCAACACTGAAAGTAATGAATTGCTTGCAAGAAGTCAGAATCTGGGAAACTGTTCACTATTTAAACTTCACTGTGTCTTTTAATCACTTGTTCAAGTAACACCTTAACAAACTGAAACTGCCCTTTTTTGATGGCCATGTGAATTAGATCACATTGTAGACGGCAGCTGTGCTAATTCATCCATGCCAGCAGCCTGTCTGCTGAGATGATAGCGAGCTTCCTTCAAAACTCCTACAGCTGTGCTGGTTTTGCATAGGAACTTCAATAGAAGTTGAAAAGGGAGAAAAAAACTACCAGAGTTTTATAGCATTAAAAAAAACTGACATAATTCTCCATCAGATAACTTCAAACACATAATAATTCATGGTGCTATTTTCCACAGTATATTTGTGACGCATCTGGATATTACACTAACATAACAGTGCCCTTCCAGCATATCAGTAAGCTTTCTGAAGGCATAAGATTCTGTTTTGGTTTTAATTCTTCTGTCTCAGAAACAGCGTACATTTTTCATTAGTTTAACCTTATTTTTTGAACCAAAATATGCTTATTTACTAGAGAAGCACGAAAAAGATATTTCAGATGCCTTAGCTTCCTTCTGGCAAACTTCAATTTTCAAAGTCATTCAATATCATCCATTAAAAATTTTACTTCAAAAATACTTTGCTTTTCTAAAACCCCCCTCTCCATTTTCTGTAGGACTGAGACAGCTGCTGACCTCTGCTACTGCTGTTGTAAACTGCAGATCTGAAATCCTTTCTAAAAATTTACCTTGTGACATAAATTTAACAAAATACTCAAAACAAATACTCCACCCCAAAATACAATGATTTCAATAACATGGCAGAGCTGTGTCAATGGCCTCCAGAACTGGGTGGGTTTCTGTAGATTATGGTAAGGCTCCTTGGTCTGTGCATAATGACAAAATCAAAGTGATCAATACAATTGAACACTTGTAGATTTTATAACATTGAGAATAATTCAAGCATATCCCAATCAGGGGAAGATGGCAAATACACTAATAACGTTTACTACATTTTATTGAAACCCAAACCAGCTCTGTAAGTAATTCTAGCTTGGAGACTGGAAGCAAAATAAGGACAAAGGTCAGAGATTGGAATAGACCAAATAACCCATCTTTTCAGCATCTTTTTAGCATCCTAACAATGTATACTTGTGAATGATGGTCAAAAATTGAATTCTTGGGCTCTCAGATACCTTTGTATGATCTCCTTTTTTTCCCACTGAACGTGTGGCCCTCACTGCCTTCTGAGTTGCAGGTGAATTGGTTATTTAGAAAGAATGGATGAAGAGCTCACTTGTAGGGCAGGTCAGCACTGTGCTGCCACAAGCAGCCTAGGCAGGGGCTTTTACTCTGTCTGGGTGTGCCATGACAGGCACTTTGCGCTTGTTCTGTGGTCACTTGTGGTATCTCTGCCTCAGGCAGGAGAACTGGATCACAAAGAGGCACTTGGACCTCCAGCCCACCTTCTCCTGGTTCCATGGTGGGTCATGTTACTGGACCCATTTCACTTATTAAGAATAATGGTTTTGTCATACAGCCCTTTCCACTTCCACAAAAGATGCCAGGTCAGCCACCTTTCAATGACATCCAGCATGCAAAAATGTAAACAACAAAGGGGAAGCCACAGTAGTTTCAGTCAGGAGGCTTTCCAGGGTCTGCAACCTGCTTTGAAGCAGGGTTGGCTGTCCTGGATAACGTCCCAAGGCAACAGCACAAGAGAAAGCAAGTGCTAATGAAAGTAGAACCACCCCATCCCCAGGAAACCTCAGCCTGGTTTATGACAAGAGGTGTGAACATTCATCAAGCTTCCCACTGCTCCTTTGCCATGTATTTGCCCATGGAGTTAATTCTAATAGGAATCTGTGCTGTGTAAGAGGGTGTCAGTGAGCACAGGGCCACGTAACCCTAAATGATCCCCCACGTGATCCCGTCTGTCACAGGGTTGCCTGTGGAAGTGAGACATGTATAATCACCAGAGGGGTATTCTACACTCTCAGTCATAAATAATTAAGACTAAGCTGCCTTCTTCAGCCCGCTGAAAGAAGATAATGTCATTTAGCTCAGGTCTGGGGAGTTTTCATTTCCCTTTGGAGTGGCTTCAAAAAAGCCTTATAAATACATTGCAATGAAACAATCACCTGAGGACAACTCTAGCAAACAAACCAATTCCTACACCTGAGTCTCCCGGGCAGGGACTATAATTAGGACAATAATCCATGTGACAAAAAATTATATAGCAACAAATAGTAATTGCTTGCTGGGAAGGATGTGGATTGGGAGACAAAGGGAGGGGATGAATGAGTCAAATCCTTTAACTGTCCAGAGAGAGCGGTGGGAGGATAAGAGCAGAAACAGAAGCACATTTAGGATTCAGTTCTCCAGGGAGTCTGTAAGGGGTTTGTTAGCAGAAATGCACTCCTACTCGGCACGCTGCTGAAACCACACAAAACCCAGTGCACCTGCATTTTCCACTGCACATTTGTCACTTGTGGTCACAGCCTCCTGACATTCCTAATTCTAGGAATGTTAGAAAAACATTTCTGAGTGTATGCTGGCATTTCTGAGCATGCATCTGTTGCATACTCTTCTAACGCTGAAACTTCTGTTATGTAGCACAGATATTTGTGAGTTTTTTTCCATAGCACAAGTGGGAAATGTAACCTTTTCAGATACACACATTTCACCATGCTGCAGCCAGCTGTGAAATTCCAGCAGTTCCAGGATATTACCATTCCAATTTAAAATTGAATGTTTGTGTAGATAGCTGTTTGCCTTTCCCTTCTTTTCCATTCTTATATGCATATGCTCAGCTTTCAAAAAAAGTACTTATCCTTTTTTTCCCCTTTTCCAAACTTCTCTTCCCAGACAATCCTAGATTATGGTTTGCACGGCTTTACATGCACTCAAGGCTGTAAACCCTTCACCACACCTTCAGGTGCTTGTAAACATTATGGTGAAAGGCAACACTAAATATTTTATCGAAGACAGCATATTTGATTTTTGCCAAAGTGCAAAACTCCCTCACAAGTGTTTGCCCTCACTAACAAATAAAAGGCAGATGTGCCACATGAACCTGTGGCTTTATCAAAAGTCCCTTAGTGTCACTCTGAAGAGCAAAGGAAAGTGGAAGAAATGTTGATGTTTATGTGAATGCCTGAGAGAAAAAAAAGAAGTCTGATTTGCCTGCAGAGCTGCCAAATCCTTGAGCTTCGCCTGATCTGTTTTGCCTATTTTCTGCTGCTTCTGCTTGTTTTTTCCCTTGCCCCTTTCTATTCTTTATGTTTCTCTCTGCTTCACGTTTCAGATCTTGTTTTGGTTGGGTGCTATGTGTGAAGGAGAGGCAGGCTAGTAACAGGACTGTGTATTTGTCAATCACAAACTCTTTCACTGAACAAAGCAACTGAAATATTAGAAGCAAATTAATGATAACATTCACTATTAGATGTCAAAGCTAGGGACATAATTATTATTTCGTTTACTGAAAACCTAAAAAGTAGGAAAGGACAGAGCGATTTGACCTACACTTACTGCAAGGGATAAAGTAGCAGGAATTTGAGTGCAGTACTCAATGAATTGGTGATTTTAGCCACACTGCAGCCCCTCCCTGACCCAGGCTTCCTATTTAAAATTTAGATACTGCTTAAAATATTTCCCAGAGGTAGGACTTTTAATGTAGTCATGTCCTTTCAGGAGTTAAGAATACACTACCACCATGGAATTTTTCCTTACTGTGCCAGTGGAGGAAATTCAGCCTTGAGCTGCACCCATCAGCTACACTCCCTCTTACTCATTCCTGCTTCCTCCTGCTTACTCCACACATTGCCGTGCATTTGGTCTATTAGGACACTTGATACTTCCACCTCTACTTCCCCTAAATCCATGGTAAGCACAAATCTTTCTAGTGTGATTATTCTTCTGTCTGTATCTAATGTTGTCTTTGGTCTCTGCTAGCACAGCTCCTTTCTAAGGGTTCATTTTCTCACAGTGAAGCTGAGTCTCATTCTACACTGTACAAATTGCAAATACTTAAAGCATGAGGATAAAAAGTACTTCTGTGTATTTGGGGGATAAACTGCTGGTTGCTACACAGCCTTTAAATATCACAGTGGCAGTGGAGAGTGCCCAAAAGAGAAGATACAGTCTGAAACCTGTGGAATATTTACTCTTGAGGAAACATCCCATGTATAAGCCATATAGGAAAACGGTTTACCTTTCTCTCTTTCCAATTTCATTATTTCTTTAATTTAAACTTGTTTAACACTGAGTTGTCATTTCTGTATGATACTTCAATGCAAAAGGAAAAAAAAGAAAAATGTGTGTAAACTGAGTTTTCAGGCTTCTTCACTGTTCAGCCCTTTGGAAGATTTGTCTTGGTATGGGGATGAGCTGCCTCCTGGGGCATCTGCTTGTTAGCATGTACTAAACATTTTAGAGCAGCCACTCCTTACACAGGGAGTTCCAGGTAGCCTCACTGCATCTGGCCAAGGCAGGCGAGATCTTAGCAGAACAATGATCCAAATCACACTCTTCCTGCAGCTTTTGTCAGAGGACAACAGTAATTATCATCATTCAAACAAAACAAAACTGATTTTAACACTTACAAGGTATTACTTTTAGTTAGACACCTCATTAGCAACTAGGGAAATAATTCTTTTATTCTTTTCTCAAAATCTAAACCTCCTACCATACACTGAACCTGGTTAATTTGTTTCCTTTTGTCCTCACAGCCTTGGTCCCACAAAGAAGAAAATGTTCTATAGCCTGATCAAGGAGGGTGTTCTAGTGAAAATCAAGCTCGTGTGCTTTTTTCTGAAATAAAGAATTGGGAGATGTCTTTTAAAATATTCACTAATGAGTGCCATAGTCTGAGGGCCAGGTGAGAAAGAGTTTAAAGGGTGTTGTCTTTTGATGGCCTAAAAATAAATTGTAACAGAGAAATAATTTGTTATGAGGTTATTTCAATTTTTCTGAGTGCTCACTGTTGAATTAGAAAATTTATTTGCATTTCATTTACAGAAAATGAACCTGACAGAGTTGTGGAGCCTCTGTTACAAGAAGCCCCAAACTCACTGAAAACACTCTCCAAACCAAACCCTTTCTCTCCCTGTTCAGAAAACACTAGTTGTTTCCAGGCTTCTAATTTTTTTGGTTCTGTTTTAATACCTAGGAGATCACAGCAGAGATCACAGACTTGGATTTCAACTCTTGGATGCATCTGGGGAAGAGAGTAAAAAAAAGACAGTGAACACAGAGGGCCCTGGCAGTTTGGGTGGTATTATAAAAAAAAAAGTATTCAGGCAGAGTGTAGTGAGAATAGTGGTTTGAAAATACAGCCCTGAAGGAAGAGTCTCCAGAGAAACAATGAGCAAGGAATAAATAAAAAGAAAGTTATAAATTCATCTATTTGCTCTTCCCTGACCCTTGCTTTTACTCCTCTTCACAGCAACTACCCTGGGAAAGGCACAATGCTTTCTCCTGTCACAATATTGAGAAAAATTGAAATGGGGAAGAAAGACCACCAGATGCTTTATTGTCTTAGGCGTTTCCACATAATTAGCTGGGAATAAAAGTCCTCTGCATGGTTTCATTGCATTGAATGAACTTGGATATTGCTACACAGTAGTGTGTTTTATGATTCATGCTCTGTTATCCAGCGGCTTTTTGAAAACTGCCAGCTACTTTATCACTGACGGCCAAGCCTGGGCCTACAACTTAAAATGCAGCAATGCAAAGTTAACTGTGCATGACAGATGTCCATGAAATTGTTTAACACACGCACGCATGCACACACCACACACGCGCTCGCACACACACACACACACACACTCTCACAAAGCTGCCTCTTGCCTTCCTACTCTTTCCACTGCCTCTCTCACTAGGTGCTCAAGCTCAGTTTTAAATATAAATAAAAGCTGGGTACTTCTAGAGGAGAGATTGTGAGTGCACACTGAGGACCACGGGCTGCTGCAGGAATTACAGGCTCTATCAGGAAACCTTCCGGAGAGGCTGCAAGAATCACAAAAACAGCTCCTTGAAATGCACTGAGAGGGGGACGGGTCCTCTCCTCTTCCTCTCCCTCTCCTCTTCCACTCACTTCCTGCTTGCACCTCTGCAGATGGGAAGCTTGTGCATGAGGATCCCAAGACACTGAAGTTCTCAGTACTGCCAGGGTTTTACCTCAGAAGCACCAATTCCAGAGGAGAGACTCACAGACAACAACTTTTCTGCCTTTGCGCCTAATTGCCCATTGGCTTCCCCGGCAGAGGATTAGGAGCACAGGGTCTACAGAACCTTAATACAAGGTGTTCCTCCTTTGAAGGGAATTTGGTGTGCTCTCATTAGGATTATTGTGTAATTGGGTGGTATAAGCTGGGCCAAGAGAAGCAGGCTCTCAGAGAAGAACTAAGTTCTGGTACACAGGGAAGAGCTCACCCCGGCTCCTTGCAGGGAGCTGCCTGGTGCCTGGCATCCACTCCTGGGAAGCATGGGCCTGTCCCTGCTCCCCAACCCACTTGTCAAGCACCATGGCATAAAAGAGAGAGGGGGGTGAGCATATCCCTCTCCTTTCTCTGCCTTCCATGAACAGCTCTATTGATTGCCATCGGGTTATTAGCATGGGAAGGTGGTACCCAGTGTGAATGCAAGTGACAGCAGCGAGCCAAAAGAAAGGAAATGGGGAATCAGTTCCCCTTTAGAAGGAGAGCTGAGAAGTCTCCTGACCCTGCTTGGACTCACTTTGTATTCTGGAAGGGATGAGCCTTTTCCCCAAGGTTTAGTGGGTGCTCTGACAGGCAGGAAATAAACATGAGAAACCTTCCCAGTGCTCAGCAAATGGAGGCTGGGGGTGCACAGATGAGTTTGTCACATCACCAAAAACACCCACAACAAATGAACATGCAAAAAGATAAATCAAAACCACGAACAAAGCAGAGAGGTTTACACTCTCCATTTACTTATGGTTAAACAAATGTGTTATTCACTTTTGTTTAACTTCAAGGTATTTTGCAAGGAAAGAAATAATTCTGCCATAGGGAATACTGGCCCAAATTCTCTGTCATCATGCAAGCATACTTCTGATTTCACAGAGATGGCTCATCTTCTGCTTAGCAATTTGGGCTTGTGCGCCTGTCTTGTGGACATTAAAATCATCCTAAGACTCAGTCTTCAGTAAACTACATCCAAGTCCAGACCAAAGAGGATGGTCACAATTTTCAGCAGACCTTGGTGTAACTTCTAGAAAGGCTTTCAGAATGGGAAGCAAGAGGCTGGAGTGATGGGTGTTACTGATGCAATTTCCCCATGAGATTTCTTTTTAAAGGGTATTTTTTCCCCCACCACATCCACTAACAACCCAGACTCATTTTCAATTGCTCGAGTAACTAGTTCTGTGATTCATGCTCGGACCTTATTAAAGCTTATCTGATATAAGGCAGCCAAGATCCTCCAGAAATATCAAGAAAATTATCTGCTTTTGATCTTTACTAGGAGAGGAAAAAAAAAAGTCACAGGTCCCAGCTCCCTGTCAAAGTTTCTTCTCCTCAGACAGAGCATAAAGCAGACCAGCAGAATTGCAATTCCACAGGGTGGGATGCTGTGCATGTTGCCTGCGTGTCTGCATGCCTGCCTGCGTGTGTGTGTGTGTGCCTGCGTGCGTGGGGCCCGTGGGTGGCCTGCTCAACATTTTGGTGGATGTTTCATTCCCACCCCTTTTACTATGACCCTGGTCAGGCCACTTTTATGCCAGTGACAGCTTCATGAAGCACAAAACATGGAGCAATACATGGCATGAAATTGGCAACAAAGCCGAGCAAAAGAAGGAACAATTCTCTGGCAGGATGTGATCACAATATGGCTGATTGGATCTGGAAGCAGATGCCAGCAGCGGGTATTGTCCCGGTGACTGAAAAGACATGACCCCTGAGGTACAGAAGACAACGAGGCCCTCCTTATGAACCACAGGGGGAGGGGAGAAGAGGTGAAACCAATGAATAAATCAGGCGATGGAAACAGGGGAGAAAAGAAAATGCTAAAAAGGACTTTTATGGGGGACAGGGGCAGCTCAATATGCAAGAGCGTTGCCTCCCCAGCTAGCTGAACACTTGCTCAGACAATGGCTTTTTAACAGATGGGAGCCCAGCTGAAAGGGGCCAAGTTTTGTGCAGTTGAGAATCCCTGTTTGTTTAGTCTGCTGCTGCCCAGGCAGGTGTCTGCAGAAAGGCAATCCAGCAGGTTAAGTGTCTCAGGGGCAGTTTAAGATAGGCAAGCCAGCGTATCAACCAGGACTGGTTTTATTGGCAGGGGACTGATCTTGTTAGACTTGTTTGTGAAGCCCTGAGGGAGGAGAGGAAAAAAGAGATCTCTTTTCTCCCTTCTTTCTAAGGAGAGATTTTCCCATTCTGGGCAATCAGGTCCCTGTAAGAAACCCTCACAGGTACTGACAGGGCACAAAATTCTGCAAAGGAGCACAAAACATTGAGACAGAGCACATAACATTGCCACTTGCAATGTCATAACTCCAAGTTCCTACACACACTCCTCCTTTTTCTCCTTTCCTACCATGCATTTGATAACCCAGTTGTTTACACTACAGTTTTCTGGATGGGCTTCTTCATCTATTTCGGCATTTACTGCAGATCATTGAAATTCGATGCACACAGCTCCTGACCTCAGCGATGTGCAATTCTCCCCTGCAGTAACAGAGATGCAGCCATTCTCCTCTGTTAATGATGACACCCAGCTAACAGGACTGGTGGGGTTGATTTTTCTTCAGTCACACAAACACACAGGCAGTAAATGCCACACACAGGATTGGGACACCCCGGCATGGAAGTGTGGGAGGGGTATGCTGGACCAGCCCAGAGGAGGTGAATGCCTCAGTCACTCCCAAGATACTCAGCAGTGCCCAAGATGACACAATTTTCTTGCATCACCCTATCATCCAAGCAAGATTACGACAACATGGATCATGTCAGGAACACAGAGCATGAGGAGAAGGGAAGAAAAACACACACAGCATCATGCCTGAGTGGCAATGGGAGCGTCACCTTCCCTCATGCTGGATCACAATAGTCAGGATAGCCCTGAATCTCAAACAACTGAAAGGAAGGGTGAAGGTACACCCACATTTCCCTATTCCTACCTTGCTAGGTGACTTCAGACTAGGGATATCACTTCTCTGTGCTCCCATTCCCCTCTTGCCCTCCACATCCTTTCTCTGCTTAAAATGCGATGGCTGTCAGAGTTAGTAAGAGTATGGATTCTGTATGGCCAACAAGACTTTCATCTCAATCCAGATTTTTCCATTCAGGGGTGTGAGACAGTAACATTTCCTGTGCTTTTTTACCTCGTTTTGTACTCTAGAACTTTTCTGCAATCATGGTTCCCATTGACAAAAAAAACCAAACCATTGCTCTAATTTTACATAAGAAGCCTTTCAGAGGGTAAACAGGGATCATTACTTTTAGGGAAACTATGGTTCTGAAACTAAATCAGGTCCTTTCTGCCCTAGGACCCCCTTACAATCTCTCCTCCACCTCCATATCTGTTTTGAAAACCAAGAGGCAAAAGCTTGTTTCCCATATATATATTAGGTTGCCACAAGGTTACTGAGCCCACCTGCAAGAGATGTGCAAAAAAGTGTGAAACCAGTACTCACTATAGTGAAAGCTTCCACTTCCCGTTAAAAAAAAATAGCCAAACCTTTATCTGTCTGGATTGGGTTAAACAGCACAAAATATTAACCCCCACACAGAGTTGCACATGAAATGGCACCGTTGGTATCTATTCTATGGCACAAAAAATATGGGTCTTGAGCTGTCAACCTAGACACAAAGGTTTTTTAGTCACTTTCAAGCTTGCAAAGCCTCTTATTTTAATATTTTTGATACAAAGTTAAATGTTTCCCTTCGAAGTGCCTAAGGACAATGCTAATGCTCTTCCTGAATTTGCCTCTTCCCATTTAGTTTTCTTGCTGCTATTCATTTTTAAAGGCTTAAAGTAGAGTTTATGCGGCATTAGTATTCATAGGCACATGCTAATTTACTCTTATGTTCGGATACGCAAGTGGTTTTTTTCAGATGAAACAGAGGGGATTAGATCTAGATCACTTGCTCTGAAGAAAAGTTGTAGCATGCTTCAACTTTCTATTCTTTTCAATGCGGCATCAATTACTAAAACTAGATTTCTTGTTCCTAAAACAGAAAAAAAAATATCTGCTGCAGTCTCGTGAAGGAAAAAAAAAAGTGCATTTTGGTGTGAGAAAGTCACAAAGTCACCAACTCCTCCCTTTGCTCTCCTCCCTTCTCCACAGGGACCAGGGATTATCATTGCTGATCCCTAATGCCACTCTGACCACCGGCCACCAGAGCCAAGGGCTGTGCTCTGGCTGCCCATTGTCAGCAGTGGCAGCTGGGGGGAAGGCAGAGGTTTGGGTCTGCCCCAGCCAGCCAGCGCCTGGGGGTCACCCTCGGGAAGGTCAGCGCGTCCCTCGCCTCAGCGTCACAGCCACAGAAATTTGCTTCAATCCACACATGTGTTTGAAGGAGGAACTTGCAACAAAAGCTTTTTCTAAGTGTTCCAAAGCATATGGTTGGAGAAGGAAAACACTGCCTTTTGATTCTGTTTTCACTTTATAACTCAGCCTTTAAACTTTATTGTTGTTAAGTGTATCAGCATTTGAAAGCAAACCCCAACTTTCATCACTTTTCCCTATGTTTCCTGTTGGAAAACAAGAGAATTACCTCACCAAAATCCATTTACGTTGTGAATTTGATTTGGAATATGTAATCCTCCATGAGGCGATAATGCAGTTAGAGGGACATGAGTGGATGCCCTGTTCCCCTCTGGAGCAGCTGTGGGGCATCACAGAGCCAGCCCTCCTGTAGACCTCACTGCACCCCACAGGGCCTGCATGCGGCCCCACAGAGTCATGGACAGCCCAAAGTCACTCCTGGACCTCTTTCGGTGTTTCGTTTCTTCCCAATGCCATCCAGCAGCTGAGGAAACACTGAGGGAGCATTTCAGCAGCAGGAGGGGCAGGCAGCTCAGCTTCAGACTGCTCTACAGGAATGGCTAGGGAGGAAAAGGTTTCATTGCAGGCACACTCTTTTTCCCAGTCACAGGTATTTGCTATTAAGGCACATTGGGTTTTTCTTTCCCCCTTAGGAAGACAGAGATGAAATTATGTGAAGAAGTCAGAATTCACTATGGGGTAAAAGCAAGGAGGTCAGCTGAGTACCTGTAGCTACACACTTGCAATGTGTAAATATAAATCACTTCGGTGCTTATGAGAGTGTATCAATGCCATTTGTGGTGCTGATTACCTGACACTGTGTCTCAGGTCCAGTATGACTCTTAATGGTTATTTTATATTTTGCCCTACTTATGCCACTAATTTGCATGAGTAGAAGACACATAAGCACACCAAAAGGATTTTCCAGACAATAATTTTGTACTAAGTCAACCAAAGAACTCTAACACCTTTGCTGAAGCTAAAGGATGACTACCTGGCCAGACCACCAGGACCTGAGTCAATTAGACATTGAGGTTACATCAAGGTGAGTGCATCAAACAGTGAGAGGGCACTGTCCTGGGCACAGGAACACAGTTGTTTGTCCCAACAAACAGATCCAGCTTTCCCTGACACTGTTTTGGCCCATGCCAGCCAGCACCAACCTAAAAGAGGCCCAGGTGCAATTCCAGAGGATACACATCTGTACCTGGGTTTGCATGCAATAAGCACTGTTTGTGCTTCACCCTGCCCTGGAAGTGAAGAGGATTTACAATCCAAGCTGCAAGCTGTTTCTCACCACTGGCCTCTGTGCCCAGGAACACTCTGGGACATGTTTAATTGTGTCGTTTGTGTAACTCAAAGGTCCTTTTTCCACTGAGACTCAGAAATTATAGCTGTTGCTTGGCATCAAAATTTAAGGACATTACACTGCTCGTTTTATATCAAGTTGAAATACAATTTATTACATAACACACAAAAAAGTAGGGGCTTTTAAAGTCTGTCATTCCCAAGAGAGGAAATCTTAGGTTTAAAGTTGCACAGACAAGTTCTGGTACAACTTGTTAAAAGTCATCATCTGAGCCCTTCATAAGCATTACTGTGAAGTCCACGTGTAAAACAGGACTTTTAATGCACTGATTTTATGCCTGGGAATCAGGCACTGGGAGACTCAGATGAACAATACTCACCCTTCCATTTTTCAATCAATTTGAAATATTTCTGCTTGTTTTTTTGCAAATATTAAAATGATCCAGTTATAGCCCTGTATACATTCAGAGTACAGTTCCCTGTTGACTTCAATTACTGAACTTATTGTAGGGCAATTCTATTAGAGGCATTACAGCCCACCTCAGACCTCAGTTCTCCTTTTCCATTTTTTCCCTCTTCCTTTTCCTTTTTCATTTCCCTTTTTCTTTTTTTTTCTTGTTTCTGTCTCCCGCTTCCCTTATCCCCTCCTCACATAAGTCACAGAGTGCTGAAGGCAACAAATGCATAGGATTGCTCAAGGATGCCTTCTTGAGATGGAAATAGCCAGTAAAGGGAAAGCTTTGCTCTTAGTTTAGTCTTAGTTTGGACCTTTAGTCTTGGACTCAAGCCCAGGAACGACAGACACCACAAACAAATTCTGATTTTCTATTAACTCTGAAAAAAAATATATTTTCACTCATGTTTCCCTTGGAAATGTACAATCTCCTTAGGTTGAAACTCCATGACATATTCAGGCTTCTAACACAGAAAAGCTGCTTTAGGGCAGGCAGGTGCAGAGAAAAAGCTGGTCCTGTGAGCATTCACAATGGGCCTACTCCTTCCAGGATTTCTCTCCAACAGCTGGGATTTGGCTGTAGCCAATGAAACCCACTTTTGGGAACAGAAATTGCTGCTCTTGATTAGGTAAAAGAGACCCTGGCTGGTGCAAAATAAAGCATACATGAAGTTAAAATATGTAAGGGAAAAAAAAAAAGTGCCCTTTAATGTAATGGGAATTGCAGTACTGCCAGTGTTTTACTGTGAGTTACATTAAATACTCTGGTTAATGACATATTCCAGCAGTGGCTGGACTGCACAAATGCCTCAGGTTTTCTGTGGAAGCACAAAACAGAGTATCTCAGTCTTTCATGCAGCCCAGAGAAGCTAGAAATCACCACCGTCAGGCAGAACAGCTTTCAGAACAAAAGTCCTTTTCTCCACTTCCAAAATTGTGATTTCTGAAAGGCTTGCCATTTCTAAACCAGCTTTGGTGTCTGTTTGTGCCAGTCTGGGAGCTGCAGATCTGAGCAGGGTACCCCTGTCACTTTACAGATGAGTTGTGTGAATATTTCTGTTAACGAACCTGTCCACAAGCGACTGGGAACTTAAGCTCTGCAGAAATCAGTGCAGCACATCCTATGGACACAGTAATCCTCCCCAGCTGAGCTCCTCTGGGATGGGAGCTCATTCCCATAGGCCTCCAGGGCCCAGCTGAGTGGTGTTAAAGAACAGACTGGACCAAACACTCTGGACCCTTTGTAAACTGGTTTAATTGGACCTGAGTCCTTGATGGAACTGAGGCTTCCAGCTCTGCTTGTTTAGCAAGAAAAGCTCTCTTAATTTCTTATTGTGGCACACAAGATTTAGTGCGGATCCTTTAATTTAAATGTCAGAATGTGAGCAGTAATTTATTTCCATAAAACAAAAAGCAATAAAGTCAAATATATTAAGCTCTGGCTGTGAGGGCTCAGATTTTACAATTTATAATTGTACAAAACACAAACAGCAAAAAACTACCCACCAGAGGATGAGTTATTATCATTCACTTAAGTGTTTGATTCAGGGCTGGTGAAAGCAGTTTTAAGAAAAAAATGAAGAAAAAAGAAAGAAGGAGAAGTCAAAGCATTTGGGACACTGAAAGGCCCCCAGTGATAGTCAAACATGGGGAACAGGACCAGCTGATGTGTCCCTACACCTGCTGGCCTTCCCAAGTGCTCCACTGCTGCTCCTCCAAGCACACTGAGGCTTACTCTGACCTCCCACTTTTGTACTGGTTGCACTCTGCCAATATTCATTTTTGCATCACACCCCTCAAATCACACTCCCTGACAAACGGCAAGCAACACAAAAGAGTGAGGTGTTGTACTCTTTCCAGCTGGGACCGTACTTTTTCAGCAGTTAGCAACGGGGCTAACAAAAGCTAGTCTTCAGTAAGACCTTATGTGACAACAGTGACAACATCACAAACGCAGCTCTGTCGTAGGAATTCAGATGATGGTTACCTGAGTCAAACCAGAATGACTCAGTAAACTTAAACTGTGAAAACACATCTCTGAAAGCAGCAGAAGGGTTTCAGCTGGTACCTGCAGCAGAACTTCTCTGAGAATTTAGCTCTGCCCCCCTTCTGTCCAACTAAGATATCCATAAAGTGACCATCAAGTAATGAGGAATATCTAAGTCATCTTGGAAAAATCTAGTATTTGCAGAAGGTATATAAACAAAGGGCACAGTAAAGATGTACAATGCGTGAGACAGCCTTGTTACTGATATTTAGGGACAGAGGAGAAGCAGAACTGAGGACAAAACCACCAGAAATGCCATTTAGAAACTCTGCTTTATAAAATATATCCAACTATTACAAAAGCCCCTGAAGCAGATCTACAGAAGCAGAGGTCCAGTGGCTGCAAACCTGCCGAGCCTCCCCACTTTCACAGCCGACCCTCATGATACATGCTGTGGAGAGGCTAAGGATGTATTTCTGCATCTTTTCTGGAGAGCAAGAGTCAGCTAAAAAGGGACTGAGGGGGCATTCGATCCCTTCATCCAGATTATTGACGAAGATATTAAACAGAACTGGCCCCAAAGCCAAGTCCTGGGGAATAGCAGCAGCCACCTGGGTCTAACTCCGTTTGCCACCTCCTGCTGGGCTCTGCCATCCAGACAGTTTTTAACTCAGCAAAAAATACACCCGGTCAGGCCATGGACCAGGAGAATGGTTGCAGGAAGGGTTTCCTTGGCAAAAGGTATCTGCTGTGCTTTTTTCAGATGAAAAGTGTACAATCTGACAGAGCTGCAGCCCATGCAAGGGCTTATCAGGACCAGGAGGACAGGGCACTAAATTCTGGCATCTCCATGATTTCCTTGCTGTTTTACTTGCAATAGGCTTCCTGAGTAGCTCTTCCAGCTCCACTTAATGCCATCACTGAAGCCTCAGGAAGTCCTGATTAACAGTATTCCTGCTGGGCCGGGGCCGAGGCACTCCCCTCCTTTTTGCTAACCCTTAATGTATTCATTGCCTTATTTTCATACATGCTGATTGAATAGCGATTTATTCCTCTGGTGCTAGGCTAGTCCCTCCATACTAAATGTGAAATCTTTATTCTAACCAATGTCTAAATCATTGTTTTCCGGCAGCGCAGATCATGTGGCACAGATTATTAATAGCTCTGGTCTCTACACCACTTGACACGGCGCTCCAGCTGTCATTCTGCTCCCTGGCTCGTATGATTCTTGCACTGGTAAAGTGCCAGGCCCGGGCCGAGCCCATCAGTCACTGTCACCCAGCACCCAGTGATGAATAGCCCCGCGAGCACCGTGGCGAGGCCCCGGCTCCCGTTCACACGCGCCTGACTTTTCCCAACTCCAGCACACCAGCTGAGGCCGGGCCCTGCCGAGGTGGGCAGCAGCGACCTGGAGAGACCACCCTCCCCCCTGCACCCTGGATTAGTTAAAAATGAAACAAATCCTAATGCGATCATGTCACTAATTATGCATTTAATTCAGTTATAAGGAGCTAATGGCTCCCTCAGTGACAGCTTTTACTGCTAAAAGGCAATTCATTCCTAAAACTGAGAAATCTAATTACACAAAATGCTTCGTCCTAATCCTTTCAAAGAATAATCTTATTTGTAGACATTAACATCCCAGATGCTGCTGCTGTTTGTCCATTATGACAGTGTTTGTCCTGAATAATGTATAAATAGCTCTTTCTGGACAGTTGCATGTCACTAAATCAATACAATTTGCTGCCTTCTGTTACATTAAGTCAGCCTGGGCAAGCTGGAGAAAATTAACCTTTTGTTTCCCACTCAAAAGGGCCTTTGAAATTAAAAACAAGAAAGGGTTGGAGGGCCTATGGGAATCATGAGGTCTATATTTTTTTTAAACCCACAAAGTATTCAGCAGATCTGCAGGGCTGGTGATGGATGTATCTTCAAGAAAACTGGCAAAATATTTCCAGGTAGTTCCAGATGAAAAAGGGAAAATTGTGTTCTGCTTTCTCATCTCTTCCTTAAATGCTTCAAGTTTATTCTACAGAAGCAGCTTAACTGTAGTAAATTCAACAGTTTCTGTAGAGCTCTGTAGTGTTTTGTTGACAAGGGAATGGTACTGCTGCTAAGATGTTCCTTAGCAGTTGTGGTAGCTCCCACAGCCAGAGAGATGGGAAATATCTCTATAGAGTCGCTCACCACACAAAAAGCCCTTAGAACACAGAGAAAACACAAGAGAATAGAAAGTCTGTCTCTCATGCAATATATAACTGAGAAGATGAGTTGAGGGCATGAGGCCTTGAGCAGAAACACAGCCAAGTGTAAAGCTGGATTTCAGTGTATTTGCCTATTTACCTTGTATATTAAGAATTAGCTGCCTGCACCTATTGTTGTGCTAAAATAACCAGCTCTCCCCTAGTACTAGCACAGGAATTCCAAGTTTCCATGTGATGTCCTGGCACTATCCCAAGGGACACTCATAGGATTCCCAAATGTCACCAATGTTCGTGAAAGCCTCAGATATACTTGGTTTTAACCATAAACTCCAGTCTCACTGAAACCGCTCTATCTTTGCTAGGGACCGAGAGTGAAGCTGGGCAGCGCTCAGAATGCAGAACAGATCACGGCTCTGAGTGGAAAGGAAAGCACAGCTCCAAACCTACATCTCAACTCAAAGTACATACTCCACGTTGCACTGTAAAGTCATCAGGAAGCCAACTTACTGGAAAAAAAACAGTGTTGAGAAATTATGCCCACGCTCCTGACAGAAGTGACAACTTCAGCTCTTATTCTGGCCCCAGCCTCCAAGCATTTATTCTGTGAATTTACCAGCAATGTCCCTAATTGCTGGCTTCTTGAAACAGCACAGAGAGAGCTCAGCAAGCAGAAGGATTAGTGAGAAATTAAGGAGTAGCGTGCCATTCAAAAAAGTGCAAAGTGCAAATTAGAAAATGCCATGTTTCTGCATTGGTGATTTGGGTTCTGAATCAGTAGGAAAAGCTTCCATGGCCAATATTCAGAGCACTGTAGGGGGTGAAAAAGGGAGAGCAGCCCACCGCTTTACTAGCACAGAGACACATACTTACCCCTTCAGTGCACATAAGTAAAAGCAGGAACACCTTCCTTCCAAGCACACAGCCCTAACAGACTTCTAGCTGAAGTCAAAAGCTTGCTCTTGGAACCAAAAATCAAATAGCAGTCTATTTGCCCAGAGAAATAACAGTACAATAAAGCATTTGCATGGTCATCCCATGAATGGCTGTATGAGGGAGCTCCCTGAGGCTGCACATGCACTGCATAACAGCAGGAAGAGTCCCTCACATGGTGACAGGGCTATTGAGACTGTTTCCCGCACAGAGAATCCACATCTGGTGGAATTACCAATTTTGCTGCCATTTCAAACCCTTTACTCCCTGTCTACTTATTTTTTAGATGATTATTTTGTTTTCCGTGCCAGCCTGAGTTGTTTCATTTTACTCTTCAAGAACGTCTCACAGAAGGTTTCTCCTGTGAGGGCTGCAGTACAGCTCTCCAGGAGGTTTTGCCATTTGTGGCTTCCTGAATTAAATTATGGCAGCTACTTTGTTAGACAGAGCTTCTCCTTGCTTCCTCATCCTAACAAGAGATCAGATCCAGAGAGTTGCCAGCAAAGCTCCCTTCACTACCCCTGCATTGCTAGATTGCCACAGCTTTCCACAGAGATGGTCAGATTTAGAGAGGCTGGGGGGATGTTACTTTTGGGGTTGCCTCATGAAGGCAGTGACAAACCTGTGACACCACAGGTTTCTTCTGGAAACACATGCTGGTGAGGCATGCACAAAACAGACCTCACAGGAAGCCCTAAAAAGTCTATTTGCCCTGTGCCAGGGGCATCAACCTCTTGCCCTACTGCTTGCTCTGGCTCTGGCACCATATGCAAGCAAGAGCTGGGGATTGAGTGTGGCAAAGATTTTAAATTGATTGCATTGCTACAAAAGGCATGAGATCTCTTCTTTAGACTCCCTGCTGTTAGTGTTCTGTGACCAGAGGGACATAGATATGAAGTTATGTCAGGTCAGCATTTTCCACATATACTAAATGTATTTAAAATATTCAGTATTTCATTCAAATATTCATTTGAATATTTTTAGGGAGATTAATTGTTCAAATCTAAAAAGTTTATGCCACTCTAATGGACTACTAATGGAGGAAGCTTTTAAAAAAATCTCTGTTTTGTTCTGAGACCAGACTGTGACCTAACCACCAGGTATAATATGTACCAATATCTATCTTGCACTGTGAAATTTAGATTGCAAATCCATTATGGTGGAGTCCGTGTCTTTATGTATTGTGTGTGGCTGAGCAAGCTCACAGAGCTCAATAAATAATAAATGGTAGGAACCTGACTTGGAATATTAAATGTGATCTGAAAGATTCTTCACCCAGGAATTTGGGTTCATTTTCCCCAGAAGCTTTGTCTTGGGGACTAAGGTGCAGCTGTGACAAAAAAAAAGCCAAGTTATCACTGTCTTCTAGCTGGGCTGGGTGTGATTTGAGTCCCAGCTGTTTCTTTTGCTGACAGAAGCAGGTGGACAGCCTGTCTCAGTGGCTGGCAGGACATGTCAGCTCAGAGTGTCCACCACTGCCCACCTCACACACAGAGTCTTCAGTTCTCCCTTCAGATGTCAGGAGCCTTATGGGTGAGCTCACCTGGGGCAGGAAACACAACTACCCACAAGATAGTTTTCAGATCCCTAGGCCAAACCAATCTGAAGTGTTCTGGCAAGAAAATAAAATTAGTAAATCTGATTTGCAGTGTAAGACCAGGATTCCCCATACCTTAATCAGCTAGAGTAGAAAAGAACCTGATTTTTTTCAAGTGAGGACCAAGTATTTGAAATATTCTTCAAACAGAAACTATTTCCCTTTGATCGTCTCAGAAACAATTCCTTTACTGGTTAAAGAAAGACAAAGATGAAACACAAAGATTAAAAAAATTTTAAAAGTACTCCCTCGTGATCACAGTGGTTTGAATGGGTGCTTGGAACCTCATTTAGTTGTCAGGATAATGTGAGGTTACTAATTTATTGTGTTAGCAAGGAGGCCACATAGAAAGGGCTCTCTTAGAGCACCCATGATAAATAACAGTTCCCTCTGCTTAGTCAGTAACTACTGCTTAGTGCTGGATTTAGTTTTGATTTAATCAAAGAAATTGGACCTCACCTCAGGTTATCTGTAAGGAAAGAACACAGAAAGTGGAAGAACACAGAACCAAGAAGTCAAGAAAAGAAAATTTTGATACATTTCCCCTCCCAAAGGAGTCATGGGTCTTTTCATCATTGCATGCATTGCCACTATTTTTTTGTTGTGAAAATTATTACTGGATACTAAAACATTTTATCCTCAAAAGAGAGTACTGGGGATCAGAGCAGGACACAGATGGGCTTGAGTTGCTACTGGGGATATGAGAAGCTTACATAACTTTCCTCACAAACTCTTTGGATAGCAGATGATTTCCCACAATCACAGAATAATTTAGGTTGGAAAAGGTCTTCCAGATCATTGAGTCCAACCATTAACCCAGCACTGCCATTTTCACCACTAAACCACGTCTGCAAGAGCTGCATCCACCTATTTTTTGAACAATTCCAGGAATAGTGATTCCACTGCTTCTCTGGGAAGCCTGTTCCAATGCTTGACCACCCTTTCAGTGTAGAAATTTTCCTCTTATCCAATCCAATATGCTATTGTGTGGACCATGTTTTACAGTTATGTGGCTTAACCTCTGTGGAGAGGTTTCTGCTTTCTGTTTCTGGAAGTAAAGCTTGCCATGGTAAAGCCAAGTGTTACAAGACAAGTAGAATTAGAGGTCTGGAGCAGAAGACCAGGCATGGAAAAATGGTACATTGAGAAGTGACCATGTTTCCCAGTTAAAGAGTGCATTTTGCAACTGAACTGATTGCCAAGATAAGGGAACTCCCTCTCTTATGTGAGTCTTCAATCTTCCAGGTGCACTTTGAGAGTCCTCAGAGCAAAGGCAAAGAACTGAGCTCATTCAATCAAAAGGAAACACACGGACTTGTGTCCTTCTAGGGGGGCACATGTGCTCAGAAGCAAGAAGGGAATAAAGGGAATAAATGAGTTTCTGATATTTCCTTCAAAGTTGGCATTCTTTCGTTCCCAAAATGAGAGAGGATTTATTGAGAGTGTTGCCTGAGGATATACCTGGTGTTATCACTATACATCTGAAATAAGAAATTAATATTAAAAACCATTTCCTGTTACACTAAAAAATAAATCCTATTTCCATGCTGCACAATAGGACCCAATGGGAAACCTGCAGCACTGTCATTTAAGAGGAAAGCGAATAATATCTTTATTTTCCCCCAAAAGACACCTAGAGAATGTATTGTCTACAATATATGGCATCCTTTCCAGATGTTTCTTTTATGATTCTTCACTGCTTTTACTATTTTAACAATCAATGAACAAGTATTTCTTAACAAGAACAAGGGAACAAGATTTTCTTACCAAAAAGAAAATCACATGCTCAGTATTGCTTGCCAGGGGTAAACAGCAACAGTTTCAGAGCTGTTGGAAAACTATAGATTCATGTAAGAAGTACTGTTCAAATGTAATATACTAAATGTCATGTCATTGCTTACCAAACAATCTCAGCAGCATCATTTTCATTCACACTGAAAAGGGTGCTGAAAGGCTTTGTCCCTAAGGATTGACATTTTGGGTACACCGCTTGTGTTGCGCACCCAAAACACCAGAGTTACCTTAAAGGTCTTTTGAACAGCATCTGGAGGTGGCAGAGGCGGAAAAGCAGTGCCCAGTAGCCCACCTTTAGCTCTGTTTCCTTGGTTCATTGGGAGGTTTGTGTCTGCCTGAGCAGGCTGGTGTGGTCAGGCGGAAAACACAGCTGAGCAGCGAGGCCTGGGCACCCCTCCATCACTGTCAATAAGCGAAATGGAGGACCCTTACATCATTTCATTTACTATTTCAATGATTACATAGATCATTGCCTTCCCATTGTTTCAGTGATAGATTTAATTAACTTCCAATTAATCACAGAGGGTGATATTTAATGCTCAGCCCTGCACCGAACACAGTGTCACAGACCAAAGAATATATTTTGAAGGCTTCAGTAATCAAGAGGTCATGGAAGATAGATGTTCTTCACCAAAAGAGAGAGAGAGAAGATAAATTTGTGTGTCCACTCTGCTCTGGCTAACTGGTTTAGGATAATTGTTTCACATCCAAATTACAACTTTCCTAAAGGTCTATCCATGCACAAAGCTAGATAAAAGGCAGGAAGGGGGGTAGGTTATTGGGTCATATTATAGAGACTTCATAGGGCTATAATTCCCATTGGCAGGCAGTGGCAAATATTTGCAGCTGCAGTGGTTAAGGCCCCAACAAATGGGCAGAAATAAATTCCCTGTAAAGATACTTCTATTTCGATAGAATGATTTAAAAATACCAAACCCAAATCAATGACAAAAAGGAGAGTTTCATTACACTAAGTGTGATTACAGGCAGTGCAAACTCTACAACTCATCTGCTGCCTTTCTGGGAATGAGATGTCAACATCAAAGCACCTGCTTATGGTCTTTTAGAAGAGGTTCAAAGGATTTCCACTAGGAAATAAATTCCCTATTATTTTAAGCAGAAACTTCTAACTGACAACACTTTCCAAATATATCTACTCAACATATTTGAGGTGCCTGTGTCACTTAAAAAATACTAGATGGCATGAGTGAAATATATTTTAGACATGAAAAGCAAATTTGTTGCTTTTTACTCTTTTAACAGTGTTCATGTCAGGCTTTTGCCTGACACAGTGCCCAAAAATGCTACTGTAATACAAACAGTGACCAAGTGTCCAAGGCTGAGAACCCTCCAGGTTGGTTCTCTGAGCGGGACAACATCTGAACAATTCTAAAATTCCCAGCTGGGCAAGCTGGGGGACACGCTCAGCAATGCCAGAACTCTGCCCTGGGTGCCAGACAACCTCTCCAGCTCACCACTTCACAAATTCCCACACAGCCAACATGCCCCAAGCTGCACTGCAAGCACAATGCCAAGGCCTTAAAAGAGTAGTGATTTGGCCTGAAAGAAAGGATAAAAGCACTGAAATAAGGATAAGGAGAACCCAGAGAAGCTGCAAGGACCAGTAAGGAAGAGGAGATAACTGTGGAAGGACAGAGAACCAGTCCCTGGTCTGAAGAGGCGAGCAAATTTGTGACAATAGCCACAAGACATTTCAAGAAGCCCCTGAACAGGACGGCTTAGTACCTTCTGTTTGCCACCTTCCGTGGTAAGGTAGACTAGTACATTTGCAGAAATGCTGTATTTGGTGTATGTACTGAGCTTGCCCTGAGCACCTGGTTGGTACGACCTGGTCCATTCTTAGTTGCTCAATCATGCTTTCTTCTGGCCTGAGCAGGGCCCTGTGCCATCACCTTCCTCACTACCACCAGTGAGACACTGCCCTGCCTGCCCCAGCCCCACACCTGCCTTTTAGAAACAGTAATGAGAGAGGGGGAACGTTTTCACACCCTCATAACAAGCAAATACATCCCATAAGGATTTCTCCCATGCTGGCAGTCCTGACTAACCTGACACTGTGACAGTAAATTCAGCTGTGTGCATGTGTGTGCATGTGTGAGTGGGACAGAGAGATGGCAGGAAACCTTCTAACAAATGCAGAGTGTAATTCTTCCCTTTCCTTTCCTATGGCTAATCTCTGAGTGCAAAGTAATTATCTTTCTCATGACTTTAAATCTCTCTCTCTGGTATATTCTTGCCTGTACAACATGACTTTACAACTCCTTCATCTGGCACACAGCTGGCGTGCCTCACGGTGGATTCCTCTAAAGAGTGATTTAAAGTTGCTTTCCATCAGTGTAAAACTAATGAGCAAGAAACATCTTGACACATGGTAACTGTAAGCAACACACTTGGTCAGCTGTGTACAAGAAAGACACCCTCACTTAAGGCTTTCCAACTGTTCCCTTACAAGCACTCACCAGGCTCAAAGCCCAGCATGCTTATTTATTAGTATCTTCACTTGCCCAGGTGTCTCTTTTCAGATAGACACTCACCACACTTCTAATGCAGCTTCCCATCTGGAGTTACTGCTTCTCTCTTACTCCGTTCCTAGAGCTACGCTGGAACCTATTGCTGTTTTAAATCACAGGACATACTCGCTTCTTTTCAGTTGTTTTTTTTTTTTTTTTCTTTTTTTAATGAATCCAAAGCTTTCTTTTTCTGTAGCACCCAGCACCTTGCTGCAGCAGCATGAATACAGCCAGCCTGGAGCTTCCCTGTTGTGATCTCAGATTTACCTCAGCTGAACTGAAAGTACCATGAAATTATTTCAGATTTACCAGGCATATGTGAGAAGAGAGTTTTAACCCCATATAATTTATCTTCATTTTCCTTCTGTGAAACAGAGAAGCCAGAGGAGAAATGGAACCTTGGGACAACATTTTCTTACACAAATAACCAAAGAAAGACTCCAAGCAGGATCAAGGCTCTGAGGAAAAGCACTCCCACTTACTCTGATTTAATCTGAATAGCTGTTGGTTGTCAGGAGTTTCAAGAATTCAGCCCAGTGGAATACCAGCTTCTTTATTCAGCACCTGGATGTGATTTTGTGGTTGTTTTAAAAAATATAAATGCAATTGTGGTGATATATATCCACTTACTAGTGGAACTAATTGTCTAACACTGCAGTGTTTACAATTCTGTGCTTCAGGTGTCAAACATTTCACATCCAGAACTTAAAGAATGTTGAGTGTAATACACTCAACACAAAATCATCTGCAGGGAGAGAATATCTTTTCCTCATATGCACATAAACCCATTAACTAAATAACAGGGGAGTTATAAGAGGAGCTTAGGAATGGCACTGTCTTGCTTGAATACATGTGAGGTTTGTAGGACCACAGACAGACGTATTTGTGGGAAATATATACAATAGAAAAAAAGCCTTTCCTCATAGGCCTCCAAAAGATATCTATTTGCTAAAAAAGAATTTTAAAATGTCTGTATTGAGGTTAAGATGGAAACATCCTCAAGTACCCTAAAGTGCATCAAAGGCTGTAAATGGTAAAACTAAAAAAAAAAAGTGTCAACACAAAGAATAGAGTAGCCAGTAAGGAGCCTCTGAACATCTCTCTGCTACCCGAGTCAAGAAGGCAGAATACATTAGAGAGACCAGTGGTCTTAAACAAATTGGGGGAGATGTTACTAAGGACAGAGAAAATATTTATGTAGTATTTTTACTCCTCCCAAAATTAAAGTGTCTTGAGGCTGAATAACTAAACACTGAAAATAGATGGACTTCTGACAAGGAAGTTTGAGTGACTTTTTCGTAACATCTGTGAATGACAGTAATTTCTTATTTGCTTTCTTAACATACAAATTCTGCAGCTTGGCTTGTTTCCTGCTTTCTTCCCTCTCCTCAAAGGCTATTTCCAATTCCCAAACACAACTTCCTGACTCTCACAATCCGTACAAACCTTCAGCAAATGGGGCATCCTCTGTGCTCCCCTAACACCATGGGAAAAATGTTCTCTCCACCCCTCGTTTAAGTCACAGAGCTAGCTGCAGAGAGCAGTGACTTGTAATTATATTTAAACTTCTCCCATCCTGCAACATCTCAGCCTGCATGCCAACCACAGCACTCACCACAAAATTTCCAAAGAAAAATAAAGATCAGTTCCTCTTGCATTCTAGCCTTTCTGCCCCATGACAGGAACGCGGTGTGAGCACTTCCCCGAAAGACTCCAGCACCAAGCAGACATTAAACATGGAGAGAGAACACGTGTACATGAGTGTCCCCTTGTCAGTGCACCACTGACAACAGGAGGGAGGTTTAGCAGTGAGCCTGGAGTGGAAGAATATCCTTCACTTGTTACTTCTACTATTTTCCGCGGCAGCAGAAAATGCAGCCCCAGGACACCCACCCATCCAAGTGGAGGAGCCAAGTGTGCCGGGGGCTCTGGCATCTGTCACTGTGTCATGGAGCCACCTTGGCTGTGTAATTAATTACCTGTGTAACCAAATACAGTGGGTGAAAAAGAAATACAGGACAGTGCTGCAGTTAGATGAAGTCACCTCCTCACTTGGCAAGCATGTGGTCCGACTGAATTTCAACCCTAGGATTTCCAGTGTCCTGGCCACAACCCCTCCGAAACATTGAAACACTGAGCGTATGATGGTAAAGGCTTTTTTGTCAGAACACAAAAGTAGTTCTTTTAGGTGCTTTCTAACAAAGCTAAGTCACTGTTAAAAGACTGGACAAGACAGAGAAGTTATCCATATTTTGTACAATCCTACCACCTAGCTTTGTGCACAGCAGTATTTCCAGGTAGAGCAGCATTCCATGCAGGCTGGGTGTCCACTGTGCCTGGCAGAACAAACACACAGGCACCTCCCTTACAAACTGTGAATGCTGGCCATCGTGGACAGGAAGATCCAGATGTGTAGAAACACTGGGACATGTCCACATGTATGTAAACAGGGGCACAAAGAAATTGCCGACTTGTTCAAAGGCATGAAACAGCCTGTGGCCAGAGCCTTTCCCGACTCCCATCCCTTAAATCAGCCCTCTCCTGCTTCTTGTTCCCTTCCACAAAGAGGATCAAGGAGCAACCACAGAACCAAAACAGAAGACATAATTATGGATTTATTTTAAAGAGATAGTACTGGATTTTGGATATGCCTCAGCTTCAAATGAAAGCAGATAGGCAACTACTGCCCTGAATGTAAATCAAGAGCACTATGGTAGGAGATGCCTTTTGCAAAGAGCTACCCAGCCCTGTGCTAAGCCTAAGTTAGATGGTATTTATTTTGTGAAACTAGTTGGGACCCTTCTCTGATTAACATTCTGTTTTTTCTGGCCCGGAGACCTGCACATTGTGTAGGGATAAAACCAGGTCATGCTCTCTGAAGGCAGATTGATTCCTCAGTCAGAAACGGGGAATATCTGTGTTTGACACATACGTTGTCAGTGATGGAATTTGTCAATGGAGCTGGCACACTGTGAGTGATGGCCCAGAGAGCTGTGGGAGGCAGGCACCCACCCTTGCTCTAACTTCAGCCAAACCCTCATGACAAATGCTTTTGAAAAGGCTTGGGACAGATGTAGAGCCCAGAATTACCTGGGCATGGACACCAACATGGACAGCAAAATGATGTCACAGCACTGTGTCCCACAATGACAGAAACAACCTTTCTTCATCCAGCCTGTAGGAGATGATGTTTAGAAAAATTTCCTGTCTGAATTTAGCCCCTGATGATAGTTGTGAATCATGCAGGTGACCTTTTCCCCAAAGTTAAAAAATTACAGGCAAAATACTATTTACAGCTCAGAAGAGTTCTGTAGAGATTATTGAAAATCTTGCCTCCTGTTTTATTTATTTCCAGAATTTCATAAGGGGAGTATCTATCTGACTGGAACAGAAGCTCAGAAAGGATGTCAGGATGAAAGCAAAGGAAAAAGAGGCTTTAATCCTTTGGGAAAGGAGAGAATCCTTTACACACCCATTACTGGAAAAACATTTTGGAAATGGATCCTTGACCTGCCTAATTGCCTTGGAAGAGATGAGCACTGATTCTCAGCTCATGAGAGATGTCCCTGCAGACTCTGCTCATGGGGGTCCCAGCTGGAGTACATTATGACACCCATGGCCTGCTCCAGGGATTTGGTCATCATCAGACAGATCTCTTGCCTTTGTGGGGGACACAGCAAAGTTTAGACATGCCTGCAAAAGTGCTGCATACCAGTGTTCACCACTTCTTTCTCTCAGATGGTCAATGTCTCAACTTCAGGCCTCACCTCCTGGTACAGCACGTTGCTCTGTTTCACCTCCTGAAGTGTTTCTTCCCAGTTTAGTGTCCAGATCTCCCTGACTCTCAAAGTCCAAATCACAAAATTATAAAAACCTGCCTAGGTGGAAAGAGACCTTAGGAGATTCTTTGTTCTGGACCTTCCTTCTAGTTCCCTCCACACCACATGCGCATTTCCTCAGAGTCAAGGGCATTTTTGCAGAGGTCTACACTGTGGAAATGGGAGCCTTCAATATCCCAGTCATCTTAGGATAGGTTCCTTGTAGTCTTCAGAAGGTGCAGTTTTGCTGGGCCTCACCTTGTAACTTTACTGACTGAAGACCTTTTATATCACTGCATTTACTGTAACAAAAAAGCACAATTTATTTCTATAGAATTATGTGGCAAACCCCCTAGCAAATAACAAACAAGTTAAGAGGGCATCTGTCGACACTGGGCCTTGATGGATTTCAGTCTTGCAACCTCTGCGTCTCTGCCTCTGACTGCATCAGCTTATTTGTCCTAATTAACCTGAGTTTTCCTTGCTCAACAGAAATCATCTCCATGAAAAAGTCGTAGCTTGCAGATTCTGAGAAAGGTTTTTCTGTTTTGAAATATGAATAAGAACATGCTCCAGGCCATCTGGCGCTGGCCTTTGTAAATTCCAAAATAAATTTATTACAGATTAAAAAAGAATTTTGGAGGTGTATTTTTTAAGAGCTTGTTCTGGTGTTTACAGATCGCTTGAGACTGCAAAACTATGGTGGTGTGAAGTCCATATTTGAAAAAAGGTGTGTCCCCCGCAGTCTTCCTCCACACCAAGGGATTAACCCCAAGGGCTGGGGTATTGTTGTCAGTTGTCGGTGTAGGGGAAGTGGGTATCGTGACTCCTCCAAGGCAGTGCTCCTTTCACCTTAAACAAATGAGATAATTGCACAAAAACAGTGAGATGATTGCACTGCTAATGATATCTGAGCAAGTACCTACAGGTGGTGATGCACCAAACTCTTTGGGGAGCTCAATGTGACCGCATGGCACAGACATCCCTTGCGCGATGGCCCCAGGACATTTCTTTCCTACAACAATTTGCTGGAAATCCAGTTGTTACCCAGCAGCTTGGTGATACCAGTCTGCCAGCCTAGCAGCAGGCACTGGGTGTTAACATCTGGCCCAGGAACAAGAGCAGAATTGGCCCTTTGAGGGCAAAGGAGAGAAATAAAGATGGTGGGGAAACCAAGTCTCAGGTACTCTGTTGCTGCAGGAGGGAGAGCTTTAAGATGGCAATTTTAAAAGCACAGCTCTGTTACATAATCCAAGAAATTGGGAAAGCTGATCTTGTAGTCAAAGGACAAACTCATTTCTGAGTAGTTTCATTCACTTGGGAATAGTGCATATTTAATAGAAAAGAAATACCCACCAAAGCCCAGATGCAAGATTTACATTCAACTGAATTACAACGGATACTGAAAAGAATTGCTACATTTTGGTGGAAATCTTTTGCTTTCAGCATTTGTGAATTTAGGAATACTTTCATTTTAAAAAAGCTTTCACTGAAGCATGGTTATCCCTAAAAAAATGAAAAAGCAAACTTGCTGAAAAAATTAATTTCCAGTGGCTCTGTTCTATTCCCTCAGGTCTTTAAAAATCTCAGATTGAAATGGATGAATATGCAAGTACCACTTATTGACGGCCTCCCACAAGCAGTGAAATCCTTTGAAATCATTGTGGAGGTAATTGTAAAAGAAGTTATATGCATAAAATTACTTCTCTGATGCAATACGGATCATAAATCAGTTCACAATCAATCTACCCACAACTATTTCAATCTAGAAGATTTAAAAATACATAGCTATACATGGGAAACCAAAGTTAAATGACCTGTAGCAAAGGGACGTGTGACCGAAAGATGTATTTTTCTCTTGCTGTGATGCAGCAAGAAGGAGCTGAAGAATATTTTCATATTCATTGAATTTAGTGAGGAAACTCTGGCTGATGATTTCTTGTGATACTTAATCATACTAACAGCATGGTGAAAATGTTTGGCTAACCCTAACAGTGCTCACTGCAGTAGCTAAAAGAAAATATAAGGTGAGCATGGGCGACCGAACACCAAGATCCCGGGATTTTGTCTCCCCACGACCATGTTAATGGTGACCAGATCCAGACTTCTGTGTCTCTCCTTGCCATGAATGAATCCCAGCTGCTTTATGACCCCTGGGCTTACAAGCACAGGCAAAACCTGCAGGTGATGCTCACCCACATTTTGAGAACTTTTGCTCACAGGGAATCCTCATTAAGGTTGGGATGTTTCTGGTCCTGTCAGACTCTGCTTCTGGATAGTCTCAAAGATATAACTCAGTATTCTGAGTTTCCCTTAAATCTCTTTGAAAGTCAATAAGCAATCCATACAGAAGCACAAAGGCTCTCACTACTGTATTACCTGCTGTAGTGTAATGCTGAAATTGGTTTAATGAGATAGTATGCAAGGGGGGAAGAAGAAAAGGAATTGTCTGCTGTTGGATCAGGCAACTTTGGTGATGAGGGGAAAGCTGAGATTTTCCAAAACTGACAAGCTACACATCACAAAAAACACTGATATTGAGACTACTTTCCTGCTAGTCTGTCAAATATAAAAAATATCTGAACAGAATGTGCTCCATTCAACAGACCCACACTTTGAAGCACAAAGAGTTTTTTTAAATCCATAAAAAGGAATGGTGGGGTGGGCTGAGATTAAACATAGAGTATTTTCCCTCAGGTCCATACCAGAATTTTATTTCCTCCGAATGAAAAAAACTCTTATAGCAAACCACTAAATTATTTGCTTCGTTTTATAAGTAGAAAAATATTTGAAAATGTGAAATAAATATGTTCAATGGAGCCTGTGCTTAGCAGGGGAAGAAACTGTGCAAAAGGATATTTCCAAAGGACAACAAGAGCAGGCTCTGAGCAGATTCTGACTGTGTTCACATACTTACAATAACAGTAGGTGAAATACATTATTAGTGATGGTTGATGTTGACTTTTGCATTTTCCAAGGGTAAGGTTTATGAGTAATGGGTCCCATAGTAGCCCCATGTTACAAGAAATAACACCATTATAATATCAAAGCTGTAACCAGAGCACGGAGGCGACTGCAATAGAAAACTGGAATGGAATCACACTCACACCCTGGGTTTTCTCACCTCTGCCTCAAAGAGATTGGGTCTAAATAAAAAATGAGGACAGTAGCTTTTCAACTCAAAAGTGGTTTGGAAAATTACCTTTGGCCTACCTAAATTTCCCCATCTTGTTTGCAGAGCACAAAGAGGTCTCCACCCTTTATTTTGAAACCTGCTGGGCAGGGTAAAGGATGTCATGCTGTACTGGAGCACTTGGAGTCTCCAAGGTATGAGGAGCTGGGCTCACATCTCTGTTCCAAGTCAATGACAGTATTTAGGTCATTTGGTTCCCTGGCCTGTGTTTTACAATTGGATGCTGTCTTTCTGCTCAAAAGTAGCTGGTCACTGCTTCTGAATCCTCAGATTAAAGGGATTTCACTTAATAAGTTTGATGGGATGCCTTGGCCACTTGGGCCAAGTGTAAAAGAATCCTACCCACGATTTTGCAGAAATTTCTTCCATTTCCCATTTCCAGAAAATATCTCTTGGTAACGTCAAGAAATCTCAGTGCCCTAGACAGCTAAGGATTAACATTTACATTATGTGCCTGTAACATATCCTTCTAGAAAGTGAATATCCAATGTCTCAACAACTTTAAAATGTCACATTTTCCCAGGGAGTCTTCTTTTTTTCCCCCTTAATATCTGTAAATCATTCATGGGAATTTTCTTTGGTTTACTTGAAAGAATAAAGACAGTCCTGGGTCTCTTCATCCCCTGCACACTCAATTTTTATTTCTCTTTTTTCCTCTTGAATTCTTTTTGTTTGTCAAAACTACCTTGATATTTAAACAGTTAGTGTGGACAGAAAAACAAAGAAGAAAATAAATTTCAATTCTTCTGTTGTCAGCTTTTGAAAGTAGAAGCAGCTATAAAGATGGTATCTGTTATGGGTTAAATTATATGGGTACATGGAGAAGCCTTTCCCCATTCCCCTCATGCAGTATTAAAAAGGAAGGTAAAAACCCCCGGTCTGTTTAAAGTTTTCAAACCCAAATTTTCCATTTTAATCAGAAAAGGCTGGTCTGGTGGCATTATAAGATTTCTTGTCAAGAGTAATCAAAATGACACATTCCTGAGAGAAATATAACTTTAAAACACAGTCCATAAAAATGGAGTATATAACATTACTGACATTGCAATAAAACATGGTAAGACACTCTTCTTAGAGTTTTCTCAGCATTATCAACAATCCTCCTACGATCTCTACATCATGGGAAAGCTGAGAAGGATCACAATTAATTACCTTTATGCTCTATTTACTTAACCTGCAGATACAACCAGGTCTGTTAGAAGTAGAGATCATGCCTACAATTGAGGTAAGCATGACAGCAAACATCAGTAACACAAGTACCATTAAAAAAAAAAAAAAAGATTAAAAAAAAAAAAAAAGAAGTATATCTTTTTGCTAGTAGGACTTAGTCCTTACTCTTCACCTCATCAGTTTGAGGTGTCTGAAGGTTGGTTTTTAGAAGTGTTGGAGCTGGGAATTTTACCAGTCTGGCTCTCCACAGACAAACAGAGGTAAGCACAGTCCTGATCCTGCAGTCTGCATCCTGGAGGGTTCCCAGGAGGGCAGAGACACAGAGACATGGGTGCTGCTGAACTGTACAAAAAACTCACAGGTTTTGAAGTACAGAACGTCATAATCTGGTGCTTTTTGTTACTGCTTTTAAACAGCAACAGTCCTGCTGGCCTCAGCAAGTTTTTAAGTTCATACTTTTTCCACTTGTTTTAGGAAAGTGCTTGCATGAATATCCATGGCAATAAAATACACACTTTGAATCAAACAAAACCTCCAAGCCAAGTAAATGCTTCCTAATGCCTTTGGTCTGTCACCTGGGCAATGCTCCTTATGTGACATGGGCTGCTACACAGAGCTCAGCCTTCAACTAAGGTTACCATTGCTCAGCTGAATAAATAAATTCTTCCAGTTCACTATTTTTATCTTGAGTTCATGTCCATTCCCCAAGGTCATTCCTCTTCTTCTCCTCTTGCTACAGGGCTTTCACAAACGCTTTTTGCAGGAGGCTGTCAGATCCCTGATCAGCCCACCCCAGCCTTTCCCAAGGGCTGCCTCTTTCTTACTTGGTAGAATTGTCATCAGGAGAGGAACACAGTAAAATACGTACTGGTCAGGGTGGTCAGGGTCAGAGTGGCACATCTTTTGCCCCATTTTCAACTGTTTATATTTTTTTCTTCTATTATTTTAAGTTTCCAAGCTGGTCATTTAAACCACTTAAAAAAGCTAGCGGAAGCACACCAAAGCAGGACTCGACTGCTTGGCATGATTTTCCCTTATTCTAACTCAGAGCCAACCTAATCAGATCAAAGCTCTTCAGAAAGAAGCTGAAACTGCTGCTTGAACTGCACCCACCCGCAATGGGAAGGGATCAGGCACCCAGCTGGTTTCATTCCCACAGAGGAGGCTGTCTTCTTCAACAGCTGCAAACATCACCAGGAAATTAACAGGACAAATTAACTGAAACACCACATGCAATTCATCTACCATTTCATCTGATTGACGCCCGTATCCACCCACTTACTATTACCCTAATGAAGGTGCCATAAAAACTCTTAGTTACTTAAAAGCCAGTAATTAGTACAGTTTAAGGATGTATAAACTCAGGAGCTGTCATGCCATTCACCCAGTGGGGTAGCTATTAGTGAAATGGAAACAGGGAAGGCCTGGCATGTAAAACAGGAGCTATGTGATCTGAATAATTCAACTTCTGTGAGAGGGGGCACACGGCAGAGCCTGATGGATATTCCCACCGCCAAGGGAGACAGCCTCGTGCCTGCTTTTACACCACAGGTTTGGGCAGGATTGGCTCTGTGCAGAGCCTGCCTCTCCCAGCTGCTGACACGGCAATCCAGAGGCACTGGCAGGGGCACAGCCTGCTGCACTGGCATTAATGCAGCTTGGGCAAATCCCACTGTTTCAGGTTTAAACTTTGCATCAGTGCAGATTTGTAAGACTAACTCTTTTTCTCAACCATTCTCTCTCTTTCTAGGCAGAACTGAGTTAAAAGCACTTGTCAGTAATCTGTGGGCAAGGGTATGTCCAGGGTTTATTAGCTCTTCTAAATAATTCAAAGTTAACACTTTCCATGAGAAACTGCCCTCTCACTTGCAGAACTTTCAGGAAAAGCAAATCCCTTCCATCTTAAAAAAAAAAAAAATTCAAACTCAAATAATTCCTACTTTTTCAGTGTAAAATTATTTTTTTCTCTACCCCAGCACAACAGGAACTTGAAGAGTGAAATAATTTCTATGAACCTTGCACTGTTTTGACACTGATACCTGCAACCTTGCAGTAGGTTGTTATATCAGATGAAATCATACAGAAAGCTACACCCCATCATGTCAGGAGCAGGTTATCATCTACTGTGAAGAATTTTAACTCATTAAACCACATGGTACAGTATTAATTTATTCAAGAAAAGTTCTGAACATTTGAAACATGGATCAGCACCTGAATTATTCAGTTGAGCTCACTCTCTTTTTCTCGTCCATAAAAGTGACAGAAGTCAAAAATGGTGCTTTTTGAAATAGGTCAAAGTTGGGGCTCAATGCCAACTCAGTGTATTGGTTTGGGGGTTTTTTTTTTTTGGGGGGGGGAGTATGTGTGGGTTTTTAAAACATGAATAATATGGAACCACAAAGATCTAGCAGAATAAACAACAGAAAGTTGGAGGTTTTTTAATAGAAAATTTCATAGTGACGATTAGCAGGCTGTGGAACTTTTACTTTACAAAGGGACACTATAAAGGAAGTGGCTGTTTATTCAGTTCCTGGGAAAATAACTAAATGCTGGCTGGTATTTATTCAGCTGAATTATTAGAATAGCATTTGCTCCTATGCTTAAAGTTGTGTCAGCATTTCCATTATGAAGCTTAGCACTTAAGAAAATCAACCCAGAAGCAAATTGGTTAATAAATAAAAATAACCCAAATAAATCAAAGTAGCTTTTTAGAAAGTTAAATTGCTTTTTAAAATTCTGACTATTTAAAAAAGATGTTGAAAATAACAGAGGTGCTAGCAAAAAGCTGTAACAGAAAGCCTTCAGGATGCTTTCATGGTGCTAAATATTTAAAATGTCCTTGGAGAAGCAGGTAAATTATTTTCTCAGTACATATCAGAATAAAGATAAAATTAGGAACTATTTCATTAATAACGTTGTACATTTGAAGTTGTTTTCCTATTTAAGGACAGAAATTTACTTTTATTTTGAATTTCAGGCAATTTCTGTATTTTTCATCATTTTAAAATTAGAGGCTGATTTCCCATTTCAGAATTTCAGTGAACTGAATATATTGACAAGGATTTTGACTAACATGATCAAAAAGCCTTTTCTCAATAATTAGAAAAATACAGTTTTACTTGAAAGATATTGACACTCTTCCAAATATTTAAAAAATCATAATTTTCAGTCACTATAAAAAATTGCAGGATGCTTCTACTCTGGCAATATATGCGTAATCACACTTGCAGTACTATTAAATTGAAGCTACTCTGGTGTGCAAAGTTACACACTTGAACAGGTTTTTGAAAACTTTTTTCAGGGAAGCAACAGCTACAAATTCCGTGTACTGAAATTGCTAAATCTCAGTGTTCAGAAGGACCTTTGACAAGAGTTATACCCGCAAAACAACATCACCCCAGCTAACCTGGGGCAGAAGGCTCAGCTTTACAAGTTGTAGAATTTTGTGGAAAGCAGAGCTCTGATAATCTGGTTCTTTTTTGGGGTGCCAGTTTGTTCACTCCAGGGACCATCAACTAATCATGACATCTTCCCTCTCTTCCTCAGCCCTGTGTCCCAGCACCTCATCCTCCTTAGTGGGAGGCACTGTCTGCTTTTCTAGTAATTAGTTAACTTGTAATACCCCTCATCAAGTCCCCCTGATGAAATTTTTTCTATTATTAATGCCAGCACTCCTTCTGCTTGGTACAAACTGCCCAGAGGATGAGAGAGACAACCCATGCATGTCCCCATGTCAGTATTCTCCATCACTAGCTCCAAACAGAAATGTGGAAACCCTAACACTTGTAGTTACAGCAAGGTTCACCCCCAGGACCAACTCATCGAGCTGCCACAATATACACCCTGATATTATTGATAACATTATTATATCGCCTCAAGCAAAGCTCTCCCTCACCGCTCACAAAGCCGCCGTAACGAAAACATCTGTGGCATTGGTCCTGACATCCTCGGGATTGCATTTAATGTCTATGCGACCTGAACTAACCCCCTGATACCTGATCATGATGCTAAGCTGTTTATTTATTTATTCTTCCTTATTTCCGATGGTGAAGATGATTAATGCCGCTGCCTTTGCTGCATTCACCTCTGCTTTCCGGGGGCTGTCCTTGAAGGACATCCGCTTACAGAAAACGCTGATAAATCTAATCTTTCCTTGTCAGGCTATGCAAATGATGACTTTATCAGAACCTGGGAACACCTACTTCATAAGTGAGAAAAGCCACTGGAAGAAACAGTGGACAGCAATAATCCTTACAAGAGAAAGAAAAAAGAAAGGACTCCTATGGCCAGCACTAGTGACGTAAACCACTGCACCTTTGAAGAATTTGGCACAGTTCAGATCATGTAATAGAGAAGTAAAGCAAAAGTGGAAACCTGGAAGTTTCAGGACACTGTCTTTAGGATGAGAGAGCATTTCTGGGGAGTATTAGCAAGGACACACATTTTACACTGGCAGCAGCTCCATATTGGATAGTAGTTACTGCAAGATCCAGGAGAGCATTCCGTGTCAAACAAATAAATCAGATTACCCCATTTCCTACCCCACCCTCCAGTTCTCAAAGAGATTACGATTTTTCTTAGAGACTATTAATCTATCAGAATGATATATCTCACAGTTCCTGCGAAGAACCCCTGGTCTCTACAGATTTTCTCAGAAGCTTGCTTAAAGACAGTCTTGACTACACCTCATTTAAACGTTTGTGGAGAGCATGTCTGAGGTTTCCCTTGGGATATTTTCTATCTTTATCAGCACCATCTGCTCCAGACTCTGAACACACTTTCTGCAAAATCATATGCCAGCTGCAAAAGCACCCAGATCTTTACCAAATATCCATTTGTGAAATCATCATTTGGCTCTCAGTAAATTCATGAGATTGTATTTCAAGAAACTTGTATTTATTTCTGTTTTCTACAAATGCCCACACGGATGAGCTTAGAGGAAAAATTTACCTACAGTGTACCATCATTTTTGTTTTAGGAAGGCTGTTTCAAATTAAGGAATTTAGTATAATCTCAAAAAGGGAACAGACTAGATGAATTAAGTAATCTCTAGTAAACAGCAGCATGTGCTAAAGGCTATGGCGATACTATCGGCACTGTGGTGGCACAAGCACATGAATGAGGGGAAGATAGCAAAATGCAGTATCTTTTAAAAGTATGACTGAAATTTGTCACTGTTTTTCAAGTGTGTCTGTTGTTGTTAAGAAAGAATCAAAAATAATCACCCTATTGCAAGTCATGCGCTGCCTGTGGATGAGACTCCTTGTACAAACAGGGCATAAAATGCCTCATGCCTTTATTTCTCTCAACAGAGAGCAAAGGGAATGGTGGGAAAGATGGGGGCACAAGTTAATTGCTCCTCATCCACTGGCTCATGGTTACCTCTAATATATACGGTAGCTTAATCCAGCATACCAGTTAGGATACAATATAGAAGGAGCTAGAACTGCTAGCTGAACTTTGTTCCAAACCAAACAAATCTAATGCTGGGTTGCATATTTGGTCAGCTAAATTGTGTCTGAGTTTAATTTTCACATGTCTATGTGTTTCTCTGAGTCAGCTGGACTAAGAAGTGAGACTTCATAAGAAAACTTGCTTTTGTGGTATTGCCAGCTGAGGCAAGAGGTAGCATTCAGACCTTCAGAGAAATCCACTGGGTGAGATCTCCCACTCAATCTCTTTTGAGACTGTGAGGGTTCCAGATTTGTAGATCTTTAGGTGGAATGAGAAAGAGAATCTGACACCTGAGCAGAAAGTTCACTGACCCCCAGGGAAGTAGCAGAGGTGACCCTAAGATCCATGCCCACCTTCTCAGAAAGGACTTCTGCACAGGGCTGGATATCATCTTTCAATCCCTGTGATTTCTGTCAGCAACACTCACCAGCCTTCAGAGCAAGTGCTCTGCCTCTCTGTCCCTTACAGCCATAGTTTCTGAGCAGCAGGTTTCATGCATTTGGGGCTTTGACTTGTTATTTCAAAGAATGGAATTACCTGTCAGGGACATTTGCTATATAGTTTTACCGCCACGGCAGAACTATTTTAAATACTACTAGATTATTAAAGTTCTCCTTCAGGAATACTTTACAAATAATTTTGCTGCCCTCTAGCCTACTGTTGAAATCTCTCTAGCATGCCAGCATTATCCTTCAAGAATGCTTCTGAAACAGCTCTACTCTCTTTACTGTCCTTTTCATTACTATTGAAATCCTTCCAGAATGCTAAAGTTAACCTTCAGGGAGACGCCAGAATAATTTTCACATTCTGGAAGGGTTTCAAAACTGTTTTAAAGCATATCAAAATGCAGTTTCACGTCTTTGTTGTTTTGTTTTGTTTTGTTTCAGGCTAAGGATTGTGGTGGCAAAAGATAGGTGTGTGAACTTCACTATGTTGTGTTTCGTATTTACATAGATACACACAACCACTGAGGATGCAGTAATAGTGGTCCTGAAACCCAGAGAAAGTTATTTTAAAAAAAGAGCTTCTAAAAATTGCCAAAGCATGAACTGAGGTGACAGCAGGGAATGTGGTTTTGTTTGCTTAATGGACCTGCAAGTGAATTCTGCTGATCTTACTCTGACAATGAAAGTTTTGAGGGCGTGAGCCAACTCCTTTGATTAAAATGAGAAAGATCACAAACCTTTGCCCCAAACTCTGGCTGAACGCAAATTAAATCTATTTTGAAGGTGTGAAAAGTTCCCTTTTTTTTTTGTTGCTGCGCACGTCTGGTTTCAGCAGGGGGAAACATTCAGATACTGCAACAAAGACTGGGTCTGTAATGTTTTCCAGCTCAACAGAATCAGAAAATTGCAGTGTCTGGGAGACATTTCCAACAAACTCATGAGCACCTGAGATAATTCAGCATTTCCCATGTACCTGATGCATAGCACTTTCCCTTCTTATTCATGTCCTTGATTCAGATCTCTGCATTAAATCAGACAAAAATATACACCAACCTGCTTCCCATGGCTGACCTACAAGCAGAAAGCAAAATTCTATTGCTTTTGCAAACAGTTAAAGGACTTCTACTGGTGTTTGGTGGGGTGAGTGAGCCAAGAACCCACTGCCTGTGCCATTTGAATTGAGAGCTAGTGAAACAAGGAGAGGATGAAATTCCAAGTGGCCCTCAGGAAACTGAGGGGCATAAAGGCATCACACACCTTGGCACCTCCTCCTGGGTAGCACGCTGGTGCCTGACTCAGCCTGCTGTCTTTTATGGGACCTCTGCTCAGGCTCATCACCTTACCCAGGCATTTTGGCCCAAGAGAGAGTGCCCTGTGGAAGCCCGAAAGGCAAAAGGCAGTTCAGCACTCTTCCTGAATCCAGCAGGCTCCACAATAGAGTCATTATTTAGGAACAAATAATTCTGATGGTTGCTGGCACTTTCATGCTTTGGCATGCAATCCTGGCCTGGCTCAAGTCTAGAGCTCTGACCAGAATCAACAGAATAAAAATGAAATGATTAATGCCTAAGCACTCACTTGGTGCCTCCTTCTCTCCATCACTGCATTTTTCCATTTTTGTCTGCAATTGCATCCACAACTAGGGGAGATCAGCTAGGACTGTAAGAGACGCTTCTCAGCAAGAAGCCCAAAGAGTTTAGATCTAAAGAAAATCTTCTGAAAAGATTTCCTACTGTGTCAACAAGGAGTCTTATTAAACTTTCATAAGATATCCAATGATGTTTTTAAAATGGTTTGTCATGAATAAAAGCCTGTAGCTAAAGCAATATACAGAGGCATTGATGTCATTTTTTGTGAACACCTTATATGAATGTTTGTTACAATGCTACTCTGTAGCTTAGAAATACAAATTTGAGGAACCTGATCACGTTTCTTCTTTCTGTCTTAGAATGAAACCAAGAGAGTACATTCTGGACAGAAGAGCTGATATGCTTTTACCCTTCTAGAAAACTACGGGCAACAAGGTTATACTCCCGTTTAAAGGTCAATCCCATGCAGAAGGCTGCCTGCTGAAGTGCCAAGCTGCTCTGGAAAAAAAACCCCAACTAGCTGTGTGAGTCTCCACCACAACTGTGCTCTGAGGAGGTGAGCTCATTTTAACTGAGAGCACATCTGCACACAGGCAAAGGAAGAACCTACAGCAATGTCTGATGGCAGACATTTCAGTACAGATAACAAGGTCCTGCTCCTGAAAAACTCCTGAGCAGGAGCTGAATTTCGAGCACATGAATGAGACCTGGGGATTAAAGTGAGGAAAAGTCTTATCTTCATACAAGTGCTTTGCAGGATTAAGGAACACTCAAACAATATAACATGACATGTTATCATGACAGTTCTCCTCTCCAGACTGTGAAACTGCCTCTTGAATTCAAGCAGGACTTGCAACTGTTTGCTCTATTTCATTACAAGCTCATTTAAATACAGGAGGCAAAAACATTTAACCTTTCCATTGCTCAGTATTACATCCCTGATTTGGTTTTGTGCAGTGCTATTCCTGGAAGATGTAGAGTACAGTGGTAAAAGCAGTCTGGATCATATTCCCCACCCCACCACGTGTTTACACTCTCTCCCAAATTTCAAGCTGTGAACGCCAGCTATTTCTCATCACAAGGGGACCTTTACTACAACAAAATATTATTTTAAAGCCATACTAACAGTAATTGGAGGCAATTGAGTTTTATCAACTAACACAAACTGTGGGATTTCAGAGTTGGATTTCAGCTGGTATTTTAATGAAGTGTGCGCTAACAGCACAAAATCTTCTGTCACTCCAGCAGCTGAGTTTCATATACAGACCTTTGATAGGGTGACCATGTGTTAACACTCACATGGTTCCAGCACATGAGCGTACACACCAGCAGTCCACAGATCCATCACCCAGGTCAATTTTCCCCCCTCCTCCCCCTTCTCCATCCCAGCAAATGATCCAATGTAGTGGGTACAAGCTCTTGTTCAGGCACTGGAAAAGCCGATTGCAGTGCCCGACCATTCCTGTTCCACACCACAGGTCTGCATTCCTGGTGTGGCACCCAGTACTTCCTGCTGGTGTGTGCACCTTGCAAATGCTGTCCTTTGCTGGGGACATCAGCCCCACTGGGGTCAGTCCTATGTCCATCACAGCAGAGGATGGTTTTTCTGCTAACTGAAGTGGGTGACTGGATCTGTCCCTTGTGCTGGCACTGCAGAGGAGACCAAGTTATGGATCTTCATCAGCCTGTGGTGTCTTTTAGAGTTCAAGCTACTTGGACCAAATCTGTGAGTCAACCTGATTTTGGTCTCCTACATGTTTCATAACAGATTTTATACTGGCTACAAATATTTCATTAAATCTTTCAAAGCACGTGGACACCTTCTTGGGAAGTGGATATTTAAACTCAAAGTACTTAGAGGAAAGGGTCAGGAGCAGACTTGTTCTCTCAGTTCTCTCAGAAGGTTCTGGCACTGCAGATGAAAAGAAAATATTCAAAGCTTCTGTGAAGACCACCTAGAATTTTGCACAAACATTTACAGGTATATTCATGATGACTTTCCCTCCCATTGCTGATGATTTCATGTCATTGTTTATACATTCTCACAAAAATTCAGAGCATGTGTGATCATGTAACATTTTTTTACTGGTTGGTGAAACAACTGGTTAATATATTTAATCTGGAAAGAGTAGTAGTAAAACTGTATTTCACTATAGCCGAACATTTTTCTGAAGGTATCAGAAAGCACACGGGCTTCTTTCAATGGATCTTTTTTTCACTGAGAATAAATTTTATCATTCTACTTTTAATTTCTGTGGGTTTCTCTCCTACAAACTTCATCTTGACACACATCATAAAAACTAACTGAACTATAATTTTGATGAAGACTTTCCTTTTTAAGCAGCTAACCATAAATGATCTTATGAACTTAAAACTGAAGATTAACTACCAAGCTCATTGGTACAACAATTTGATTAACTTGGAATTCATTATCTGTAGTATTGCTCTTTGGATAACTGCAAATTAAGCCAGAGAAAAGCAGTATGACTTTGCCCAAGTTTAAGCTTTGCTCATTATAAATGCGAGATTGCTGTTGAAGTTGAGCTACTCAATTGAATTATATTGTAATCTGATTAGTTTAGAACATACACCTACTATAACAGATTTCTCAATAAGCATAAAACGAAACAAGAATTCCCATTACTTTGTTTTGATGCCTACTGTCCCAACCTGCCTTAGGCTGAAACATCTTTCTCTTACCTTTCATGACAACACAAATGAAAACAAATAAACCAGTACAGACTAACAATGTAAGTTTTCTAAGGCTGGAAGACTTAGACACAAGAAATCTTGAGAGTGTTTCAGGTATCAATTTATAGAAGTTGCAATCAAATATATTTTGAACCTTTGCTATTATGGCATCTGTGAAATAAGAGAACATTTCTAAGTCACTCCCCTGCTTTCTTTTCCAAATATACGTAGGAAGAAGGAAAGTTATTCTCATGCAAATGCAGACATGTACAGGTCAAATTGGATGTCTGCTGTCCTACAAGAAGAATTTGGAAGATCAAAGAATTCAGAACAGTTTTTCCCAGGGAGAGGGACATGTTCAAAGTTAAGTGGGTGGATAGAAAAATTTGAGGAAGCATGAACTTTTGCTCAGAAAATTTAACAACTGAGGGATGGGTGGAGATATGGACCTACAAATAGACTGAAAAATACAAATACTCAATGCAAACAAGCATTTCCGGCAGGAGGCTTGACTAGAGCATCACAATAGTCTCTTTCTGTGTACTAATCTGCAAGCTGTGTATATTCATGCAAATACAGGATTTGCATGTTGAAAGATGGTTACAGGAGTATATGAAACAGATTGTAAAACAGCACGTATTTTAGCACACTTAATTACAGCAAGTTGATTTCTAATGTTTTTATTTCCTATGTGGCCTTCACAAAAATATGACGTGTGGCTAAATACTTCAGAAGTAGGCAGAGGAAATTATTTTTGGACTATATGTTGGTCTTCTTAATACCTCTTATCCCATTAATCAGGAATCATTCAGGTTTGGTTATTTCAGTAGGATACAGCAGTCAGTTGTCCTCAGCTTTTTTCACTATGACCATATTCGTACGCAAAAGAATATATTAGATGATACTGAAATGATGACAATTATTACAGATCAAATAATCTCTTCTAATAACTTGATTTTCTTTGTCTTGTGACTGCATGATGAGTTTTTATATTTGTTCAAAATTAATTGATGAAATTATTTCTTGAACATGAGTGACTATAATAAGGCACTGGTAAAATGCAGTCAGTCCTTAAATCATGTCATCTCATTTCTGGTCTTTTTTCTGAACCACTGTAGCACTTTTCAGTAGGTTCTTCTGTGAGTTAGAGCCACCAGAAGAAAGGAAAATGTTTCAGAAGGATTTCAAGATAACTGATTTTTCTTTTTGTTCTGAACTGGAAAAGATGACAAAATAATTGTAAGGTTCCACATAGGAAAACAGTAACTGAGAATCAGTTTAGGTCTGCCCAATGGGATTTTTTGTCTCAGTAAGTTATATTAACTAAATTTTCTTCCTAAGCATGAAAAAAATAAACTTTTGTTCTGACTCGTCCTCAGCTGAAGAACAACGGAGCAATAGAGGAAGAATATGAGCTATAACCTGCATGTGCCACTCCAGATAAGTGAGATGCAAGATATATGATTTTAGCAGAGATAAGCAAGGGACAGATACATTTCAGAGACTGTCCTGCAAGAGGTACAGGTGAAAATAAGTCAACACCAAGAAAATATTTTAAATTACAAGCTGTCCATGTTATTTCACATGGCACAGCTTTTTATTGCCTGGCTCTCTACACAACAGCATCAGAAGCATGTAACATCTGTCAGCTGTAGGATGCACTTCTTGGTGGTCTGCAGAAAGGCCTTTCAAATGAAAAGCAAATATGTTTCTCCATGGCTTTGAAATCTCTCCATTTCTTTTAGAAAATCATGCTATTCATTAATCACATGCTGAAATTTTTATGGGAGGACACAAGTACCTGAACACAGATGATAAATTTCTTAAAGGAACACTCTGAAAGATTGACAAGAGGAAAGATTACAATGATTAGTGTCTTTGTAACTCCTTAGGTAGATATTATCTCCCAGTCTTTCTGAAGCAAATTACAACAGGACTTTACTCATAAAACAACTAAAGTCTCCCACAATAAATTGAGCAAGAGAAGGAAAGCAGAAACAGGGAACAATTCTGTAAGTATACATTATCAGCTCTTACCCACAGGACATTTGGAAGATTTATAACAGCAAGAACATCAAGTTCCTAATATCTTACTTGAGGTAATGGTAAGAAAGGGACAATAAGAAAAAAACCCATGCATTTAGAAAATAAAATTATTTTGTAAAAATAAAGGAATGGTTTCATTGTAAAAAAGAGGCAGAACTTAAGGAAACTAAAATAAAAATTACACTTAAAAGCAAAGACCATGATAAAAAGAAATGTTTTACAGAACAGGCACAAAATGGTTACGATTGGTAGCCAATAAGCATATGACAGTCATTCTTTTCCACTGCAGAAGAAAATATTTGTTAATGAAGAATAATGCCTTGAAAATGTGATGTAAGCGCAGAAAAGTGGTGTTTATCTTTAGCTTGTGTTGCTGACATCAACAATAGAGTGCTCATATTAACCCACTGCCCTTAAAAATAAACAGCAGTGCACTTTAATCTTGGTGTTTCTACTTTTATCTGAGATTAGTCCCTCTGCTTTGTCGAACTACAATTAAAGGGGGAAAAAACATGTAGGAATTAAGAAAAAAGTATGAGTACTTTTTAGAGCACAAGAACTTTATTAAATCCTCGTTTAGGCTGTTATGTCAAAACATTTCGAAGATGCATGAAGCCCCTGTGCCATTCCAGCTTTATGACCACAATCATTTATGTTAAACACTTAAAGAGTATTTATGTTCTCAGTGTTAAATATTAGTCCTTGCAAACACAGCTCTGGGTGCCTGCTCCTCTGCATTCCCCTCTATATTTGCCCTTGTAGTTTCAAACTGGGGCAGCCCCCAAAAATGTTGACTTCTCCAGGCCTCCATCCAGCACTATGGAAACTGGTGCGAGTCAGGACTTTGATTTCAACTGGAAGCAGACCAAGGCCTGAATTTGGTCATTAGACGAGTGCTCAGTTTTTACAGAGCTCCCCCCAGAGGGAATTTCCATGCAGGGCAAAGGGTCACAGGGAGGCCCAAGTGTGGTGTGCAGGTCCCACACCCTCTCCCAGCAGGACTTACGAGCTGTGTGCGGTGGCATTCCCATTTGGCACTGAGCAGTTCCCATCTCAAAGGAAGAAATGCCATTTTCCCCCTCATGGCTGTCTTTTCTGAGCACCCACCTATGCTCTTGGTAGTCTCAAAGTTCCCCTCCTTCAACAGTGAAGAACAGGCAGAAGCCAAGGAGACATTAGGTGAAGACTGAGATGACCCCCCCATATGGCATTGATGGAAACAAAGAAAAGCTGCAACACTGGCACCAGGCCTGGGCTACAAGCAGGATGACACAAGCTCCTGGCTTGTCCTTGTTTCACTGACAGGCCTGAATCAAGTTGTTTGCTCATCTGCTTGTCCTGCCTGCGTGTGGTGCTCAGCATCGCTGGCAGTTGCCAAAGAGGTTTGCCCTGCCTGCCTGGCTGGTAGGTGCTTTGCCCTGAGTGATGGTGGACAGAAGTTGCTGTAAAATGGTGCTGCTAATCCTTCAATTTAAGCACTTATAATTGCTCTTCTCTAAAGAGACTCCTATGCAAGAAAGGTAATTTTTCTGTGTAGAGATGATAAAGCACTAAATACATCACACACAGCACTGAAATACAAACAAGTCCCAATAAGTAAGAGTGAAATGATCAAGAAGGGACAACAATGTTGTAAAAAGTTTATGACTGACATCTCCATTTAACACTCTAACTTCTCTCAAAATGTTCCACTGATTTCTCTACTTATTGAAATGTTAAAAAAGGGAAAACAAAAGGAAAAATTATTTCTTTGGTTACACTAAACTTGAATTAAAAAACCCCAACCCTTTCAATCTACAGAAAGGAATCTGAAAAATATGCATTTCAGTTAACAGTCTGTTCATATCTGTTCACAACTTTTGGACCACCTGAAATGCAGCCTTTTCAAGCAAAAGTTTGTTCCTCTGCATCTGCTGGACATTGGAGTGTCTATGTAAAAGAGTTTCCACACCAGTTTGTGTGGAAGCAAGCAGTGAAAAAGAGAAGACCACCAATTTCTATCCTGCCAGATCTTTATAACTGAAGACTGTCCCTTTCCTTTTTATCAAGTGCTCAGAACCTTTTTAGAAACCACTCTGGTTCCTTTTTCCAGAACACAGATGCCAAACCTCAGAATGACTGCAGTACCTGGGAGGCTTTGGAGCTGAAGGAGCAGTGAGCTGAACACTGGTTTGAAAATATGTTGATTCTCTTTAGAGGACCAGGGTGGAAGAGAACTCAGAAAGGAAAAACATCCTCTTAGCAGTGTGTGTGTCAAACCTAGAAGCATCTTTCTGGGATGCTCTGCCTTAACGCAGATTAATTCATGGGGTAAGCTGCAATTTAAGAAAGTCAAGGACCAACTAAGAACACCATGTGCTCACTACAGAAACACAACCAGTAGGATGGAAAGCAGGGATTGAATAACAAATGAGATACTGAACGCAGATGACTATTTTAAGCCACCTGTTGGAAGAAAGAAAGGGAGAGGAAGAAAATAGGAAAAAATTGTCTTTTCCCAGATGCAGTGCAAATCTGGGATGTACCCAAAGCAAGAGACTTGCCATATATTATTGGGACTTCTCTTGAGGACTGGAATAAAAAGGTACGATCTTCGACATCAAAAATCCAATTTATTTTTAGATGGACTTAATAATAGTCCAGATGTTTGTACTGTTAGTGCACTCAGAATATCGAGAAAATTTGAGCACTATCCTCCCCCCAGACAAGGGTTGTGCATTGATCATTTTAAAGAGCTTCCTTCATTTTCTTCTGCTTTGCAAGACAAGCAGAGCAGAAATAAATGTGTGTTGGGCAGCACGCATCAAACTCAGGCCTTTAGCAACCTGTAGCTTGCAAGCTCACTCCAGGAGCCACCCTGGCAGGTCTGAGGAGTTGAACTGTATCCTTGCCCTGGGAAGCTGGCAGTCACCTGGGATCCACTTCTCTGGCTGTTCAAACATCCAGTCATAGTATTTCCTTTCATTCAGCTGGCTTTACAGAAAAGGGCCTGGACTGGGTGAGGAGCACATTCCACACTCCTTGCTGGATGTGTCAGGGACCTTTCTTCACTGCAGGATTGTGTGCCACTCCCTCACGTGGCATTAGCTCATGGGGGCTGTACAGAGATATATTATTCCCCAGAGAGACAAGTTCTCAGCACTCACACTTATTTTTGGTAATTTCCTACTCTTCTTTGCATTTATCAGGAAACAGGTGAGGAGCGGAGCACCCTCTAAAAGACCTGTCTTTTCCTGTAAGCCTGAAAAACTTATTGGAGGTGAAAATACAACAGAGAAAAATGTTTCATCTCCCATCAGCTAAAGCAGGAGGTTTACAGCTCACTAGTCATCTCCTGAGAGATCAGAAAGCTGTGCATGAATATGTAGGTATGCACAATACAAGCAAAGCAGATGTTGTAGTAATCTCTGCTGGGGCATCTTAGATCACAGAAGCTAACCTATGGCATCTTTTCCAGCTGCCAATTTAACCATCCCCTCCTCCCTTTGAAAACACAGAGCTCTCCCCTGCTGCAAGACTGAACTGCTTGAGCCTGAGGAGTGAGCTATGCTGATAGGGCCCAGTGCTGTGGCTCTCCAGATACCTGTGCAATGGGCTCTGGAAGTCCAGCTCTACATCCCCAGCCCACCACAGCCATCACCTGAGCATTCCCACCTCCAGAGTTAAGCACATTCCTTTATCCATGAGCCTCACAAATGAGCTTGCTGCTACTAAGCCAGGTACCTCACTTGCACCACAATGAGTTTTCCAGTTTATTCTCTGTACAGAGCATGGGGGAATCACAAGGGGCCAAAACTTTCTAAATTAATGAGTTACAGCTGCGAGACCTTCCCACTGCCAGACCCACACCTCACTACCACCATATCAGCAAGATTTCAGGAAATGGCTAACCCTTTCACATGCCTTTTTGCTGGTAGGGAAGAGCCATCAGCTTTCCACGTTGGATGAGACAGAATGTGGCCACATTTCATATCAGCTCCCTCCCTGGGTGGATTACTAAGTGGGTAAGGCCAGGGCAGCTCAGAAGGGAACTACATGGTTGTGCTGGCAGGAAGGACCTGTTGTCAGAAGATTCCCTCAGCTTTCTACTGCCAGGGAAAATGCATCTGAAGAAGGAAAGGATAGAAGTTGCTGGCTACAGAAAAGTCAACTCATATCCCTGTCAGCTCCTACAGGTAGCATCCACTTCCCTGTAAAAAGCAGACTGCATACTGTCAAAGCCACAAGACACCTCAGTTTTTAGTAAAATGGTTTCTCACAATACATCACTCCTTCCTCATTCCTGTTAATAAAAGCAGAAATAAAAATCAAACCAAAGCACAAACAGACCATTGAAAGTGAGAGGCAATACTTCATATCAGAAGGAACCACTGAGGTTGCACTGGGAAGGCAATGAGAATACAGACCTGATGAGGTCCTGCTTTATATTTAACATCTTTTTAAGCTCTGAAATGAGGAGACTGACTCTGTCACTTCGCTCCATAACACACACACGCACACATACACACACACACATAGAGCATGTCTTTGATAGCTCAGAGAAGAAAAAGGTATAATTCTTCTACAACAAGGACAGTAAAACATCTGACAGCAGACAGCTGCTTGTACAAACTGCTGCCCTGACACTGTTTGCTGACTGATGATGCTGGCTAATGATAGCAGAGGAACTTAAGGAGGAAGTCTGTCAAGATGTAGAAACAACTGGAAACAAAATCAAAGGACAAGACAGGCTTCCACATATTTTTAGTATTTGTGTGAACATTATCTCCACTACACAACATGAATAAGCTCATGAGGGAAAGCACAGAGAATCAGACCTGGAAAACACTGGGAGTTAACTGCAAATCTCTCCTGCTCAGAAGCGAGTGCTCAGTCCCCTCTGGCTCCTCTGAAAATCTCAGCTTTCATTTAGATATGTGCCAGGTTTCTGTTCTGTTTAACCAGAGTTACTAAGGAGATCATGTTTTAGGTTTCAGCCTAAGCTTTAGGAAAAAAGAACGGAATAAATGGAGAATGATATTATCTTATTTCAGCACACAACACTAAGCAAACAGTTGAGTATCTTCAGCTAGCAATTTCCTCTGGCTCTTCCTTTGGGGATGTTCTTGCAGCAGAGATGACTGACCACATACAGCTATGCCAGACCTTGTGGGTTTGCTCCTTTCTGCCTGGTTCATGTAAGAGCTTGCAAATCTGTGGCTAGCGACAAGCTGAGAGAAGCCATGGGAGCTCAAGCTGGAAGATTAACATTTCCCAGTGCAGAAGTCCCAGAGTTACTTCCCAAGAGTTATCAACATTACAAAACTGCAACAGTCACAACTGACATTATAGTAACCAGTGGAAAAAGTCAGCACTCCACAACAATGCTTCCTCCTGTGCTAGCTCCTAATGGAAAGTTGAAGACTCTCCACATTTCCCTCTGCTGCACCTGCACAAACTCCACTGCTACTGCCCTGGGGATGCCAGTGAGCTTCCTCCAGGATGAGACTGTGAGGCTTCCTAGCTCCATCCTCCTGCCCGCCCTCACACCCTGCCAGCAGGCTTCTTATCAAAGGAAACTGTGTGTCTACCTCCAGGTCTGGCTGGCCTGGAGTGTCCACTGCAAACACTGTGCCCCCAGCTCTTTAAAAATACAATCAAATGTATCCCATTTCAGGCATAGCACACGACCTGAGTGAGAGCTCTATTGAAATTATTTACTGTGCTGTTGCTGGGACCAGAAGCCTCTCCTGCTCCACTATGTCCCATGAACACAAGATGGTAAAAACTGCCTGAAATTTAATGTTGGTGAAATGAGAAGGAAGAACTCCAACAGCTTCAGTGCAGCAGACCATCCGCTCAGGAAAGTACCCACAGAAATAATTGCTTGCATGATTATATTTTTCTTTGTAAAAAATACAGCAAGAGTCACAAGGCTGGGCTTCTCCAAACAAACAAAACCACATCAGTGTATCTGCAAGGACATGTCTGAGTCTGCAGTGTTTCTAATGTGTCCGGAGTGTCCACTGAAAGTAACAAATAGCTTATGCTGGCTTTCTTCTCCACCAGGCCTAAGTCAGAGAAGCTAATAATTTGAGATGCTGGCATTTTGTGACTCACTTAGCCCCACCGAGGCAAGCGTAAACAGTGCACTAATGCAGAAGTTTGAAGGGGGAAAGAGCTGTATTTTCTCTGGAAGAGAATGTGGAAGTGACAGCCATTGAGATTTAAATGACAGTGCATGGCATTAGGAGACATAATTAAAACTCGTTACAGGTTTCACAGTAACAAATTATCATTGCATGCTACTTCATCAGAAAAATAGTTACAAATTACTACATTGACCAGTGGCTAAGGTCTGAAAGGAGAAAAGACCAGAAGGAAAAAAAAATAAAACAAGACACAAACAACTCTCTGATCTTAAGAGATTTAAAAATTAAGGAAAAGAAGAATCCTAGACATCTGACAAGTGCTTCCTGGGTATTGCTAATGTACCTAACCCAGTGCAGGCAGCTGCTGGCTGAGGAGGGGGCAAGTTCATCTGACATTCCATGTTTTTCTGCTAAGGCAAATTCAGAGTTTGAGGTAGAAAAGCTGCCCTTTCTTTTGTGTCCTTCCCCCCTGTTTTGCAAACGGTGGATCACCTATGGTAGATCCCTTACAGAGCCTTCCAGTACCTAAAGGCGTTACAAGAGTGCCGGAGAGGGACTCTTTACAAGGGCCAGTAGTGACAGGAAAAGGGGCAATGGCTTCAAACTGACAGAGGATAAATTCAGATGACACGTTAGAAATTCTTTACAGTGAGGGTGGTGAGACACTGGCAAAGCTTGCCCAGAGAAGTTGTGCATTCCCTGTCCCTGGGAGTGCTCAAGGCCAGGTTGGATGGGGCTTTGAGGAGTGGGAGATGTCCCTGCCCCTGACAGGGGAGTTGGAACTAGAGGATTTTTAAGGTCCCTTCCAACTGAAGCCATATGATTCAATGATTCTTTGATTCTACCTCCCTGTAATCTGTTGTAATCAAAACTTACGGCATCTGATCCATATTCATGGAAAACTTCTCCCCAAAACCTTCTTCCAAGGCATGTATACTGTAAAATAGATCAGGTCTGGGCGACAGCCTTGAGCTCCTTCACTGTTTTTTGTACATGCACTCTAGAGTGACTTTGTACAAGGGCTTTACAGGAAACTCTGTGCAGCTCTGACCAGGGCAACGCACCAAGAGACAGGTCACCAAATGTGGAAGATGTAGCTCTGGATATATTGATAGGTGTATTATAAAGCTCATAATAATGTAATTTAGCTAAGTGCTGTTCTTTCACATTGTGTTGTTTCCAGGTCTGGAAGCAAGTAATTCCAGAGAGAGAGAACTCTCACTCCTTTACATATGTCCAGCTACTTGACATAAAATATAATGAGAATGACACTGAGAATGATCATCAAGGCTCTGAGTAATTTAGTAATGAGTCATACCGGCTCCATATCCTTGTGGGGTTCCTAAAGGTGATCATGAGTTATTTTTACTGTCTGAAAATTACCCTTTAGTGAACAAGGAGAACACAGGTATGTCCCTGCAATGTTGGAGATGGAGACTGTGAGCCCCTGGATGGCTGACACCAGCCTATCATTCAATCCCATGTACACTCATCTGAAAGTTTACACCTGGAAGTCATGGCAAGTTACTCCCACTGTTGGCTGAGCTGCATGGGTGGACTTTGCTCTGTTCCTAAGTCTCTACTACTTCCCCCAGTGGACAGGGGAATAAATAAAAAAAATTAAGTAAAAGGACTGAGCACATTCAGAGACTGAATGTCACCAAGGTTAGGGCTATTCCATCAGGACTGTGTCTGAATAGAGGCTCTTTTCATATATGGAGGTTGAAATCTCTTCCCCAGAGAGCAAAGAATGGTTTCAAGAGCAGAAGAACAGGTAGAGTTTCTTTCTAACAGCTGGCATCCAATCTTTTTTCTCTGCCAGTTGTTATGCGCTCTTCTCCTCCACTGATCAATCTGAGTTACGGCACTGCTAAAAATGCTGCTTCAGAACCTGACACTAACTCCTCATGTGCCTTAAACAACTGCTGATACAAAGCACGATCTGTATTCGCAAACAGACAAAAGCATGGATTAGTCTGTCTCAAAATTAGAGATTTGAATTATTATTTTATATATCTGAAGATCTCCCAGCAGTTCCTTAAGAAAGTGGAGCTCTGTCATGACAGATGAGGCTGGATTCTCTCATTCAAATTTAAGAAGATTAAAGGTTTGATGTACAAAGAAGAGCTAATTGCAGCAGGTTGCATTTCTATTCAGTACTGGAGTTTCTAGGGAGTGTATTTATAATAGCACATTGAAAATAGGCCAGATGAACTTTACCTTAGAAAAGTCAAAATCTTTGTGTGCAGTCCCTACAAGCAAGACTCAAACAGCCACCTCAGGTTAGTAGTTCTGTGGCAAATGTCAGAAATCATCCAACCATATAGTCATACAGTGCAGTTCTTCTCTGAAGAATTCCTCCTTTACAAACACACATCCTCAGAATGAGAAAAGGAGCACTGTGCTTAGTCCAACCCACACACAACAGCCCTGCTCTGGTTCTCCAGGCCAAGCACCATGCCTGGGACCATACTTTTAAAACCACTGATATGCCCTTAACTAATTTGTCAGTAGGTCACCACACTGCAAAACCTTCCTTGGGGGAAAAAAACCCAAACCCCAAAAATCCTACTGGTCAAGATGCTCAGGAGCACATCCTTGAATTTCTCATGACTTAATATACAAAAATCTTTCATTACATCCAGAATGGATGCTCAGAGGACTTCTTAGAAGAAAATGAACTCACAGCACTCACCATCCTTTCACACTCACGTAACACCTGTCAAACAAGCATGTGCAAAAAATGGCAAAACATTGCTACGAGTGGCTCCTAATTTTTCTTCCATTTTTTTCCTATTGTTTGGCTGTTGTATTAATTGTGTCTTGCTTAAAAATGTACTCGTGGCACCAAATCTATTCCACAGAACCAGCAGTAACTCTTTTCTTCAATATAAAATTAAAAACAATAAAGGTAATAAAAATTGGTCTAATATGATACTTGTGTCATGATTAGGAAACAGAAATTTTAATAGAAAGATAATTAAGTATATTAAAAGGCATGAAGAAAAGGAATAGGACCTTAAAGCCAGATGACAGCAGCAGATATAATCAGGAATAATTATTAAAACATGGTTCCATGATGCTTATAACATCTCCTAAAATATCAATAGAAAGAGAATCAACCTAATGATGGGTGTTTTACCAGCAGGAGTAGCAAAAGTCCTGTATTGACTGAAAAGTGAGCTACAACATTATCAAAACAGGAAAACAATGAATCAAATTAAAATCACTAACTTCATGTAGGAGAACACCTGTGCACATCACAGCAATGCAATCAATTCCATATCTCTGATTAATGCATACCTTGCTTTTTTATGCTTCTTGTATTTATCAGACATGGATGGATGCAGAATGGTTTGCTTATTTTCTGGGATCTAGCCTGCTTCTACAGAGGCAGCAGTGTCTTTGCACACAAGCAATTACATGTTCATAGCACTGACGTTCTTGTCTTTATTTATCTTGTCCTCACTGGAATAAAACAGGATGTGCAGAGACCAAATGTAGCTTAGCAAAATGTAAAGAAGGCTAAATGAGCTGGACAAGGTTTGAGAACAGCTGGCAGCTAGAACTTCATGATTTGCTGAGCTCTACTGCTGGATTTTGTACCTGTGGGAACCTGAAGTACCTTCCCTTGTTAACTCATTTGTGAATGTACCATGAGCAGAATTCCTCCCATGCCCTTGGAAAATTTAGGCTGCTGTTCGGTGTGAGAATATTTTCTCTCTCCCAACTCAGGCAGTAAAACATAGTCTCCAAATCAGGGGGAAAGCCTCCAGCATAGTAACATCTGGAGAAGAAAAATAAATAAATAAAAATAATATCCCTCCAACCCCTGTGCCCTTGAAAGTTGTTTTGTTCTCAGAAAACCAAACCTGGCAAAAACTCCTGTCCTTGTCCCCTCCGAGTTCCTCCCCCAAGCTCCCATCATTCACACCCAATGTATTTATTCATTTTATCAGATCAGAGGGCAGCATTTGGATTATTTCAAACAGCTAACGTTAATCATCAAGACAGAATCTGTAGTTTTTACATGGTGGGTCAGTGCTGAGCTGTGAAGCCCTGCCGCAGGCTTCCAGCGGGAGCAAGAGGCTGAGTGAAAGCAAGATCATCAAAGCCCAGGCTAAGTGTCACAGAAACTGCTGCTCAGCCTGAGACTCCTATGGCCCTTCCTTTTCATCTTTGTTTAAAACAGAGATGCTAAGACAGAAACATCTCTCTTGACCCATTCAACACATCTTCAATCACACAATGGAATGTCAGTAAACACAAAATACATGTTCCTGCTATTTAGATGAAACCACTGCATTATAGTGACTGCAGTTATGGGTGCATCAGGCTATTTTCTGCATGCACACCTTTAAGTGTAAATTTTGTCCCTTGGTAAGGGGCATTCCCTTTGTCAGTTTGAGATGGCTTTTCATTACTGAGTTATTCAGATATAGTGTGATATCCTACAGAAACATTCCTCTCCCTTCCTTATTTTCGAAGTAAAGGTTATGCTGACTGAAAGAGCATTTGTTTCCAGGGAAAAAAAGAAAATACAACAAGAGCTGAAATCGGGCTCCCAGATAGAACTTTCCCTGACATGGTGCCAATTCATTTACTCTTTGCAATGCGCACATCATTATATCTCCCTGTCTTTCAAGCTGCTCTTCATTTTCAGCAGCCATCATTCAGAATCAAGCTTCAGAGCACCAGGTGGTCTGATATAATATTTATGGGTTTCAACCTTTTCACTAGCTGCTCTTATATACCAAACTATATATAATAAATACAAGTTTGCTCAGGAAAACAAATTGAAACTTTAAACAAATGTAGCCTACATTATACAGGGGGTCAGAAGAGGTGTGCATAATAGTCCCTTCTGGCCTGAAAATTCTAGAAATCTATGAATTTTGAAATAACTGCATAAAATACTACACTCTGACCCTAAATTTTGCAGTAAACCTTTTCAAATATTAATGAGAAGCTGTGCAGCTGAAAGAGGATGATGTCCTTGCATCCTTGGCTACAGGATGTTTGCAAATCTGTCCTGAAAAGGAACCCCTTGTAGTTTTTGAATGAAGAGAAGTATTTGCCTTACATGTTGGCATAGTGAGTAATGAATGTATTAGCTCATTAAAAGATCATCTTTATCATCATCTACAACACCACCACAAAACAACAAGGACATGTTATGGTCTGAGTTACCTACAAGGAAATTAATTAAAAAGCATAGGTGACACCTCTGAGATTGCTGATGCCACTCGTTCTTTACTGTCCCTATGTTTTTCCAGGTGTCAAGTGGATGGAAGATCTGTACCTTGGTAGCAGCAATGGTGCCCTCTTTAGCAAAACTCCAGGTTTTACTTGCAGTAGCAGGCCACCTCAGCCCTGCTCCTACTGTCCAGCAGGCCTTGCAAAAGACCTCCAGCACAGATCAACAAAAGAACAGTCCAGCCATTCTTCTCAACTTCAAATCCCTCCCCTAGTCCTACATGGATTGGAGTTGGGGATGCTGCCACAAGCAGGGGAGGCCATAAGTCCTGCCTTGGTTGTGGTTGTGCTGGCCAAAAAGGTACTGTTCCTCCACTGCATCTTCCCTGAGATAATAAAATTTTGTCTCTCATCAGGCTTCTCCTAGTTAATTCACATCTTTGAGAAATGCTGAAATGCTTCTGTTCTGTCTCCCAATATCCCTTGAATCTTAAATATGAAGAAGAACTACCAGGCTGGTAGGTGCATGTAGCTTAGGCGCATCCTTTTCTTCAGAGCATTTCAGGCAGCATTCATTTTCTTTTCATTCTCAGATTTGAGGCCTTGTTCACTCATGGGGAATGATAAAAAGTCCTTTCACTGCCAGATATCAGTATCATAATGTTGGTATTGAATCCTGAAGAGTCAATTTTAAGATGAATCCAGGAAAAAAACATTATCTTCCTAGCCTAATTCAGGGCACCAAGTGGTTTAGAACATCTAAGGGAGCCAGAGACAGTATCATTGCCTAAGTGGCAGTGGTGACTTGCCTTCAAGAAGGAAGAAGGAAGAAGAGAGAGATGGCGAGGGCTTGCAGAGTAGTTTTTTCCTGCAGCCCATGAACAAAGGTCATGTCCCTCCTTCTGACCACAAGTGAAGGCGTCCATGACAGCAAATTCCCAGAACCATGAGGAAATAGACTGAGGCACATGCCACTCCTCAGGAGTGGGGCAGATCAGGCTGCCTAGTCTGCTGGGCTCTTAGTTCTAAAACTGCCTATTGTCTAGTTCCCACAGCTCAGCCAACAGTGCACACGTGACAGACTTACACATGGCAATCTGTGCCTCCTCTCTGAAACACATCAGGGTGGTTTGTCATTGCACATGTGGAGTCTGGACAAATAAAATCTGCTGAGCTAAATTACACCTCTGGTCCCTCTGGCGACATGCTCGAGAGACTTGACTGGCTGGGGCTTGCTGAGGCTCTTTGTTCTTGGAGAGAAGGTTTGCTTTAGAAGTTGAGCATAAACAAACCAAAATTACAAAAATAGCAGCAGCAGCTGCCCCATCTAAAAGTTCCTTTGCATTTGGCTCGACTACATTTGAGCTACGCAAACATGGAGCAAAGTTTTGTAACATAAACCACCAAGTGAGCAACTCAGTCCACAGAAGTATACATGGTGGATTTGCTGAGCAGCTTCCAGAGAAGGAAGGAGTCCTGAAGCAGTCTTCCAATGTCAGAGAATCCCTGCCAACTCATAGAAGGCTGACCCAGATAATCCCCTTTCCTAGAGACAAAGAGGTGTTGGGAGCCTAGAGGACTCCCAACTCAGGCACAGGCAGATCCAACAAGCAAAGTCCTTCCCCAGCCACCCCTGCACATTTGTTTTGCAGCCATATACAAAGTGATGCGAGCTGTCAGACTGCTTGAGTGGGCTTGCTATTTAAAAGGCTTTAAAGAGGATAGCCAAGAAGCACGGGAGCCTTAAAGGACTTACAAAAAAGCCCTCCCATTTTCCTTCACTTTTGGCTACCACTCTCAGCTACAGAGAAAGAAGTACATCACATTTCTTGGTAAACACATCTTAGTAACTTAAAAATTTTAACCTTAAAAATGTTAGGAAACAATTCCTCCCACTTTCCTCAAACAATTAAGCACAAAAGTGAGATTAACATTTCTGAAGTGTGTGTGTATGTGGAACAAGGTAAGGCCTTTAAAAATTATTTAACAATGGGGAAGCAATATCCCCCACAGTGAGCCTGAAACCATCTTTATACTATGAAAGAATAGAAACTCTCCTTTCCACAGATGCATCTCTAGAACCTGGTTCTTCTTCCCACAGTTTGTCCCATCGGGGTGGGGGCCACACACATCCAAGCTGCTGTGTCATCTGGGACGGAGCTGCTGCCACAGCCTTGCACTTTGGAAACCTCTGTATACACAATGTGCAGATTAAAAACTTCCTTGGGATTTTTCAAAGCAGTGAGCATTCACCTGTGTATTTCCACAAGATATTTTGAAAACTTTCTCAGCTAGTGGGGGAACCCCCTCACTCCCCAAATAAAAATGTCGCTGCAGGCAGATACTTTTACCTGCAAACCACACATTCAATGCTCAAGGCTTGATAAAGAGCAGTAGTGGATTATTAAGGGAAATAATCATTTCACTTTGGCAGAAATTGCAGACAAAAGGTTTTTTCTCCTCTGTCAAGTCATCAGGTTTTTCTCAATGTGTTCAACCCACTTGTCCTTCCTCAGCAACATTTAGAAACAGAGAGAAGTCTCAGCTAACAGCAGTGACAAAGATCTTGCTGGGTTCACTGAGATGAGAATTTTACCTACTCTCCTGGCAAACAACCGTGGGAGCCCTCCCCACACCACTCCAGCTCTGTCAATGAAAACGTGTTGCCTGAAGTTCTGGAAAGAAAGGAAGCAGCAAGAAGGAAAGCTTGAGGTGATGCAGCACAGCCTTAGGAAACACAAAGATAGCACTGCTGTTAGCAGTCTCACCCTCCTCCTGTGAAAAAAATCATTTAAATGACAGAAAAATAAGAGCTGTCTGGACATAGTGCAAGCAAAGAGTGTTCATTGTAACAAAAAAGTTACTTGAAGAGAGCTGAATGGTACTAAATGTGTGGAATGAATGTGTGTGAATACCTGGAGGACTCCATAATAAATAGCCTCCCCATCCCCCTACTCACCTGCCTGCAGGGATGGCTCCGCCTAAAATGACTGTGTTGTAATTAACAATTCTCAGAGGCTTTTGAGGACTCTAGTATTTTCACTATTATTTTTTCTTTGCATTGCCTAGTGCCCAGCATGCACCATAAAAGTTACTGTACAAATGCAGAAAAACCTTCACTGCCATAGCAGAACAGAGTTAACAATAATTTAAGCCCAGAAACCATGACAGACCAGTAGCTTCTATACACAAATTCTGAGGTGGTCTCAGGTTTGTAGAAGCAAAGAAATTTACTTGCTTAGAGCACCACTTGGAAATGTTTTTTCAATGCTTCCAGACTTCTGGGTAAAATTGTTATCAAAATGTTTCTCTTTTAAAATTCTGCATGAAAAATTTCAAAACAAGAGGCCTGCAATGGGATGTACCACAGTTAGATAGGTGCTAGAAACTGTATATGCTGAGAAAAGTGCAAAATGATTGCTCATTTCTTGAAGGACAGAGTAAAAAGCCAAATCTTAGAACTCCAAAACAACAGGGAGGTGGGACATTCATAGAATTTATCAGTTTGGAAGAGACATTAAAGATTATTTAGTTCCAACCCCCCCTGCTATGGGCAGGGACACCTTCCACTAGGTCAGATTGCTCAAAATCCCATCCAGCCTGGCCTTGAGTGCTCCCAGAGATGTGGCAGCTGAAACTTCTCAGGGCAACTTGTGCCAGCGCATCATCATGCTCACAGGGAAGATTTTCTTCCAAACATCTGATATAAACTTACCTTCTTTCTATTTGAATCCATTCCCCTTTGTCCTCCTCTTGTAAATAGTCTCTCTCCATCTTTCCTGTGGCTCCCTTCAGGTACTGGATGGCTGCAATTAGGTCACCCCGAAATCTTCTCTTCTCCAGGCTGAACAATCTCAATTCTCTCAACTTTTCCTCATTCCTCTGATCATCTTGGTGGTCCTCTAGACTTGATCCAACAGGTCCATGTCCTCCCTGTGCTAGACCCCCAGAGCTGGATGCAGCACTGCAGGTGGGGTCTCACCAGAGAGGAGCAGAGGGGCAGAATCCCCTCCCTCCCCTTTGTCCTACGGGGCTTTGGATGCAGCCCAGGACATGTTTGGCTTTCTGGGCTGAGTGCCCATGGCTGGGTCATGTCCAGCCTCTCCTCCACCAGCACCCCCAAGTCCTTCTGGGCAGGGCTGCTCTCCATCTGTTCATCCCCAGCTGATACCAGGAATTACCCTGATCCAGGTGCAGCACCTTGTACCTGATCTTGTTACACCTCATGAGATCCCCATGGGCCACTCCTTGAGCTTGTCCTGGCCCCTCTGGATGAGTCCTGTCCTTCAGCACCACTCAGCTTGCAGATGTGCTGAGGGTGCCCTCGATCCCTCTGTCTATGTCACTGATGAAGATATTAAATAACACTGGTCCCAGCGCGGACCCCTGAGGGACAGCACTTGTCACTGATGTCCTCTGGGACTGAGCCCTTGACCTTCTGCATGTGACCATCCAACCAATTCCTAATCCACCTAATTCCTAGTCCACCTACTGAACCCATCTCTCTCCAATTTGGAGAAAAGGATGTTGTGGGGGACCATGTCAAAGGCTTTACGAAAGTTCAGATAAATGACATATGTAACCCTTCCACTGATCGAGTCACCCCACCACAGAAGGCCTCTGGGCTGGTCAGGCAGGAGATGCCCTCGATGAAGCTGTGCTGGCTGTCCTGAATCTCCTCCCTGTCCTCCATGTGCTTTGGCAGAGCTTCTGGGAGGGTCTGTGAGCTGGTTTAGCCAAATTTAGAAATATACTCCCTCAGAGAAGGTGGGTTATAAATCACCCCTCCCCCCTGCCAGGTTGGGGAAAAATTAAACTTTTTCCTCGAAAGAAAGTGAAAGTGATAAAAACTATTTATTCAACAAACACCCAGGTAAAGTATAATAATGATAAACAATAAGTCCCCCTCACTATAGAGGAAAAGAAACCTGGGAAAAAAAAAATCCAAAGTCCTTCTGTAGGTATTCTCCCTCCTCCTCCTTGGAGTGGGAATGAGGTGGGCCCTCCCCCAGGTCCTCCACCTCAATGAAAAAAGTCCTGATGTTCTGATGTGAAGCAATCCAGGAAAGAAGAGGAAAAAAAAAAAACAAAACAACAAAATTCCAGGGAAAAATTCAACCCTCTGGAGGAAAACGAGCTGAAGAGTGAAAAAAAAGGCACCAAAAAAACCCAAAACCAAAACTCCTCCCCTACCCCCGCTGCTGCAGGGAAAGAAAAAAACCTGAGAGTTCCTTATCTCTGTCCTTGAGCCGCTGTGTAGAAGTTTGCTCAGTTCTCTCTCTCTCCACTCAGGCTCAGTCCAAAAGCACAGAAAGGCATACAACCAATTTCTGGGCGTGGAGCATCGAATAGGGAATATAACATCTAGTCACCCCAAGACACTCTGTTCCGTGATCCCTCCAGACACAGAGGAGAGACTGACAGGTCAGTAGTTCCCAGGGCCATCCCTTCTTCCCTATTTAAAGATGGGTGCAATATTTCCCTTTTTTCAGTCACCCATGACTGCCATGACTTTCAAATATCATGGAGAGTGGCTTGGCAACTACATCCACCAATTCCTTCAGGACTCTGGGAAACATCTCATTGGATCCCATAGACTTGGGTATGCTCAGCCTCCTCAGGTGGTCATGAACCTGATCTTTATTTACAGCCCCAATCCTGCTGTCCATTCACTTGAGAGGTGTGGGAAGAGAGGTTGCCATTGAAGACTGAGGCAAAAAGTTGTTGAGTACCTCAGCTTTCTCCTCATCTGTTACCAGTTTTCCATCACCTTTTTTTTCAGTGGGGGAATACACTTTCTTTGACCTTTCTTTTCTGTATACCTGTAGAAGCCCTTCTTGTTATTATTTGCATTTGCATCTTTGTTCCCAAAGGCATTTAAAAACCCCATAAAACCCACCAAACCAGAATGGTCATATTTTAGGCAATTGCAGTGCATTTCTACTTCTCTTTCATCCAGCATGGGTCCTAGCACCCAATTTATCCACTCTTCAAGTGCTTGCTGCAAAAATTAGAATTCACAGATGATTGAAAAGATGGCTGTGTGTGGAAAGATTTATGTGTGTGTGTGTCTAAGTCTCTCTCTCTAAATAGATACATTAACAGAGTAGTACAGAAAACTCCATGAAAATATGTGCTTATAAAAGGACTTCAGGTGTCATATGCAGGGAATAACGTCTTTAAACACCAATGGAAGGTTTCTCCTTCTCCCTCTTCCCCTGCCTCCAAAAATTGGTGTGTCACAGGAAAAGAGTGGGGCATCCGGTATTGGTTTCTCAACTGGAACCATCAACCATGAATGTAATGACAAAAGGAACGAAGAGTCAAGGTTACTGGAAGCCAGTCACACCCTCCTGTGGCTCTCAGCCTTCCCCCTCCAAAGGGACACAGCATGGGCTCTGTGTCATCTGCTCATTTGAAGGCTGGAAAAAGGGGAACATCTACTGTATGCAAATTTGAACATATCCTACAGCACTGTATGATAGATTCTCCACTAACATCATCAGCTGCCCATGCTGTTAATTGCAGAGGCTGCTAATCTGCCTGAGAAGCCAAAATGATATTAGCTTTCAACAGGATTTACATACATTCAGCCCTACTTCTGCATCAGCTAGCAACTACAGTTTGAACTGCTGAAGGTGCAGCTTGCTGTAGGCCTAAGTAATATTTAATAGTATTAACAATGCACTTCCCAATAACCCCCCCCCAGATCTGTTTACAGGTCACTGACTCACCAGCCTTGCTGATCAGCATCAGCATTTGCCCTCATCCCAGCACCCCAAACACTGCCCCAGTGCCTGCTGCCTCAGCTCAGGCAGAAAATACAGGGTTGAGTTCTCTAGCAAAAGGGTCTTCTGTCTGTCACTGCAAAGTGAACTCACTGGAGGGAAAAAGTACTAAAAGCATGGCAAACACCACTGTTCAGAAGATGGTGGTGGAAAAAGCCTGGAGAAGAGAGTGGGCTGTGCACTGGATAGTGGAGTGTCTGCATTCAGGGCCCATTGCCTGAGACCAGCCTGTGTCCTTCTCTCTGACCCTTCCTGACCTTTGTAAAGAGCTATGCAATCACAGCTGGCAATGAGACTTCCCTGCCAGAGTCCACCCTCCAAATGATGCACCAGAGGAGGAGTAAGGTATCCTCTCCTCCTGAGAAATGTGCTTTTTTCCTGCCAGCGCTGTTGTCTGGGAAGCTTGGAGCACTGACGGGCTAAACACATCCCTCCCCTGGTGATGTCTCCATGGCACAAAGCATTTTATTTACATTCAGAAACAGATAAATTAGGGATGGGAATGCCTCTGGAGTGCATGGATGATATGCTTATATCTACTGTCATCAAAGGGAGTGGCAAAGCTTTTGTTTTCTTGACATGGAACAAAAGTTGATGTGACTTGAAAAGGTAGGCTTGAAACTAGGCAAAACCACAAGTGCTTCTCTGAAGAAGAGCCAGAGCTGGGCTGCCCCTACAAACAATGCAACAACCACAAAATATGATTTTTATGAGTTTTCTGTGAGTTACATATAAGTATTCCTGCCCACAAACCCTTTTGCTAGCATTTTCACAGAAACAGAGCATGAAAGGTTGCATGTTTTGTTCACAGGAGGCCATGATGAGTAGATAAATCAGATGACTCAATGTTTGTTAATTCTTGTGCAGTATTCAGTCTGCTCTATCAAATAGCTGTTTTCATTACCAGAAGGATTCTATACAGTTGATTTGCAGTAATAGATATCTATTATTATGTCATTTGCACTTCTTTTTCATAGTCTTGGCAGCAAAAGACAGACCTCTCTCCTTTCTTTTAAGCTTTTTATACCTTTATAGGTAATTATATAATATACTGGAAGAGAAAAGAGTCCAACTTTAAAATAGGGCTGTAAGCGTTGCTTTACGTTGGTTTTCTACCTCTGTGTTTTACTTAATTGACATCAAGTAAAATCAAGTCAATTCAATTACTTGAGATTAAGGAATCAGTTAGGGAGACAGACAAGTAACAGGCACGTATGCATACATCCAGGCAAATATGGAGAGATGACAAGGAAGCCCTCAATCAAATAAAAAAAAAAAAAAACAAAACAAAAACAAAAAACCCCTGCTGTAATACATAGCAGTACTTGGATACCACAAGAACATTTTCCAGCCAAAAATCTTGCCAAACTTTTTTATCCCTTTGATGGATCCCTAGCCCTACCCAGTGTGGCTGGGAGCATTTGTCCTACACTCCACAACAGGTAAGGCTAGCATACAACTCTAAACAGGTCTGTCTTGCCACTGTAGGTCAATGAAGCCTCTCTTCCTGACAATTGTCTGTTTTCTGGCAGGTCTTGTGACCAGGTAAAAACCACACCTGGGCCTGGGCTAGTACTGGAGCTACCACAAATTGTAGATGCCAATGCTCCAGCTCCCAAAGAGCAAACCTCCCTTCTCACTCCATGTGCCTAGGCAAAAGCAGACTGGTAAGTGGTTTTGGGCAGTGCAAACTAGATAGCAGCTGACCTTGGAATTTAAGAGAAATAAAAAGCAAATGAATGCCTTTCCCCATATTTCTTCTTGGCTGTTTTAAGTCAGGCTCCAAGAGCAGATGAAGCTTGTCACTCCTGTACAAGGATGACTTAATAAACTGATAGGCACCTTATCACTGCCTCAAAGTCATTCTGTTTTAGGGATGTCCAAACAGATTAAATATCAAAAACAAGCATGAAGGGTGGTTCAGTGAGCTGCAGCTTATGTCAAGATCATGTCTACAGATAGTCCTTGGGTTCACCTGAAGACACAATAGAGGGAGGAGCTAGGAAAACAAAAGCTGATTAAAAAAACCCCAGCAATCGTGAGCCATGAGAAGCAAACATTTTTGTGCAATAGAAAGACAACAGGCCCCTGCAACTCAGCATAAACCAATTTGCAACTGCACCATGCCATTAAGGAAAACCGAGTGCATTTAAGTGATGGGAGAAAAAAAAGTCTATTACAAACAGAAGAGGAAAAGGTTGGAAATCTGAGAAAATGACAGGCTTGTATTTTACAGCAAGAAACACGTGAAGCCAAGGGTTACAAGTTGTGGGTACATAAAATAAAACTATATACGTTTGAGTGAATAAGGCAAGAAAGGCATCAAATTACAGCACTACCTAGCCTTGCAAAGCCATACTGGGGCCAGTAGCTACAACAATCCCTTACAAAACCAGTATTATCACAGCTGTGTTTGCCCTCAGTTCTTTTTGCCTCCTCAGGATTTTCACTGAGGTGGTGCGACTACCATTTACTAAAGCCAGAGATATTAAATACCTCAGAGTGATATTTTGCATATCACAGGGCTTGGTCTCACAAGGCAGCAAACATTCTAGCCCCAGATGGGCTCTAATGATGACAGAGGAGGTAACAAAGAACAGGAATTTTCCCCTCTTGGGTGAGCAATACATGTTAGCTCTGGGCTTGAATCTGTGCGTGCACCTCAAACTCCCTGGTCACCCATATTTCCTGGCCTTTGCATGTGACTGGCTCTTGCCTGAACTGACTCCACCTGTGTAAGGTGATCCAGGTTTTGGCTGGGCTAGTTTCCACTCTATCCCTGTAAGAACAACAGGCATAACCAGTGTAAGGTCCCAGCCCTGATATCTCTTGCACAGCAACCCAAGGCATAGAAGGTGTGGATACTCCCCTGACATGCACCAAATCAAATTTATTGTCTAGATTCAGCCTAAGCCAGTGCTAGAGAACACAGCTTCTATAGCAGAAATGACACAGAAGAGCTTCAGAGCCCCTGAGCTGCCACTAGCTTCAGTGGCAATGGCTTTTCCATGCTCAGAAGTTTATTAAAATCAGAGATGCCTATCCTTCAGGCACCCACTGGTGAAACATGTCCTAGGTCTTTAGGAAAATTATCCATTAGTCCTTAAAATGTCCTGAAGTCCAGCCAGTGAAGCTTCAAAGTCTGCCCTTGTTCCAATTTAAAAATGGTGGTATGCACTGGGGTCAGGTTTAGTCACTGAAATTTCCTTGGGGTGGAAAAGGGCCTGTGAGGGAAGAAAACGTTACTGAAAGCATCATAATTGCTCAAAGCTGCACTCAAGTTTGCATTTTATAAAATAAATCTGTAAAATTTATATGGAGGTGCATTAGTAGCAACAATGTGCTGTATACAGTGAGATTCTATAGCTACCTGTCGTTTCCTATGGACATCTCCATTTATAGAAGCAGACACTGACTTGGAGCCCCTGTGCTCAGGCTCAGATCATTTGGGTGAGGCACAGAAAAGCCTCTCTAAGCTTTATTAAAAACCAGACACGGTTTGAGGCACTGTGCTATTAAACACATACCCTTCCCAGAACTGGTGCTCATGGTCTGGGAAGGATTTCTTCCTTACAACAGCTCTGGGCAGACAGCGATATACGGGATACTCATACAAACTCTGGAGGATACTACAGGACAGGAGGTCAACACATCTGGCATAGGATAAAAAGATTCTTCATCATAGGTCAGTGGAAATCCACCAAGTTATTTTGATATGGTCTGTGTAAAGCCCAGCGTTGACTGCCAGATGTACAAGTCAGACTTGCATCCATGCAGGTCTTCCAAACGGTTGTTTAATAGCCCCAGACTGGGAAAGCTGACTCTCACTGGACTAAAGTTAAAGACTGTAATCCTAGAAAATAACTCATATGTCAAAAATTAAGACAGATGCTGATTTGCTTTTAAAACTACACCGTACAGTACATGCTAAAATATTCTGAATGACTGTAATTTATACACAGAGATAATGATTACTTTTAAGTGATGAGTGCTAAAGCAATCCATGGCACAAAACCTGATTTAATGTCAGTGGGGGAAAAAAAAACCCAAACAAAATGAAAAAAAAATCACATTATTTAGGATATCTTCATCTAGTATTTACTGCAAAATGACTGTAACACTTTGTACTTAGTGTGTGTAACAGGGTGTGCTGGAGACAGTACAGCAAGTTTGGCTTGGAAAAGAAGAGAGCTGAGAAAGCCATCCCAGGTCATCTGCCTTCCTGAGCAGTAAACCTTCCTGACTGTCGATGTAGTCGCTGAACTGCTTCAGCAAGGTGACTGAATTCAGGGCTGCTATGAGGCTCATGAAAGCACAGAAACCCATCAAGGGAATCCAGGGCTGCCTTTCACTTGGCAGCAGTTCAGTTACTTTGTCATCATCTGACTGGGCACCTGTCTCATCTGATTAATTTTCTTTTTTCTTTGCACAAAACCAACTCTCTATCTTCATCTGTGAAACTTGAAGAAGTTTCTGCTGTGTATCCTGCCTACCGCTAAATGCCTGTGACACCTGCCTGTGACCTCTGGCGAGGCTGTCTGCACTACAGCCGCTGCAGTGGTGCCAGGAGACTGCCACGAGACGGCAATGTTTCAGAAGCCTTGTGCTCTGTCTGGACAGACTGCACTACAGCTTTCAGGGATACACGCTGTTTTATGCCAAAGCCCAGAAATAATTCATTGCCACAGAAAGAACACCTCCAGAGAACTAGAAAAAAAAGGACAGGCAGCGCAATTTTCTGTTATTTAAATCTGGTTGTTCAAGCGAAATTGTGTCATCTGCTTCACATTGGTCATTGTAATGGTCACTTCATTTTCATTCCTTTCTTTCGCAGCACTGGTGTCAGTGAGCCTCGCCTGAAGCTGTGTTATACTGCAAGCATGTTTGAGGTGATTTGGGCTGCTGTGCTCTCTAGATAACATTGTCAGGGCTGAACGTGTTCATCCCTAAAGGTGGACAACAAAGCTTTTGTAACAGCATATTTTTACAACTGTAAATGATCCCAAGTAATTTAGAGAACATGGGCAAATGCCTGTGTTTAATCAAGTGGGTGAGAGTGCAGGCAATTGAACTATGCCAGCTCCTCACCTGGCATCAGAGCTTTCCTGCAGCTGCACAGCTGATGTGTAAGGAAAAATCCAGCCTGAGGGGAGCTATTTGCCCTGTGCATTTGCAGATTTGGCTCTGCCCTCCTAGCAGCCAATACTTGTCACTGGTTACTGCAAGAGTGACAAGGATTTTGGGCTTTTACCACTGCAGTATTGCCATGCCTGAATCCAAGTGTCCAAAAGCCTGTCTTTTCTATCCACAATGGATTGTATGAGGGACAAAAAAATAAGCAAACAAGGCCTGGTCGCAAACCCTTTTCTAAGTATTTATCAATAAAATGTTTTATTTTGGACCTCTCAATTTGGATGAAACATGATATTCCAGATAGCCCTTTAGGAGGGATTATGAAGTTCTGGGGGCCTCAAGGCACTGCTGGGTTTCAGTGCTGATGACAGTCAACTTATCTGTTCTGCTTCATCTGGGGCCATTTTTGTTCCCTGGAAAGGGGTGAAACCAGAGACTGCTGTTTCTACCTAAAGTCATGCCAGGGAAGAGAGCCTGAGGTGTCCGAGGTCTAAAGGATACCAACAGGTCCAAAGATGAAATAAATTAAACAACAACATGAAAAACAACTCCTAAAAAGGGCCAAGCTCTGAAACAAGAGGACTGAAGCAATACCCTCTGAAGTCCATGGACAGGGTAATAGATCATGCTGTAGATTCTAATGGTCCAATCCCTATTGTTGCTGAAGTGTGAGCCAAAAGCAACACAGTTTGACTTCCAGCTTCCAGGGAGACTGTGCACTGCTGACAGTTAGGAAAACCATCAGACTGCTTGTAGATAAGCACCTTTGATATGAAACTGCTGGGTGATTCACACTGCTATTTTTAAAGTTACTTTTTGGAGCTAGACCTGCATTGCTAAACACGCAGAGTTCTGCTCTATCTCTGTGTGTAAGTTACAAAATCTGCAGTTATTCTGTTTTCGGCTTTCAATAAGATAAGCATATTTTCTTGTGTCAGGTATACCAGCTAATTGACATACCTGTACTGATCTTCAAAAATGCCCTTTCATCACAATGGCTGTTGGGGAGCTTGCTTTTAAAAACAAGTATAAACAGCATAATCAGAGCTCTTACTTCCTACCTATATTTCTGCCAAGTCCTTTTGCATTCAAAAGCTTTAGATTGTTTCCATTATTACCCAACTTTTCCATTTATGCTTGAATTGTTTAGTAGAATGCATGACATACATATTAAACTCACAGCAAACACTGAGCATGTATATTCAATAACTATAAACCAGATTTTTTTCTGTGTATGAGCTCATTGCTTATTCTTGTCTGGTATATTAAAACATGCATTTCTGGGAAGCTGCAATAAAATAAAGTTTAGTAAAACATGCTTAATCACAGAGATAGAGAAATAAAGTTGCATCTGGACTGAAAGACTGTTCTTAGTACTTATGAAGAATGTTGTATCTCGCTTGCTGGAACAGCCAGGAAAGTTTGAACACAATATTTATCCTGAGTATTTGCATAGAATTTAAGAAAAATCATGTCCAAGTTCTTTTTGCAAGACAAGAACCATTTTGGCAAAAATTATTTTTGCTTTCTGCCTCTTCTGCCCCTGCCCATGAAGCAAAACACAAGCACCCTCAGAGCTGTATGGCCTTTTTGGAGGGATGCCCACAAGGCCTTGGCCAATCGAAATGTAAATCCTGGCCCTTTGCTAACATATCATACCATCATGTATGTAAAACCACTGTATTTCCTAAACCCCTGCCTTTTCCCTGACCCCACCAGTGTAGAAGTGGCAAAGCTGCAGCCCTCCTCCTAACCTTGCCACAATGCTGCTCAGAGGGAGTATCTGTCCTTTGCCCTGGCAGAGCTGGAGATGTTGAGGAAGAAACCACTTTCTAAAATGAGCTCTTCAATGCAGCCCTTGACTGAGCCACCACAAGTTAAGGCAAAACTGATTGCATATTTAAGCAGAATGTTTCCCATTACCAGTCATGTGCTCCAACTTCTGCACTTTTCCTTGAATGGCAGTCCTCAAACTGCAGGATATAGGCAGTAATAAGGCCATATGTTTGAGGCACCAGCACAAGAGTCCTTTATAAATATTTTGGCTAAAGTTACAGCCATGCTTTAGCAAGCTTTAAAGTCAGTACATCCTTGCAAATCCCTGCTTGTAAGTACTCTTTCTGAAGTTCAGCTGTGCCCCTGCATTTAGCTTTCAAAAACCTATTCAAAGTGGCAAGTGCTTATTTGTGGCTTTGGGGTTTATTTACACATGAGCATAAGAAATCCCCAGCTAGAAATCTGAAGAATTATTCTAAATGTTTATAGATACCAGTAAACGGAAAACCAAAGATACATCTATCAACCAAAATGCCTTTTTTTCCTGTTTTCATAATGAGAATTCTAAAAACCTTTATTAATTTAGAAAATTTCCTCTGAACACACTTGAAGTTTATGTGAAAACCCACTAAAAAAGAAGAGCCCAACAAAATATATCTTTTAAGGTAACTTGAAACAAAAATTCCATTCCCAGACCTGGCACACTGCACTTATATTAGGCCTTTAAATTGCCCTGCAAGTAGGATGCCTGGGCACCAGATTACAGCCACATGAAAATTCACCAAAAGAAAAAGAAGGAAAGTAAGAATTAAAGACAACCTTGGAAAGCTGCTGGTGTTGACTTACCAAAAACCAGGCCACTATGCAAGAGAAGGAAATTTGTGTCTGTACCCACTGTACCAGGAGTGTGCAATGCAGGGGCTGGAGCCCAGCACAGTGTGGGGTGTATCTGTGGCCAAAAAACTACCAGCAACACAAATACATGGAGACATGTTGGAAGAGTATTCCTTTGGATGTTTCTTTTGGAAATAAGATGTATTTGGTGTTCTATGAGACTAAACAAGGCAGATGAATGGCCTCTGAGGTAACTGCTTAAAACCAGCTCTGGGTTTTTTTTTTTTTTTTTTTTTGTTTTAGATTACTCATGTGATTCACAGGAAAACTTTATGAAATTGTCATTGCTGGCCTGTTTTTGAAAGATGTCCTTCACCCTGGCTTTGTGAAAGTGTTCCCCTGAAAGCATTCCCCAAATATCAACACACTTGTGCTCACAGGGTTCTTTGCAATTAACAGATCATCCGAACAAATTGTATTGCAGAGCACAGAATGGCACTTTTCATCATCCCTCTTCTGCAGAAAGATGGCCCTGAGGTTTAGATGGAAAGATGGAGACCAAGCAGCAGAGTGGAAACATCAGGAACTCCTTAAAGCACCATTGCTGTAGGACACCACTGTGACATTTCAGAGTAGTAAACATATTTTAATTTTCATGCTTGAAATACTGAAAATTATTATTTCCCATCATCCCCAACCACATATACACAAAGTCTCCTCCTCAAAGGAAGAAGATCAGGAAGGAAATATTTTAATAAAACTTCAGGTGGAAAGACCTCATTCCCAGCACAGCTACTGAAACTGGATGTTCCATTTCAAGTTTCCTTCAGCATTTTCTGGACATCATAAATGTCTTCATCTCTGTTTTCACCATGAGGAAACTGTAAAGTTTGGTTCTCAAGCATTTGTGCTTACTTCTTTCCTCTCCAACAGAAGACTTTTCAGCTTGCTGTCAATATTTACAATTCAGCTGGTGCCTTCCTGACACCACTGAGTAGAAATAATGAGTGCCTGACAGCATGGACACCACACTGCTTATGGAGGCTGCTTCCACTGGACAGCAGTTGGAAGAAGTGTATTTTATAATTTTTAATGCATTACTATTCCAACAAAAGATAGTTTTCTTTGTACTTTCAGAGTACACGGCAATAACATCATCACCATAATAGTTAAAACATTACCCTGGCCTGCCAGAATCACTTGCTCACAATCTGCAAGCCTGAATTAAAATGTTCCTTCAGCTTCCACATACTTTACATATTATTTATGTTTCATTTAGCTTTAGATTCAAAAACCTCAGCCACGTTGACACCACCCCTTCCTTCCTCCCCTCCTCCTTGCACCTCTGTGGGCATGAGCCTTGGTTGCCAGCTTCCTACCCTAACCACAGCTGGGCTTTAAAGCATCTTTTGTGCCATCACTGCTGTAGCCACCTCCCATGTTTGCTAACCTGCTAGAGAGGAGACTATGGACTTCAGCTCCCACTGCTGCCAGCAGGCACTTGCTGGTGCACAAAATCTCACAGGAACACGGCTCATGTGAGGGTATCCTTGCTGTTAAGCCTGCTTAACAAGTTGCGTTGTCATTCCATTTTTATGAGCAAAAAGATGACAGCCCTGGGTGCAATTGTTACACCCCGTTCTGTGGCCTTAATACATCAAGGAAATCACAGTCATGCCTTTCATTTTGGAGGTGCCACAGCACTGAGGAAAGGCAGAATGGGGAAGGGACTGCAGGGGATCTGTGCCTGACTGCCACAACTACGACATTTTCCTCAGCACTGCTTGATGGGCTGGTCAGTACTGAGGGCCAGCATCCACCCATTCACTGACACCTGCAAAGTTTCTGTGTTTAGACTAAAAGCCCCAGCTACCCTCTGTGCACATGTGAAGTCCCTAGTACAAAAGAGGCTTTGATCCTGTGATCCAAATGAGACTCTGATCTTGGTTGGGGCTCGTAGGTGCAAATGCTGGAGAAACAATAACAGATGGAATATCACAGTGATATATTAATTACCATATAGAGCCATATAAAGTTAATAGGGGAACATTTCTGGGCAAAGATCTCATAAATAAACCAAATGCGAATGCATAAATAAGTAGAATACAAACACATAGGGCTATTATAAGGGCAGATGTGTGAAACTTTTTTTTGTCTGTATGTTAAGCAGTCCTTGACATCTCTTTTAAAATTTATATATTTACACTGGCAGAAGAACAATCCTTTCTACCTAAACTACAGAGAGAAACCTAAAACATGCTGGATAGCTTTACCATCAGATCTATTTTGTCTTTCTTTTCAAGTATAATCAAATTCTTTCCCATGCCTACCTGCCCATTACATTTTTGAAGAACTATGTGTTGGAGTCTGAGGAAGGTATTTGAAATAATATGCCTGCACTGAAGGTAAAAAAGCCCAAATCAAGTCATGCTTCATGGAACAAGAAAATCATACTGGAACATAAAGAAAGATAAGAAATCATATTGGAACATGAAGAAAGATAAGAAATCATACTGGAACAAAACCCCAGAGAACAGGCAAATCTTGGTCTCTAGAAAGACACTGGGCTTTCTAACACTTGAGTATTTTTCTCACTCTCTGTTTCATATCAGAGGCTCAGGGGACACTATTTAAGGGTCAGCTGGAGAAACAGAAGTGAAACCCACATGGAACCCACCATAAATGTTGCAAGGATGGCACAGGTGCCATCAAGCTTCCGTGTCATGATGGCACAGGGTGCAAGATGGGGCCAGAATAATTTCAAGCTCCCTCTCAGTCAAGAATGTACTAGGTAAGCAGTGGTGCAAATACAAATGTTAAAAGTTTCTTATAAAACAAAAAAAATGCTCATGGTTATAAAGACATAGGGGCTAGGGCTAGTGGGTATTTAACTAAAGAACATTTCTCAAGGCAGGGTTTTCCCTGATACTTTGGGGCAATAAGTTCCTTCAATTAGTTGCAATGCATATTTTATAATTTTTTGTTTGTTTGCTTGTTTGTTTTGTTAAAGAGAACTTCCTTTAAACTGTGCAAAATGGCTGGCAGGCTACTATCAGTGGTAAAGGATTTCCATTATATCTCTTTGTATTCCATTGCTTGTAATTTTCCTTAGGTTTCACCTCTCAGGCTGACATTTTCCAAGCTTGAAGTCTGACCAAAATGAGAAATTTTTGGAAAGCTGAAGAAACTTTCCCTTCAGCTCAACAGTGCGGTTTTAACAAGGGTCCCTCACACAAGCCTGGTAAAACCTGCCTCACTGGAACCAAAACCAACACACATTTTGGTGCCTATTGATGCAATCAGGATGCAGAGAAGGGATAAAAGAATTATTCAGCCTGAATTTTTCAGCCTGGACCCAGCAGACCAAATTCTTCCATGGTGTAAGCCCTTGCAACATCCCCAAAGCCAGTGGGATTACACAGTTTTCCACCAGGCTGAGTGAAGCCAGCTCTCTTCCTGAGAGCGAGCGGCTCAGACTTTTTCTCATTGCTCTCCCTGTTATTTAAAGATTTGTTTCTCATAGCTGGCAGGCTCTCTCTTTGAAGCCTTCAATCCACAGAGAGTTCCCCTGTTGTGAGTTTAAAATGTTTTTGTGCCACACAGGTTGCTGGTGCCTCGACACCCTGAATACTCCCTGTCCCCCTACACCTCTCCCCTCCCACATGCACATCTCAGCTAAGGTCTTGCCTCTCTTTTTCTCCATTCCAATAATTTCACAACCTCAGGCAGAGAAGTCAGTTGTCTCTGCAGTGCATCAAATGAAGTGTAATTTTGGGAAGGAATAAAGGGATCTGGGTGGAAGGTAGTATATACGCTCCTTAAAAAACTACACAGATATAAAATAAAGGCTGAAGAAAGAGGAACACCTTCCCCATCCTCACAGAACAAGCCTTAGCTACTCTGAGAGCTGTGTGAATGCCAAGTGTCATGAGCAGTGAAAAAAAAGAAGACTTAAAAGGCAGGGCATAAGAGGTCTGGGCAGAAGTGGGCAAAGCACCCAAACCCAGAGGTGCTCTGGGGGTCTCCCAGAGGAATCACAAACCTGTCCTGCAGAGCGGTCCCAGCTGAACCAGTGTGTTTGACCTGTGGGAAAAGTGTGCCTTTTTCACACCTCTTACTGTAAACCAGGCTGACAACAGACAAGGGTGAAAACCACCTGTCCTTATTCAACAAGATATATCACCACAGCACCCACCTCTAACAACCATGCAGGGCAAAAAAGGAATCAGGATCCTATGGATGAATTTACTGGAATTGTAAAAAATCCTGAACAATGAAACAACACACCAAAAACTAAACACAAAGCAAAACCATCACTCTATGAGCTTCAAGATTAATAAAAATGCTTGCTCACACTTTTCCAGCCAATTCAACCCACACTGGCAAACAAAATCCCTCTTTGTCACAGGATGAAAATGGTTCCCTCCTCTATGCATATGGGAAACCATTCCCTCTTGATCCTTTGAAAAGAAACTAAGAAATTACTGACACTAGGCTTGCTGCAGAGTAATTTTTACTCAGTATTCTGCTTTGAACTGTCCCCAGTTTGGGTGAAGATCAGGATGAACTCTGTTGAAAATAATTGCCTTGCTCTCTCTGGACTCAGCCAATTTACTTATTTATGCAGCTGTGCAGAGGAGGTTGTTAATGAAGAATCAAGTATTTTCCCACTCTAAAGGCCTGATTCTCACTTCAAACTATCAAGAGGAATTATGTGTATGTAGCAGGAGTTAATTCAAAATTAGACTATTTATCCCAGTTCTTTCTCCTTTTCCATGGAAAAGCAATGGCTATTTTGCTCACAGAAATATTATGGTGTCAGACTCCATCACTAGCAATTAAGAAAAAAAATATGACCATCAATCCTTATCTTAAATCTCCTGGGACTGCTTCAGAGGTCTCTGCTGCTCCCAGGAGTGAGTGGCACCTTCTGAGCTGCAGAAGGGCTCAGCAGCCACCAGGTGACATGAGAAAGGAATTGCAGCAATAGGAAAGCTCAGAGAGACAAGGAAATAGCTACCACACGGAAGGGCTGGGTTTTTTTTTTTTATAATGATGCCCTATGGCTACATAAGAGGGAGTGTATTTGTGGAAAACACTGAAGTACAGTGCCCTTATCAGAGTGTGCACGCTAGAGGAATTGGTAAAAAGTGAAAAATACAATTGTGCTGAAAAGTATGTTTAATAACAACCTATTCTATTCTAGAACTGCTTTTTCATAGAACAGCTTGGATTGGAAGGGACCTTCAAAAGTCATATAAGTTGAATGCCCCTGCAAGGAGCTTCAATTAGATCAGATTGCTCAGAGCCCTGTTCAACCTGACCAAGAATGTTTCCAGGGATGGGGCACCCAAATCTGTGGGCTACCTGTTCCAATGTTTCAGCATCCTCATTCTAGAAAAAAAATCTTCTCGTTTTAGGAAAAAATCCCTTAAAATTATTGAGAGTCCTAGAAATCCCTGGAGAAAAAACGTTGTCTTTATGTGTGCTGTCCTTTCAGTTTAAATAATGGCACTGATTGTCTCTTTGGAAACTCTTCCACAATCTCCTGCACTTGTATGTCCTCCCTATATCATGACTCCAGAGCAGAGATTCCTCCAATTGAGATGTTTTTCTTTTTACTATCTGTAATGGCTTTCATGCTAATGTGCAAGGCTAAGATTTTGACTGAAGGAATTACATCCATGGAGCCTGAAAACAAACACACAATGAAGGATTGAACAGTCTGGAACTCTTTAGCCTGGAAAAGAGATGACTGAGGCATATGACAAGGCTGACAAACATGAGACAGTCGTTTGGAGCAGGTATATAGGAATCAGCAGTTTCTTCTTATACTTAGAAGGTACTAAAAGGGAAGGTACGAGTCAAGCTCAAACTGGACAGAAAGAAATGGTTGTTCACACAGGAAGTTGGAAACATGAGGAACTCCTGGGCAAAGGACAACATGGATGCAGAAATTCTGAAAATATGCCAGATAGGCAGCTAAAAAATATTTACTGGAAGTGAGTCAACAAGCAAACAAGAGGGGGATCATGAAATCTCTTTACTGAGCAAAGGATTGGAGACTATTAAGGGATGCTCTCACATCTGTGCTTGCCTCTTAATTATTTTAACTCTTCTGGAGTGCCTGTTTGTGATACATTGTTATGACTGTCAAGCTCAAATTCCTCCCTGGCACGTCACATATCTTTAAGTACACCCAAAACCAAGAGTGGAACAAGGCTGCTCTCCATAGCAGAGTTGCATAAGGAAAACTACAAACCATTGATCTTTCTAGAGCAGAAGTCAGCTCTAATGGGATGAAGGCATTAAGTTTGCATGAACTGATGTGTCCCTTTGGTGCAAATATCCTGTGGTCAGTAAAATGTGAGCTCTTTGAGAAGATGTAATATTCATTTGTTTCTGAAATGTCTCTGCATTTAGGTCCACTTATCCCTCTTCCCAGACAGAGAGGTAATCTGGATGATTTTTCCCCCCCTCTTGTATATATTGTGAAACGGACACCCAAAATATTGCATCACCTATATGGCATTATCATTGTTCTTTTTGACAAGAGCCACCACACACTTTCCAGTTTTGCCCTGCATTTGGTAGATTCATGTGCTGGGGTCAATGGACTCAGGCTTGCAAATTCCCTACTGTTAACTCCATGATGTAATTATAGATCTCTTCTCCCACTCTTCTGAGTATCAGAGATCAAAACAAAGAAGTGTAAGAAGATGGCTCAAAAAAAGATTTTTCTTTTTCTTCTTCTTTTTTTTTTTCTTTCCCCCTCTCCCTAAGCAGTGGAAGAGACAGAAGTGCCAAGGTTTTCCCTTCTTCCCTTGTCAGCCTTTCAGAAGCACACTGTATGGAACATTAACTTGAGAGCAACTCAGACAGATGCTTTGCTTAGACAGGTTCTCTTGATCCTGAACCTGGGAACATTTGAGTTAATGGGAAGTAGTCAACACTTAGGCCTGATGAAGTGAACAAAGCAGTTTATGCTGCTGGTAAAAAAGGAAGCTCGAGCAATCTCCGGGACAGTTACTCCACTATCAAAGTGGAATAATGTATGGGCTCAGACTGCTCAGATTTTCTCTAAAGAAAGAAAGAAATCTATGTTATATTCACAGCAACAACAGCAAAAGTATAACCAGTTTAATCTTCTTGATTGAACCCAGTACCTTGGTTAACCACTCCCTGTCAGCAGAAACACCCAGTGCACAGGATATGTGCTTTGGTAGCAGCGTGAGGAATGCTTAGCCAAGTACATTGATGCCCTCTTCCTTACACTAGCACTGCCTTATCCAGCTTTCAACAGGTCTCATAGCCTTTGTGTCCCTCATTCATCAGTCTAAGACAAATAATACCAGGCTGAAGTCAGAAGATCTCATGGGGCTTAAGAGTAGTTTGTAAAAGCATGCTAGAAAAACTTAACCAAAAGACCTTTGCAGCTGCAAATTCTATTAATTCATTAGGCCATCTCTTAGACCATGAAAAGGCTGAAGTGATTGCTACTACTGTTTTTTCTACTTAAAATGCAAGATGAAAAGTGAGATGTCTAAATTTGCTTGTGAAGACAGGGTAAAGAAGTGATAATTTAATTCAATTTATGAAGAAAGTGGGAGATGCGTTGACACTGAAAGAGTTGAGATCAAGTAACTCTGCATGCCTGCTAAATAAAGTGCCTGAAATTCTGCACCACAGCATTACACTATTGATTTGAAAGAATTTGGTTCAAGTGCTGGAGAAACTGCTAAACAGGCAAGGAATACACTACTGGCTCTGAGAGACACAATTTCAGCTGAGGTGTTTTTGGAGGTGCAGTGCATCAACAGTGCAGTGTATCAACAATGCACAAATAAAGGAGTGGAGTCACAACACTTACAGGATTGACAGAAAAACTGAATCCTCAAATTCAGCATGACATCGAAGTTCCACTACAGTCACAGTTCCAAAAGGAAGTTTTAAGTGACAATTCGATACTTTCTTTCTTAGTGAGTTTCCCTGAACAGAACATAAAAGCAAAAGCATTTCAAAGGTGATTACTCACTGGAGGCAGGAAATTTTCTTCCAGCTGTATTACAAAGATTTACCAAGATGATTTTTTGTGCATTTTGCAACTTGCATGGCAAGTGCAAGCAATTTTCTTCTGAGATGCTGTCAAGCCAGAGGATCTGTGAATAAAACAGTGATGACAGATGTGGAACTGCCCTTCCTGATTCTCTTCCTTCAGGAAACCTGAGGCAATTTGCAATGAGGTTTCTAAAAAGAGCAACCCTCTAGCAGCCCTCTGTATTGTATATGACACGTTCTGTAGACCACTGGGTTTTTGTTTCCACATAGGCACTATGGATTGGCTGGGGACCACAGGAAGGTGGATCTCACAAGGTTAGAACCAAGCAGCTGCCATCTCTGAACTGGCTCACCAATGGATAGAAATGAGGGCCAAAAATAACTTTAGGCCTCATGATGCTGGAAGAATTATTAGCCACTGACATGGTTCAAAGCATAAGATAAATTCATTCTTGTCTTTCTAATCTACAAAATCCAAAGCTCTTCCTGCCTTTCAGGCTGCTGGGAAGTAGCAGTATCTGCCAGAGATGCTGTTCATCAGACATGGACTCAATATTTTTCTTCAAACACATATAATACAGGGAAGAAAAGGCAAAAAGAACTGAGATGGGAAGGAGAAACCCTCTATCAGCCTTATCTGGTAATTCCTTTCCAATAAAATTCAGCCACACTCAGCTTGGTAAATGACTGCTTTCTAGCAAAGCATTGGGCCAAACACAGAGAACTCAAATGACCAAAGCGCTGTCTGGCTTTGGACTGACAGACAGTAAATGTTCATGATTTCTGGAAAAGAAAGGAAATAACCAAGCAGTCTGCACCACGCTCCCTTCTTACACAGTGGAAGAAGACAGCAGACCATGGAAAGCCGCTTTCCTGAGCATTAAGCCCACCATTTTGCTGACTGCTTTCTACATGATTCTTGTCCATCCTGTGCTTAAAAAGTCTGCCTGCACCATAAGCCATTCATCTTTACTCTGTGTTCAGTATACAATACCATCATGTGCATGTCTTGCTTCAAGTGCTTCAAATGACTTTGAGAAGAATTTGCTTTTCTTGTTTTAGGAAAGGTCTGTACTTAGTATTCTTATTTGTAATTGGTGATTGGCATATACAGTGCCCCTTCTGTAGATAAAAGAATGGTTTGATGACCATTTATGTCCATAAAACTCTCACAAACTTTTCCAGACAGGAGAATGGGACAATGAGGAGTTGTGGGAAGGGACTGAATCGTCCTCTCAAGCAAGTCTGCAAAAAAACTGGTCACCAGCTACACACTGAATGCCCAGGACATCATCATTTAATAAGAGTCCTCAACCCCAAAGACCTGGAAGCTTGCAATATCCATAGTTCATTTAAAATTGTAGCTTGAATTAAGTAACAGTCAGCAGTTCCATAAGACAGCAGAGCCAGTATGTATGGCCAATCCTCACTACCCAATTGAGCCTGATGAAATGTAATTAGATTGACTTCTTCTCCCCCAAAATCACCCTCTTTGGAAGTTAGCTCTAAGAAGACTTCACTGATGTAATTTGTTGGCACTCTGTGGGGAGCAAATATGCTTTTGTTGCTTGTCACTAGTACTGATTTTTTCTCAATGACAAAGTACTGTCCTCTAACTTGGGTGAGCTCTAACTCTTCTTCAGTAACAATACTATACAAAAATCGAATTCTTTACGATCTTATTCCATATAATATTTTCCCCTTCTTCCCTCCTTCCCATGTATAAAATAACTAACACTCACATTCAGCTGAAGCCACATAAAGATGCATACAGATTTGAAAGACCAAGCAGCAAGAATGGGAAGGAAATGTGAGCAGGAATTAGGTGAAAGCAGTTGAAGTGGTGACATTGTTTCTGATTTGGAAGATGATGACAAAGCTTTGGTAGGACTCACAAAGTCAGGAGAGGGATAGAGGAGTGGGAAGGTCAATTATCCCGACCTGTGGAAATGGAAGCCTATTTTAGCAAGCATGTTTCAGCAGATGGAAGGGGCAATGTGACAAGGTGTGGCGGTAAAGAGATTATTTTAGTATGGGAGGCAAGACCTTGGCATGGGCACAGAGTTTAACAATAAATGAGTAGGAGGCCAGAGGATGTTTCAATCTGAAATTTTTGAGACTGTTCCTGCAGACACATCAATATTCCAGCTAAAGCATCTTTCTACAGTTTAGTCCTTCACTTCCTGAGGGAAGCACAGCCATGTACTCCTCTAGTTGCCAGTGTCTGTGCTTCCCTCACAGCTCTCTTGCATTAAGTCCCGAGTTGCTGCTAGCAATACCTCTGAGCACAGCTCTGGGCAGGAAATATTCTGACTCTGACAGCACAGTATGGATGTAACAATAGGTGCTTGTCTGTACTTACTGTCCAAGGTAGGACTCATGTACTTCTTCTGAATGGATTTGACTGATCAGAGTTTCTGCATTAAGTTCCCAGCAAAGGCTCTTTCCATAGAGGTTATTATAAACTAGGCTCAGTCATGTATGCAATCAGCCAGTGATTTTTGAAACAAATCTGAGAGCTGCCCCTCACTCTGAATGTTCCTTTAGCATAAAGGCTTTCTAGAACTGTGTTTAGTGAACGCCTGGAAACAGAGATCAGAAGAATACTTTAATGCCGTTACAGGCAGTTGAGCAAGTCAGAAAAACAGAAAATGAAACTAAATCAACAGGGGAGCCGATGCCACACAGGCTGTGTTGTGTGAAGCCTGTGAGCCTCTTCGCCTGCACACACCAAAAAAGCCAGTTACACCAAGCCCCAGCAGGGTGTCAGAAACATCAAGCATATCAGCAGTGCTGCTAATTCTGAATTAGATATAGCATGACTTGTCCTCTTGTAGTTGATGGAAAGAAAGACTGAGAAATCACCTTCTCTAGTAGTATGTGCACCATCCTGTTGCTGCCAGCAGGAATTAGTGACTAAACTTAAATGTCCATCCCCCTTCACTCAAGAAAGAGGAAAACATCTGAATAATGGTGATTATGCCAGAAATTAATAGCAAAATACTCATCTCTGATAGTACCTGGCTGTGTTTTTATAGTTATATCATATATCTACACCTTGTGTACATTAGAACCTCTCTCTAATACTTTAACAACCCATGTTAGCAAATATCCAGGTGCTGCAGAGTTCATCTCGTCTCCCTAGCAAACCATCCTATTAGAAAGCTAAAAGGATTTCTACAATTCCCTCAGCTTGTTCATGAACATTTTGTTCCTCAGCTTTGTATTATGTTAAAATAATTTGGTCAATGTTTTTCTTACATTGTCTTCTTTCACAAATCAGAAACTGGAAGACAGTTCAATAACATGCTAAATAAATCCTGAACTTATGCAATTCAGTTTGGTTGCATCTTTTTTCTTTAAGCATATATTTAAGAAGATGAACAGGTGATGTCTTACTCCACTTCCCTGCTCATAAATCTATTTATGGAAAATAATCAAGGTGATTTTTCAGAGCATCTGAAGCTAACTGCTAGGTACATTATATGCTTTTCTAGAACCCCTGTGAAGATTTAAACGACATATGATTCTTTTCCCAGCACTTACCTTCCCCACATGGGAAGCAGCAGGTTTGGCAGTAATTGTGAGGACCACCTCTGCTGTGGAGTTGCCTCTAGAAGAACTGCTTTGCAATATGCATTCAAAGGACTCCTGACTCACGTGTGCCACAATGCAGGAAAAGTTATCAACAAGGGTCTTGTACAGAAGTTTTTGGACTAAAACTTCACATAACTTTTAAGTCTCCATAAGGCAGATTGAGGGGAGAGTTTATCTGGGCATGATTCAGTTGCCTTAAAGATGACATATAACACCATTTAAGATAGTAAAGATGTCCACACCAGGCTACATGAAGCAGTAACAATTGGAAAACCTTGTCCTTTGAGAAGAGCAGCTTGACCCAGACAGCATACCCTATCCATCTTTTGGAGGGAGGCAAAATCTTAAGCTTTTGGTACTGGAAGATTTAATTTGCTTTTGCAGCCACACTGCACTACACATTATTAAATTCCTCCATTAAAGGCAGTTCTACTTTCCCTTCTATCTGCCTCCCTATACTGCTCTAAGTTCCTTACATCCTCACCATCTATTGCAAGGGAAAGGCTGGAGGTGAATGTCTCTAGGAAGGGAGGATGCCAGATGATGCTTTTACCAAATCGGCCATTTAACAGAGAACTGCGACATTCTATTGCTACCAGAGCCTCAAATGTTGTCAAAAAAAAGTCATCAGGAAGATTTGCCCATGACCAAAACTGACTTTTGGCAATGCCCAAACAGGAATCTTCGTTGTGATGGTGATGGTAAGAGGCAGTCAGCACACTGCCAGCCTGTGATAGTGTGTTATTGATAACTGTTGTTTCCAGGTCTTTGGTGAAAACTGTGAAACATGTAAATGACTTGCAAAAAAGGCTGGTGTTCTATCAGCCCATTTCCCCTCTATAGTTAATATAAAGAAATCAAATAGTATATGGGGAAAAAACCACAAAAAAGATGACCTAGGGGAAGGTGCCAAATAACTCGTTATCAAATATGTACTGCCATGCAAATATTCCATAGCATTGCAGCCTGGACCATCAGAGCCCAAAGCCCACATCATCATTCTCCAGGCAAGATATGTAGTGCTGAACTCAGGGTTTGCATTTCACTTTAAAGATTTACATATGTTACGTGACAAAGGAAAACAAGAGCAACCTGGGTTCTCTCAAGAAACAGAGAACACACAAGAAAAAAAGGAGAAACAACTGGTTGTATTCTTAAAAACTAACCAAGAAACTGCTCAATGTGAGGAGACAATCAGTTCAGTTTTTGCAGATTTCTTAATGGAGTAGCAGGTCATGCTCTGCAATGCCCAGAGCACTACAGAGAAAACAACAGTTGCTTTTACATTTGACCTGTGGACATGCAGGAGAGAACATCAGCAGAAATGCTGCACTCCTGCTTAGCCACAGTAAGCAGGAGACAGCAGAGGTGATTGCTTCATATCAACTGCAGCCACTGAAGTGAAGTAGCTTCTCTCCCCCTTTAAATAGTCCCTGTCAAATTAGTATGATTATTGGATATTATGCTACTACAAATAACAAAATGACATCACGTGTAACACAGGAAATCATAGAAAATTGGATAAATGGAGCTTTTCAAAGCTAAAGAAAGAAGTAATAACAGACTGTACAGACTAGATCCTGTGTGACAGGGCAATGAAAAACAAAGCCTGAAATAAAGCAGTGCCCAAACTGAAAAAATATTGCTAGGAGACTAACCTGAAAACTTTTAGCAAATTAGCACAAATAATTTATTCAAATACACAATACTTTATTCAAAAATCAAGTAATTATATCTATCTGGATCAAAGCTGATCAGAAGTTTGTCACTTAGGTACTTTCATGAGAAAATTGCACCTCTGTTAAAAGCAAAGCATCTAACAAACACATAGATTGTGACAAACCCCAAAGTTTTAAGGATAACCAGTTTTTAAGTCACAAATGGTATTTCAGCATTTTTGTTTGTGTATTTCCTTATGATCTCCTAATTTTGATTTGGCCTGCTGAGTTCTCCTGCAGATGTAGATGTAATAGCTGTTCACATTCCCTGTTTGCCTACACTTGCCCAAAATGTAAGCATGTATGTTTGTGCTGTAAATAAGAACTGGGCAATGAATTCCAGCTGTACCCACTCACTTTCTTCACCTCCATGTTCCCCCACCTCCACCCCAGTGTTAATGCTCTCTAGAAAGACAAGAATTTGCCAGGTCTAATACATCTCCCATCTCCAACAATGGTACACATAACATAGGGATACCACTCTCAGCAGCATCCTAGTAATGCCCTTAAGAAGTTAATGTCCCTACATTGGCCTTTCCAGGATATTTAGCATGTGATCAAGGACATTAAGATGTGATCAAGAACTAACCTGGGCTTGGGAGGGTGGCATCAGGCACTCATACCACAATCATAGGTATTTCATATTCACATGAAGGAGCAGAATTTAGATTATGTAAGTAATCTTAATGACACTGTGCCTTTTTTGAATGTTTCATTTTGCAGGATTGCTTATAAGCTACGGAAGGAATAGCCAGCCATGAGTGATGCACTCAACTGGTATAGCCAGTAGAAAAGGGAGGGAGATATGGACTGTCAGTGATCCTGAAAGTCTTTCACACCAGGTACAATCTCATACAGCTGCGGTGATAAACATCATATTCCACCACAAAAGAGTGTGCCAGGAGACTGCCAGAGGTGAGTGTCATGCAGCAAAATCACAAAACGCCAAACGAATCCATGCTGGTGACAACAAAGTCTATGGCAGCCAGGTTTTCTTCACAGGAGGTGCCAGCTATACTCTGTAATGCAATCCACTCCTAGCTGGCTTTAGAGTAAGTCCAGTTTTCAATCCTTCCAGTCTATTCAACTTATCACTATGTGATGTCACCCAAAAAGAAAACAAAAAACCACAACCAGCATTTATTTTGGTGTGCTTCTCATCCCTTGATCTCTTCCCCTTCGCCCCTTCCAGAAATTGCCAGCAAAAGTGAATACATGCAGTGTTTCTTTTCTGTAAATGGTTTCATGCTTAGCAGCAGGCACCAAAAAGGTTCAGTTCTTGCTCTGATCCTGTGTTTATACTGAGCTGGAGGTGGTTTTAAACCATCTTCCATATTTGGGGTCTACTCAAAGCTGAGTGACCTAAGGGCAATCTACTGATGCTCCATCTCTGACGTCTGTAGAGAGGCCCTTTGGAGCCTTGAACAAGTAAAGAACAGCCATAATATTCCCCCTCTCCACCTCACAAGGTTTAGTGTAGAAACTCTGTCCCACTCAGAAAGTCACAAAGTGACTTACCACAACTGACAGGCCTGGAAAACAAGAATATGGACAGGGAGAAATCCCATTTCCTTTTTCAGGCTTTTTGGATAATGGACTGAATTACCTGAAACAGTAAAATTCTCCCCTGACATGCAACACCATGCTAAAGGAACACCCTGATTCCTTGTACCTCAAGAGGCTGTGCCAATGAGCAGCACTACAAAAGAAATGACAAACTGGTAAAAGCCTTCCTTAATGAATACTTAAAAAAAAAAAGAAAAGAAAAAAAAAAAAAAAGAGAGGGGCCACTTGAAGCACCTAAAGCTGCTAATAGTGACAAGAAAAGAAGGGATTTCTGGTTAATCAACATCAAGGTCAGAATCTTATGGAATAAATTTCATATACAGTGAATAACTCACACAGAGTAATGGCATGTTTAGCATCAACTCTTGGCAAAGATTTGTTTGTTTAATGACTTTTCTCTTTTTTTTCCAGGCCAGCAACCTTTGACTGAAGAGAGTTTGTTAAAAGAGCTAAATGTCACTGAAAATGTGCTGTTAATCCTACTCATCAACAAATGTTAACCACGAAGTGATAATAAAGAGAAAAAAGAAAAGATGTGGCTCCAATCAGGATTATGCTGGGTAAGTGCAGAGACCCCCACGACTCTGTAACAGGCAGCTCTCATACTGGTTCTCCAAATACATGTCACCAACCCTGATTTTGCAAAGGGGCTTTGATGTTCGTTTGCAGACGGATACACTGTACTTTTTCTTTGGCTTGTACAAACAAAGAGAGACATTTTGGTTTTCTCGGCAAATACTGTCAGATGTTTTATGTGCAGCAATAAAAATTAAGTAAATCTTTGATATTACAAGTCTTCCTTGCTTGAAACAAGCTTGGCTCAGCTACTGGTGGATGTAAAGGAAAAACACATAATTTTTTTTCTAGATAAAGAAGTTTACAGATGTCCATATTGTTTTGAAGATCTCAGCGTTCGCTGACTTTAATGATCTCTGTGGAAGCTATTGGGAAGCAAGAGTTGGGGAAATGAGCACATTAAACTGGCCTTGAGCTTCTCCCAGATTCTGACCTTTGCTGCACACATACCTCCAAACCCTAAATCATCTTATTGATCAATGTAATTAAGTTGTGAGCAACTATTCTTCTCAAGCAAAGTCTGCTTCTCTGATTTCATGCTGGAGGAACACTTGAGCCTTCAAAGGCTTGCCTGTTCATCCTAGTTCAAGTTAAAAGCAACAAAACCTCACATCTAAGAAAAGTTACTGCTCTCCCATCAGTGCTAACCACCCTCAGGCTCTGTTGTTCTACTTTTCCCAAGGAAAAGAACAATATAACTCCACATATGTTTGTGCAGGCTTTTAGATTTCATTTTTTTTTTTTTTAAATCAGTGTTTGAGTAACGTTCAGACACCTTTACAGATCTGCTGACACTTGGTTTTAGTTTTGGTTTTATACTTGCTCCTGTTTACTGAAGCAGTTAACAGTAGTGAAGCAAATAGAGCAATTTCTTTCCAGGGGAGAGTAACAGCTTCTCATGTTCCACAGTTTCAAAATACTTGGGAGAAACCTGTGAAAGGTTTGTGGACCTCATGGAGCATTGCCACTGATGTGAAATGGAAGGCATGAAGCTCCAGCTCCCTCTTTCCAAATCTCTCAGATCTTCCACCACTCCTTCCTGGAAAGCCTACAAAATAGTTCCTGGTTTTATGAGCACTGCACAAGGTGTAACAAGCTTTCTACACAACAATTTCAAAGGTATTGCTTCTGATCTCATGAAAGCATGAAAAGGTCTGTTTTTTTAACCTTCCTGTTGCAGCTCAAATCCAGCAGAGATTTCAGCTGTGTGCCTGTAGGTGGTTTTGAGCATTTTCCACAAGCATCCATCATTACTATAGAACTATAGCTGGCACTATTTGAAATTAATTACATCTTAAGGCTCCAGCAACACAATCTGGAAAGGCTGTGACCCACAGTAATTCTGTCTGTTCTAACACAGCTTCTTGGAGTTTCATCATTCATGAAACCATTCAAAATTCTTGAAAATATAATACATGACATCACTCATCACCACTGTATCATCTCATCATCTCTTCCTTAGTAAAACTACACATATATGTGTACATGCCCCACAAAAGTACATTTTCACAGAGCACTCACTCATCCATATTGTTTTACATTTAAATATATATTGCATTTAAATTCTTAACATAGATGTGACTGAGAGCATCTCTAGTAGCAGAGAAACTAGACTGTGAAGTCAAGTGAAAAAGCCAGAAAAACACAAAACCTAAAATAGCATTTTCTATTCAAGGAGGGCAGAGTTTGATCTTTTTTTTCCCAGCATTAACTTGGGCAACTCTACTTCAGCTGATGAAGCTTAAGGAGTTAAAAAATAAAGCAGCTAGAACAACATGCCTCTCCTTCCTAGAAACCAAGAGTCAACCTTTTAAAGCATGTGTCTCTTTTCAGTGGTTTTGAGCATTTGTAGGTCTCTCAAATCCAGATTGCCAAAGGTTAATAGTCATGATAACTTTTAAAAAACATGTTTAAAGTAGGCTAAATCATCCTTTCACAAACTTGAGATGTGCTGCATACTCCTGGTTCCTGCAGAAATTTGTGGCAGCTCCAAGGTAACTATCACCATTATTTACTCAGGTACTTACTAGGAGGGGCACTTTCCAGTTTATTCTACAACTTCTTGTTTTTCCCAAGAGTTACCAGGTAGAAAAGGACATGTGGAATCTGCACATCACATTAGTTGTTGTTACAAAGAGATCCCTCAATGATGTCAGATATTCATAGGGCACATTTCCTTTCTACAGATTAGAACTAAGATCCACAAAATTCTTTCCTGTGTTTTCCACATGCTTCCCCAAAATATCCAGCCATATTTTGGTATGCAACACAAAGAAGCTAAACAGAGGAAAGGATGAAAACTTCTCCTCTGCTGTTTAGAGACATAATTAAGGACTTGATTTTTCTGTTGCAACTCTTTAAGCTGAATTGAACTAAATCCTCTGTACCTAGACAGAAACACCAAACATAAAGTTCTCAGTTAATCCTGTATGGACAGAGTAAGCACAGTGGGCTTTACCACCATACACTGTTCAACAGGAATAAAGCATATTGTTCTCCTAGTTCATCCACCCTCTCTCCTCAGATGCCAGGAAATACTTAAAGAAAGAACAGCTATGCTTGTCATGAGCTCTAAGCAAGCAATTATGCAAGCTAATTTTTGCATGTAAACTGGCTGTGTTATACCTATAGCTACTGAAACCTACACACAGGCAAATCTCACAGGTATTTTGCTGCTTGTGCCTTTCATTCTGTTGCCAGTGGCACTCAGATGACACTGCAGAAACTCAGGATAATTGGTGAGTAAGTTAGCATTTGATACTTGGGAGTCATAGTCACTGTATGAGAAAGCTGGGTCCCTCCACAACAGAAAGTAATTTGCAATCCACTGCAACCCAGGGATTCAAAGGGCTGTGCTGTCCCGCTCTTGCTACCCTTCATATCATTAAATCAAACATTCACATAAGGTATTTAGGACTTGCTTGCCAGATTGCAAAGGTAGATGTTTTTTTTGGCTCTCTCAACAGAGCTGAGCCCTGAAGTGAAGCCAAGACCTGTAATCATTTGCCTTGGCTGAAACAAAAATAAACATAGCCTGTACTGTATGCACTTCTGAGGTAATTACTGCCATTAGATCACAGCCTGGAAATGAATTTTAAACCATGCAAAGAGACAGAATACAAAAAAACCCTATGTTAAAATCATGTTAAATGTCCAATTATAACATGTCAAAGCAAGGAAGGCTCAGCTGAAAGAAGGAACTTTCACTCCAGCCCACCTTGTCAGACCCAGCCACTGCAACCCACATGATGAAGTCAAACTCTCTTGGTAGGGGCCAACCCACAGGCCCAGCAGGAATGGGTCAGGAACCCCATTTGAGGTACTGTTGCCTCTAGAAAAACAGACAGTGTGTTTCTTTAGCACTGCTCAAGGGGTGTGTTACATCTACGACATGTTTCCTCCTCTGCATTCTTTAATTGCTGACTGCCTGTCTCCCCTGCCACACATGCACTTACCAGCGGGGCATCACCCAGTCCAGCCTCATTTCACCCAGTTAACTCCTCTCAGGCCTCAACAGCCTAAAAAGGGAGACTTTCATTTCTTTGCAAGGATCACTGGAAAAGGACAGAATATATCAAGAGGGCGACTTCATTCCAAGTTCTCAATCAGCTTGGTAGCCCAGCACAGCAGCTTTCCTGGAATGTCACATCAGCTCTGTATTTCAATCCACTTTCACTCTTCATAGCTGTCAAAGAGACAAAAGCCATCCTGCACTCCTTCAAACACCAAGGCATGGAATATCCGCAGGAGATTGTGGGAGCTCCAGACCCTGACTGCCCCAGGAGGGAGCTATCCCACACCAGGAATTCCCTCTGCGTCCCCCTCTGACCACATCTCATACTGGTGCAGCACGAATTTCCCACCAGCTCACCACCAGGATCACGTGTAGCCCTGGCTCCTCAAGCCTCACTTTATGAAGCCGGATTTATGAACTGTTGCACCATTCCAGCCTTGAAGGGTAATAAACAAATGAACCTGCTCCAGGGTTGTGTGTGATGCACTAGGAAGGGATTCCTGCTCCCAGCCTGGCTGACAAAAACGCTCTGCATGGCCACACTGATGACACTGGGACACCGTTAGGTGTGTTTGCCTTTTCTTTGACCTTGCTGTTACTTTGAAGCCATCAGAGGCTGCTACTCAGAGTGGCTTCAAGGTCCTTTGTTAGACTTACTGCCATTGACTCGGTGACAACAACACAATGTCTTTAACTTCTGATTCAGAAAACAGTCATTCAAATAAAGGATACACTGACAGCCCATTAACTACAGCAAAGATTGTTGTTGCTGCTACAGTTTCAGAGAGACCTATTTAAAAATAGATTAGGGTCTTGGAAACCACTCAGCTTATTCTGCCTTTTTTCCCCTCTTCCCTGCAAGACAAGTTACCAAACCAAACCTGGCATTTGCTTCCTCTCTGATCTAGTTACAACTTCATTATAGCAATATTGGCCAGCAGCAAGTAACTTATTAAATAAATGCCCTTTAAGTGCTTCTACCTGGATAGTTGATTCAGATAACAGAGAGATAGAGGGAAGGAAGGGCCTGGCTTGGCTCTGCCCATTTTCCACCTTACCTTGCAGTAGCAGGGCCAGGAGGCCATTCCAAGTTTTCCAGGCACGGGTGAGCAGCATCTCCCAGTGCTGCAAGAAGAGGAGGACACATGCAGCCCTTTAAACATCAGCCTTTATAACAGTCTTAAAATAACCTTCTCAATCCAATCACCCAGTCTTGGTCCTGAGCACTCTGACAGATGTAGCTTTGTAGGAAATTTATCTGTTTATTTTTACTTTCTCAACAAAATCAGCTTTCAATCTCTGCAAATCATTTTTCAACAAAAATGATTTTGATATATTTTTACCCCTCCAGCAAAGCTGACAGTGGCACTCAGGAAGCCATTGTCTTTCCCTACGAAGAGACAAGAGCCCTGCCTGCAAAAGAAGGGAGCAAAAGGCTCAGGACAGACTGCTTGACCCAGTGTGTCACCAGAAGGGTAGTGCTGGCTTGATGATGAACAGCATAGATATTTCTTTTAGAAAAAGTAGAAAAAATCCTAAACTTCTGAAAGAAATGTTCCACTTCAGGTGCTTAAAATAAACAAGATCAGCCATAACCACTACACTACAGGCTTCTGGGCATGACTGGGTCTTGATCTCACCTCTTGATGTGTTTCCAACAGCATTTAAAGAATAGCTAAACATTTAATGAACATACAAAAAAGTGATTAGGACCTTCACAAAACACCAAGAGACTTAATACCTTTCACCATGATCCTTAACCACACAAATCACCACCACCACCTTTTCCCCCACTCTTGCTGTGGGAAGCCCCCACCAGCAGAACTGTCCAACACAAATAAAGTTTGCAGAGAGCAGGTGACTGTTTCTCTGTTTCTGGCTATTTCACAATGAGGTGGCCAGAGATGACTCAGCTAGACAGGATTTGTTTGTTTGATTGAGGTATTTTGTTGTTTGAGTTCTTTTTAAACTTTGAGGGATAGAGAAGCTTTACAAAGGGATTTGAAAGAACATTGTAGTGAATATTTAACTCAACCTAAGCATTTATGTATAAGTATATTCAGAAACTGACATATACACATTTATGTTTACCATTTCTTTAGTACTTTTTGACATTAACAAATGTTTAAATTCTAACACAGTATGAGATGAATGCTCAAAGTTCATGACACATCTTAAACTATCAGAATGTACGAACATCCATGGGCCAGATGAATCAGCATGCTATTTATGGCGTTTCAGAAGATCTCATCTTGGTTTCTCATTAGTATTTATTCCTCTGTCCAAATAACAAACCTTAAACATACAGTCATCCAAAGCAGAACACTTGCATCTCTCATTAGATCTGTGAGATATGAAGTTTATTAAGTCCATGATCCATCATCCGCCCTGCCCCTTTTCTTTCCTCTAAAAATCAAAAAGTACAATAAAAACTTCTGGTTGTTTTATATTTTATAAGGATCATTTGAGGTAATCTTGCACTAACTTTGATGCTTTCCTCCTTCAATGATGTAATATACTGAACATCTACTTCCTGCACCAGGAATTTTGCAAAAATCACTGTATTATTACAAGAATGTTTACTTGCCATCTAACCTCACTTTAAACCAAACATACAGTGAGGTTTTTCACCTTACAAAGAGAAATTGTTAAACAACCTTTTCCAAGGGTCTATAATCAACCTTTTAAATCAAACATGAATAACAGACTTTCATTTATCAATTGATCCACTGTTTTTTGGTGGTTTTTTTCCCCTTCACTTTTTTGGGTGCAGTAGATAAAAGACCCAGTTGTACTATCATAGCCCATTGCTTTGTAACCAAACTCTGCATGGGAGAAACATTCCTCTTTTTTTGTGATGGGGAAAGAAGGAACAGAAGGTGGGAGAGTTAAGGTTTTTTCCTCCCTTTGGCTTAAGCTTTGTTGCTGTCATCATTTTGAGGCTTTGGGAGGAGGGAAACTGGAGGTTGTTGTTCCTATAAAAATCTTTGAAAGCCATTGTGTAGGTGGGTAAAAGAGAAACCAAATTAAAAACTAACAACTTTTGAATTTCAGCAGCCAAAGTTAATGTTGACTAAGCATGAAAAAAGAAGGGGGAGGACGTAGGAAAAAAAAGTGGCCCTATGGAAAGCAAGGGCCAGCTGAGAGATCTAGAGGACAGCAGGCTCTGAAGGGGCAAAGCTGCTCCTTTTGATGTGGGAGGTCTGCAAGTAACCTACTGGGACACTCCCTGGGCTATCTCATTAACCGTGTCACCAAAGCCCCCCAAGGTCCAGAGAATCATAACATTATCTCTGACATTACCACACAGATACAAGGTTCCTTAGGCAGTCTATAAACATGCCTGTACTAACCAATTCATCGTGGCTTGACACCCCTGCAAGAGCTGGATGCCCTTTAGTGAGCCACATGAATTGCCCCAGTCATTCATCAAAGTTTCTCAGAGTGCATTTCACACAGCATTAAATTTAATTAAAGCAACATTGACTGCATTGTAATCCTCTGGAGGCTCTTTGTCAGAAGGAGCTGGAACACTTTCTACTTAAACATCTATTGTTTAGGTGAGATTTTTTTTTTCCCTCTTCTGTTGTCTGAACCCAAGTGAATTGCTGCCTCTCCCTGTTTTTTATTTAAAAACTCATATGTCATGAAAAAGTTTTGTCATGCAAACAGAAACCCCGGCCTGATATGACAAACAGTTCAGCTCCTATGCACTTGCCTGCAGATACTGGAGAATACGGAGGGTTGCTTTAAAGCTGACAGACATATAAAAAAATAACCCTTGACACACACAAATGAAGGTTAGTAGCAGAAAGGAAGTGCACAGTATAGGCCACCTGTTTGTCAGCACACATCCCTGTGCAAGCCTTCCTGCTTTGGTGCACCAGCCAGGGGCCATTGTCACCTGCCTGTGGTGCTGCAACAAATGGTGGCTCCAGATGCACTGAGTGCTCCCTAGTCCAGGTGACCTTGCCAAGACCAGTGGCTGCACCAGACCCCACGTCAGTGCAGGGCTCTAGCAGTGTGCATTCACCTTGGTGGAGGAAGCACCAGGCAGAATCCAAATCTTTAAGTCTCTCCTTTGCTGGGTCTACTCATCCACACTGGAATCCCACTGGTTTAATTTACCTTGCAGTTTGTACCCTTCTGGATAAGCATCAAAAGACAAGCTTTTTTCTCCATCCAGCCAGTTTTTGTCTTGGTCCTTTGTGCCAGACACCAGCAGTGTAAAAACCCCAGTCTTCTGTTTGATATTAGCCTGGGAGGAGGCACCACACGATTCTCAGGAACATAAAGATTATTCCAACACTGCACTGAAAACTGATGGAAACACAGTTTTGTCTGAGTGGACATAGTTGTTGCACCCACTTTTCTTCCTCATGATCAGGAGCAGTTTTTGAGGGCTCTCTCTCTGCATGCAGTAGGCTGAGTGAGATCATAAACCTTCATGAACAACAAAAGTGAAAAAGTTCTTTGCTGCTACAAATGCAAACTGCAGAATGGACTAAGGAAAACCTATTACAATAAGATTTGGTGGCTAAACCACTGATTTTGCTACCCTACTGTCTCCTCTATAACTTAGTTTACTTCATTGTACAGTGTGGTCCATTTTTCCTCTTACTAAATCCTTTGAGATGGCAAAGGCAACTTCTCAGTCTGTCTGCTATGGATGTATGGAGTAGCATCCTTCTTGCTTTATTCTCCAGCATGTGATTCTGAAAAATCAACCTCATTATTATTATCACTGCAGTGGCCTTGAAGCTTCAGATCTTTCTATTTCCTTGTGGTTTTGATGAAGAGAGTAGAATAGAAGGCACTCACATTTCTGTCATTCACAGTTATTAGTAGAGGATAAAAAAAAAGTATAGTTTTGTATTTCTGCAAAGAAAAGCAACTAAGCAGTTCTGCCCAAAAATGGACCTGCTTAGGCCTCGAGGTTTCAAAGGACCTGACAGGGGGGTCTTGGGAGAAATTCTGTGTTATGCTCAGCCAAGATCAATGTTATTGTTTATCTCAGAGAAGTATTTATTTCCAGTTCTCAGTACTCAGTTCTCCAGTTCTCAGTTCTCACATGGCTCCTCATGTGAGATCCTCTGCTGCCATGCCGTCATGGAAACGGTGCCATAAAATAACAGGAGGTGCTGAAGAATCAGATCATTTTCTTCACAGGATGCACCCATCTATGCCACAGACTCAGTACACCACCACCATGCCTACCAGCTCAGAACTAGTTTCTTATTGCTTGCCAGGTCTGAGATTTAAGAGAAGACACAAAAAGAGATCCAAGCCCTGCACAAGTCCCAAGCTTCAGGGCACACCTCTGATCCAGGTAAAAGTATATTTACAGTTAAGCAGAAGTGATATGAATTGGAAACCACAATTGATTTTCCAAAACTGTAGGCTGAAAGCTCATGCAAGTCCTCAGCTGATGAGAACTGAAGAAGATTTATAGAAGGTATGGAGAAATGGCAATTGGCAGCTCTGGAAGAAAGAGCCTCTGCTTTTTACCTCCCGATAACTCTGCCCTAGAGCTAAAGGAAGGAGAGCAATTTGTGTAGACATAACCAGATTAATTCAAGTAACTCAGCCTCACTGCAGTGCAAAGACCCCCTTTCCATTCTTCATACACACTCACTAACTGAGAAGAGACCCTTACAAATGCAACAAACTAAATTTCCCCCAGAAAACCTCAACACTTAAACTCAACATTTTTGCTTTAGAGAAAAGCACAGCTGAGGAAAAAAAAAAAAAAAAAAGCCTTTATTTTTAAAGAGCTTTCATGGGAATTTTGCCTTGTGCTGTTTGAGTGGAACAGAGCTAAATGCAGAGCTGAAATAAAGGTACAAGTCCTCCATGTCTCACGCACACAGAGGCCACCATCAGCTGTTAATGCTGCTCTGGGGTGCTGCCATCTGCAGAGGGCTGCATTAGTTATGCATGGCACACTGATTTTACTACTGTAATTGCAAACATATTCACACCCCCCTATCACAGCCTCGATGGTAAAACTTGTGCATAACATTATACTTTAGACGACCTCCTGCTGGCTTAGAAAGAAAAACTCTAACTTTATTCTATTCTCCCTTGGTATTTACTTCAGTTTCCCTTTCAAGCGTCTCAAACACACAATAAGCTTTTGATTATCAGGGTTTTAAGTGCTCCACTGGACACCCAGTGTGTATTTATGAATGGAATTAATAAAGAAGCAATCTGACTCCATCAAGGGAGCATTTTCGCTACTCTTAAGCGTCACTGAGCAACACAAGTAGAAATTGAGACAAGCTAGAAGTCTTCAGCCTTCATTTTTTTACATTTATTTAGTCACACCCAGTAAAAGTCTTAGAGATTATAATTTTTCATACTGGGATCTCTGTACAGCCAATTCATTTAATGAACTGAAAAATATATTAGGGGCTGCATACGCAAGCAGTCCAAACTCTAAAACTACTCGTCTTGCTAAAGAAAGGCAGCAATATTACCACTCTTTAAGACAAATCATTTTGGTTTAGGTTTTCTCCCTACTCCATACAGATTTTTCAAGTCACATTTTCACTTTTTTTGCAATTGTCAGTAAATTCTCTTAGAAATTATTTAAGTCCAGATTGCAGGTTCCTTATAAATAAATCATGAACTCAAATGAGTTGTCCCAAATAAAAAGAAGGGAAGAAGCAGGGCAGGTGTGTTAAACCTTGCCTTGACAATATACACTAACGTTCTTAACATTAAAGACAAGTATTTTGTCCTTAACATTAAATATTAAATGCTCATGAATGTTTCAATGGGTGTATTTATAAACATATTTAAAATCAAGCTAGTTGTGTTGCAAGACCCTTTCTACTGTCCTGAGAACAGCAGCCTACCCTCTGCTGAATTAAGTTTTTTTGATGCACCAGAAATGAAGGGGAAAAAAATGAAAAGCAAAAGGGATGTTGGGATATTTCAGGCACAAAAGGAATCAAGGACTAGTTTAAATCTCTCTAAAGAAAAGTGTTGAGAAGAAAGATTTTCCAGGGTAGGTAAGGAACAGCATATAAGCCTTCCAAGGACCAGGGGTACAGGTGAGCCACACTTTGCCAGGCAACAGCTTCCAGTGGAAGCCAAAGCAGGGCAGGTATGGCAAACTTTTCACAACATCAAACTTCCTCAAAAGGGGTCAAACCCCCTTTCTTTATCGCTTTATAGGTGCAAGCAGTGCTGATCACTTTTACATCTGTCAGTGTCAAGGTAGCCGCATACTTTGAGACATTCAGATCAAAAATTTTAGTATTTCTTTGCATTAATTTCAATGTCACAGCTAAATAATAATCATGTCTTAGGAACGATGACCCAGAATATGATGTGGGAAAGACTAATAAAACTGTGGTATTTTTATGCATGTATTTATATGTGTATCTTTAATACTCAAACCAAGGAGGACATTCTCCCACATGAGAGCCAAACTGAGGCCTTTGTCTACTTTTTCCACCTAGGGAAGTCCCACTCAATTTGCGAAGCATACCTTGACTGCGAAAGGAAAATGAGTGTCCTGCCGGTGTGTCCTGTGCACCAAAGCCCTGGTACCACACGGCATGGTCTCCCTGACAAAACCCCCACGCTGTGCAGCCACAGCAACATAGCCACCTCCTGCCTCATTGTAAACGCTCAGACTAGGCAAACAAGACAACTCATGGTTATTCAGGCAAATTTGGGCCACCGTGATGGGAAAGGTGCAGAGGGAAAACATTATGTCCCGAGCTCTTTTGAAACAACCTGACAGTTGATAGATGAGCATCCATAAAATGACAAAAGATCCCTGTGTAAAGCCCCTTGCTACCAACGTCTTCTCCCTGGGAAACTAATTACCCTGTACTGTCAGTGAAAATATTATTTTTCCGGTAATTATTTTCCCTTTTCAATGACAAAATGACCACGAAAAGTCACCTCACCTCTAATTTTTGGCCAGACTTGAATTAAAAACATCATGCAGTGCCGTTCATGCAATTTTAGCTCATTTAGCTCCATAAATCCATGGAAATAAGTACCACTAAGCAAATTCTGAAACACCAGGAATGTGTTTTTATGATGCTGATTTCCAGTTGCTGTTTGCAGTGTGTCTACTCTGAAAGGCAGCAAAGACAGCAGAGTTTATCTCCGGGCTGCCACAGCAGTAGTGAGAGAGGGGTAACAGCTGCTGGATGGAAGTTGCTAAAGACAAAGTGTTACCTATCAAAATGTGGTTTTAACAAATATTCGGTGGTGCAGTTTTCTTCCTCAGGTGCTGGGTTCAATTCCCTTTGGTTAAACTTACATTGTAAATTTGTCTTTACAATGAGCATGTGTAAAAAAGCAAAGAGGCTCCTAATCCAGCCCAGGGGTGTAGTAAATCCCAACCCTTGGGAGGTTCAAGACCCAGAATCATAACAAAATTTCAAGTGTTACTTGAGTTGTATATATTACCTAATTTACCTGCTGCAAGATCTGCAGATTGAAAGCTAAATTTGGATCTAAAAACTGCTTTTAGGACATAGGGAATCAAATTCAGGTGGGTTATTTGTTTAATTTTGCTTTTTTTCTTTTATTCCATACCATTGCAGAGTCTGCCATATTCTATAGATCTATAGAAATAAATAACACTAATTCTGAAACTTAAGCCTCAGACCACTTTTTACATTCATTAGTGCTAGAAGAAAATAAAAGGATTTTTCTGCAGAATAAAACAGTTTATTTGATTACTCAAAATTATCTGCTCAACTCAAAGTTTTAGTGCAACTCATGAGGTTACCATAAGAAAAATGGTTTACTATAATAATCCAGCATCTAACCACAAAAGCATATGGGCAAAAGTTTAACCTAAATGAATTGACAATCCATTAGGCATCAGCTCTCTTGAATAAAAAAAAAAAAAAAAAAAAAAGGAGAAACAAGGTGTCCCTCAGCTAAGTGTAAAGAGGGATTATACTCAGCCACAGAATCCCACATTCAAGATTTACACAAACTGACATGGACTAACTCAAGCTGTGTGTGTTTTCCAGAGCTGGGAACTCTGAGCAGCCAGGCGGGTAGGACAGGAAAACTGGAGTGATTGACCAAACCAGAAAGAGCTGCTGAGGAGCATCTTTTACTTGCTGGCCCAGTCACTGGGGCCACAAGGATCCCAGTCCACAATGTTAATTATTACTCCAACGAATAACTGGTAAACCCTGTTGCAAAACTTGCTTTGATATGAAAACATGGTGTTTGAAGAGAGGGCTATTTGAAGAGGCAATTAAATTAGCAGTGTCAGCCAGCAGTTCAGTGTGGTTAAAAACAGCCAGGGTCCGAGGGAGCCTTCTGATGATCAAGTTCAATTCCAAATTTAGCTCTCAAACAGTGGGACTGAAGCTTTCATGTTGTTAGCATAATGTGACAGTCTGGGATCTCCCAATTGCTGCATTTCATGTTCAAGTTGTTGTCTGCTTCCCCTGGGTAACATTATCATCTCCAGTAAATATTTTCACATGATCTACTAAAGACAAAAGCCTCTGTTTCCCTGTATAATTTCTTCTACATTGCAGAGCACATTGAAAAATCACCATTCTTACCACCTCTGGGAAAAAGCCTTGTCTCTTGCTAGAGCTTCTTTCAGCAGCGAACAATAAGCAAGAAAAAGAGAGGAGCTTTTCTGTTCATTTCATTCTGTGCCATCTATGCATGAGCCAGGATGCAAAGTAACTCAGTAAATGTCACACAACTACGCAACACAGCAAGTGAAATAATCAGCTCTGATATTGTTTGGACAGGCTTATTTTTAGTGGAAGAAATATCTGCTTTTCGGTTTCTTATGAAATGTTATTACTCAAGTATAAGGATCAATTCTGTGTTGATTATGAATAATTAGAAACATAACAAGAAATGCTCTCTTGAAATATGTGACCCATAAAAGTAAACTTGGAAAAAACACAAGTTACTTAAGCAAAATATGCAATATTGTATAGGTGAGAACATTCATCCTAGGAAAGGGAACCTGTTTAGATAGCCAAATCAAGCTCCCAACAGTTAAGTCTAATTTGTTATTCACTTCTCCAGTTACAGGTTCTCCTTAGGAGGAAACTTCAGTGGTCTCTAACCTCATGTTACAGCCCTGCTCACCACAACCTCACACCTGTGTGGGACAATCCATTCTTTTAACTCAGCACTTGTTGAGGGTTCTGGGTCTGACAGAACCAGCCTTGCTTAAGCAAGAGTCAGCTGATGGACATTGCTGGTAGGGAAATTAATATAAATTGTTTCACATGGACTTTGCTCTGGTAAAGAAAGACCACGCAGATAACTACAGTGTGAAAACCAAATTTGATTCTCTGCTTACACCTATGAGCCAAGAGACTGGGGTGAAGCCACTAAGTCAGTCAACTGAAGAGTAGGTCTGAAGTCCTCTTACATATTTCAAGTGGTGAAGAAAATTGCCAGGTCTCGAAGGATTCATTCAGGTTCCAAGGACAGGCTTGCCTTTCTTCACTAAAACTACTTTGGCATTTATTCAAAAGGGGTACAGAGCAATTCAACACAAGAGCAATGAAAGTTTTCAGCCACACAATATCATATCTACTGCAACAAGAATTATTCAAGTGAAAAGAGCGCCTAATTTTCTCTTATTTAGTATGCCCAAACATAGAAATCCAGAAATATGTCTTTGAGCTTCACACAGGTAAATCAAAGTACTTCCCACAATTATTCACGAGTTTTAAGCAAAAAAAAAAAAAAAAAAAAAAAAAAAAAAAAAGTTGCATACATTGGTTTTGGTTTGTTTCAACCAAAAAACTATCAAACCCACAAAGTCAGGTTTTACACTTTTTCTCATAACTGAAATAGTAACTTAAAATTTATTTTCATTGAAAATCGAATGAGAAACTGAATTTTAGGGCTTACGTTTCTGCATTTGCCGAAGACAAACAGTACAAAACCAATAAAAAGAAAGCCAGATTGCAGAAGGGTTTTAACATGAGAGATCTTGTTGCACTGCACCTCTGCTAAAGCCAGACAATAATTTAGTTCCAACTTTAGTAAAATTTTTCACCTCAGTAGTTTAAGCACTTCACACCTTGCTTAAAGTATCCATAACCTTCAAAGTCAAAAAATCTTGTTTCCTGTCCCCTGGACTGTAAAAAAGAGGTGCCTTTTCTTAGCCTGGTTGTTTGCCACCCCAGTAGAAAGCACTACAAATTGCTTTTTACAAGGCATTTGATATAACTACCATCAAGACCAGCCAAAGGAAGTACAGTGCAGAGCCCCCTAATCAGCCATACTGTACTTTATTTAAGCAGCAACACGCACTTAAGTGGGGGTTAAGAGAGTTGGAAGTATAACATGATACCGTTTTATCTTCTGTGTCAATGAAAATAAATAAATGCCCAGTGAATGAAGAAATATGTTTTCTTTTAAAGAGTGCTGTTTTTAGCTAGAAATTGGTAATTGGTTAATCTCAGCTTCTACTATGCTTCACAGTAGTACACTGGAGCTCAGATGACCGAACATAAAGAAGAAAAATGCCATCTGCATAACACTGAGATGGAAATGTCTTCAAAGCAGGGAGGAACTGCTCTCACACCTTGAAAAACTAAAAATCCTACCTGCAAAAATTGTGAAGTCCATTGCAGAAAACACTACACCAATTTTAGTGACTATTCATCAGAAAATTTTGCCAGTGTTACCTGAAGTGATTAGAGTCAGGCTCAAGGTTCCAGCATTAAAGAATACAGTTTTTGCCTTCTCATAAATATCAAATCCATATTTTACTCAATTTTCAGTGAATTTTCACTGCATTAGAACTACAATTTATTAGAATAAAGCTCTTCAGGGAGTAACAGGCATTAAACTTGAGCCAAGGCAAGGCTTAAAACTCTCTCCATTCAACACTGAGGCATGATATGGGGTATAGTTATGTTTTGCAAAAAGTCACAAAATGTTTCTTTTTGTCAGAAAGTCTAACCTGTTCAAAATACACATTCCATTTACACTAAACTGATTTCAAACCTTATAGCTATAGAGATCTCAGTGACTAGGAAACATAAAACTATTTTTTTTCCTATGATGAGGGGGGAAAAAAAGAGGTTTACATATCATACCATTCATGAAAATGCAATGGGAAATGAAAATGAAGGGAATTGTTTACCAGACTGGAAATTTAACAACTGGGCAGTGTAGTTCTGCGACAGGTCATGATCTCCAGAAAATCACCTAATTAACTTACTTGGTCAAGGGCCAAAGAAAAGAACTTTAATCCTTTGGAACTTGATAATCTGATCTATAATCACAAGGGCAAAATCTGCATGTGGACTTTCCACAATTCTAGCTACATGGACTATTATCCTAGCACAACGGGGAACTACAAAAGGTTGATCCACAGCCCAGAGCTAAGTGTTTAAATATGCCTTCAATACACGTCTGAGAGATGGGATCTATTCCAAGAAAAAGTGACCCTCTCTCTGGGAGGAAAAAGAAAAATGAATCTCTAAGCTTTGGCAGGACTTACACATGTATTTCTGAAAGGTGCCACAGCAAGATTTGGAAACTCTTTGAAACTTTTTAAATACCATCTGTGGCCTAGAAGTTGGCCTCTCCAGAGCAGGTGGTTCTCAGTAGTCCTTGCACAATAAATAAAAGTGGGGATTTTTTTGTTGTTTTTGACTGGGCTTGCTGGTTTTCTTTTTACAATAAAGACAGCAGCATGCACATTCTAGAAAAAAACCAAAACAAACAACTCAATCTGTGCAAGTTTTGTTGGATGAAACATGGAGTCAACTTTAGTTCTGAAGTTTAACTCCCTTGCATGGCAGGTGATGGAAAGAACCCTCTCTGAGTTTACAGCCATTACAAATGGCACATTTCAGAGATCAAAAAAACAGGAGAAAAAGAAGCTCAAAATGAACTTCCTGAAGAAGCTATTTCTGTGCTCTTTGCTATTGTAAACTCCAGAAAGCAAGTGGAGTTCACAGCATCTATGAATGGGATACTTCTACACTCGTAGCTGCTGCAATCCCCACAGAGACAGACAGAGATTATATTACAAAGGGCAATGAACTACTGTAGTGGTTGCTCTTACAAACTCAACAGAGAAGACAGAGTGCATAATGCTGATGAACTGGTGCCCCCTGAAAGTCACACTCTTAATTCCAATTTTATTTAGTAAATGTTAACTATATCCAAGTAGTAGAAATCTCTTTCAATGCAAATCATAAAATCATAGCAGCTATTTAAGATCTCAGCTATATAGTCTCTGGCCTTTCTTCCATGAAACACATTTCCATATACTTTAAACACTCTTTTAAAAAATTCAGGGTGTGTTTCCTCTTTTTATGTCCCTTGATCTAAATTTTAGATTCTGCTCTTGCTACATTAATAGTCATCATCTACCCAAACTATTGAAATTGCATATTCATGATGTCATTGGCTGTAAAGAGACTCAGGTGGGACCTCAAAGACAAAACCTGGTATGCAGGTAATTAAGGTGATAGTAGTTTTTACATACAATATCTTTAAATGGAGAAACCAACATTTCATTACCCAGGCAATAAACTGTTTGTATTTACTCATTAACAGCCTTTCCCAATGTAACTCAACTCCCCAGCCTCTCTATATGGTATTCATAGAAAGTGGACGAATTTGAAAGCATTTATACACGTTGGGGATTCCTCCCTCTCTAGCATGCATTTTTGTGACATTAGCAGTAACAGCCCCTTTGTACAAAAGTCAGTTGTGCCCACCCCATTGCTGACTCAAAAGCACATGGAAGAAATTAACTGGAACCCTAGAATCCAGCTGGTGTAAATGAGAGAAAATGAAGATGTCCTGTGAGCAAACACCTCAAGCCTATTTCACGCACCCAGGTAAAAGCTGTTTTCATCATCAGATCCCATCATTTGACATAACCCGCTTTATTTCATTTAACCTGCTGAATAAAATCCTGTCTTGTCCTTTAGCACTTCCAAGTGGAGCTATGATCCATCTTAAGCATTATCAGAAGATCTAAGACAACAGCTCTTATGACTTCCTGCTCTTTTTCAAAGGCTACCTTGTTGCTAACTGAAGTTTGAATTTCTTACAGGTCAAATTCTGCAAACAAGCATTTCCACTGCAATGAGACTGGAATTGCAGTTTCACACAGCAAACCCACATTTCTCTGTCTCTGAGCACACACAAAATACAGTTTCTCTGGGTTAGATTGTAGGAACAGATGTACTGCATCAGACCCCAAGTCACATTTGGTCCAGCACCCTGTCTTCCACAGCAGCCAACAGCACAAAATTAAGGGAAGCATAAAGAACACAGAAGTGTTGAATTATTTTGCACACAGAGGCATCAACACTCTGGGTCTTAACAACTTCTTAAGCTCAGGGTTACTGTACTGCTCTTAAAAGCTGTGGAAAAATACACTCTGGAATTTGTTTGTCTAAACACTTGGATACATTCATTGTTTTACATCCACTGAAAAGCAGATGAGTTCAAAGAGGTAAGCATGCATAACTTTTCCTTAATTTTTTTTTTTTTTTTAATCACATCCACTAAAATCTTGCTATCAGTTCATCTTCCTCAGGTGACATGGTAAACAGCTCTTCTCTCTTTACCTTCATCACCTCAGCCTGCACTCTACACATCTCTCTGATAAACCCTTGTAAATAATGAGACAAAATCTACATACTCTGATTTACAAAGGAAAAAGAAATTTAAAAACAACAACATCAAAAAACCCAGGAAAAATTCTTTTTTGCCTAACCAGGTTGCTCCCCATATAACATCCTCTAAAGGAAGGCTGCATATTTATTTTTCATAGAATCATTTGAACAGATTTAGCTCTGAGACAGGGATCTGGATGTAGGAAAAGGTATAGATTTGGGGGGTTTTGTTTGCTTTTTTTATAAGACAAAGGCAAATAGGGAGACAAGACTTTCCTTCCATTAGGAGAGCTGAGAAAGAAAATCCTTGGGTATTAGGTAATTTATCTCAGGGTTGTCCACCATCATTTTCCCTCTCTAGATCTCACAAGAAAAAAGGCATCTCAGAGCAAGAGAGAAATGCTGGAGGATGTCAAACATTTAGAGGAGGAGATCACAGGCTGCAGTGGAGATGGCAGGGCTGTGAGCAGTGCCAAGAGCAAGTGATGCATAAAATCATTAAATGTGAAGGGCCGGGCAACAGTGCCTAGACTTATCTGGAAGTTTAATCAGAGAGAAGAATTGCAAAAGAAAAGAATAGAGATGGCTGAAAGCTGCAAAGTTATGTGTTTGACCTTTTTATAACAAACTCCCCATTCTCCCCCCAGCCACAGAGAGGGGAAAAAAGAACAAAAGACAAGAAAGGCCAGGTAATCTCAGTGCATTCTTGTGCTTATTATCAAATGAGTACGCATTTATTTGTAGCTGGCTTTCTCGGGAATGCAGTTGTGACTAGGGCACAGGCTGACAGCTGTTTACTCAACGCTGTCTCCACTAAGGGAGATCAGCTTTCAATTTTTAGCTTACAGAAGATGCAGATAACTTGCTGGGAATGTTTGGACGAAACAACACATATGTGAGTCACTACAGCACTGGGCAGGCTTTGGATATCAAAATGCTGCAATGAGACTGAGTGATTTCATGCTGCAGGACCTGCATGTCAGGCAGGGTGTATCCCTTCCCCCCACAGCCAGTAGCTACTCTGGGTGATCAAATCTCACCGAAGGCTTCCAAAAACACAGTGGGTTCTCAACGGACAGAGGCTGCGAAGGAGACCATGTTACCCTTGGAGAGGTGTAAAAACCTATCTATCTCTCAGCTCTATCAAGCTCCCTGTGGCCACACTGGGAAATAAATGACAAATGATCTTTGTCATTCTGATCTTTGAATGCCACCGTCCAGAGAGCTAGTCCCACTCAAAAGGAAGAGTTAGAGGCCCCTCAAGGCCATATGGGACATAATATAGCACAGCCTGGCTGTTTTTTTTCCAGATGGAGGACCTGGCCTCAGACAGAGTGGATTAAAATGGTTGCTGTTGAAATTAATAAGTGTCTGCTCCTCCTTCCTTATTCATATTCAATCAGTTATTTACTTCTGTGCTCTTTACACTTCACACCTCATCTTAATCTTTTCCTGTTGAAACAACCAGCTTCATAAAACTGCTGGCAATATTCTCCTGTGGTGGTGCAATCAAGTTTAAAGGAAAAAAAAATGTCCTGCAGGTCACCTAATGGTCAACCAGTCTTCCTGAACATAAAAAAAAGTTATAGAAAAACAGCTGACAAGCTGAAATTAAACCCTCTGATGTGAGATGTCTAAATATCCCTTTAAATGCTAATATTTGTCCAGACAGCCTGTTTCTCCAGGATTCTGTTAACTATGGATCTTACTGATAGAGACACTGAGAGAGCATTGCCCATGTTTAGCTCCAAATCACAGAGACTGCCACTACTGCAACCAACAGGAGTACAGGGAAAGCTGCTTCCCCAAAATCCAGCCCTGCACTGGATAGTGACCATCAAGCCCTTCAGTAAAAAGGGTGCTTTTTATCTTGTAGACCCAGAGCCTAACAGCTGGACAAAAAGACTCTTCAGACTCCTGCAAGAGGATAAGGCTTCTAAGACAGGGGAAAAAATAAACTATTTTTAATTTCTTACACATAAATAGGCATCTGAGTACAAGACTAGATTGACAAAAGTCACAGGAGTAAGTTGGACAACATGCCCAGCCTGTAAAGGAATTTGCAGTGGCGTGTTCCTCCTAATCTTTCACAGAAATGTGAGGGGATGCACAAACGGGGAGGTGTCCACAGGCTCTTTGTCAAGCGGCATTTTCATATCAATGGCCTTTGAAAAGCTTTCCATAAACCCAGGGGTAAACACAAAGGGCTTAATCCCTCTTGCTTCCCTCAACATTTACACAAGTGGTTGATATGCAGCCTGGGGTATTTTGAAGAGGTCTGATTTTCAGTGACAGAAGAGTTAAAATTTGGAAGCTAATAAAATCGAGAAAGATCAAGTAATAACTTCTAGGGGTTTTTTTTTCCTCAATATTTTGGGGGATCTTATGATACTACCACTCTAAGGGATACTCTATAAGGACAGGTTTGTGAATGCCAGCATTAAAGTTAGACCTATGACTCAATTTCTCCCTCTCTAATTTTTTTTTTTTTTTTTGCTAAGTAACACTGTTTGACCGCTTTTCACCAGCCATGTTTTACTCATTTTTTGGGGGGCTACACTGCAAATCTAGTCCATCTAGACTAAAAGCACCATTCTTTTCTCCCTTTTACAGGATAATTGGCATCACCATCAAATCCTGTGTGCCAAGATGACCCCAAATCGGTTGTGTCTTCTGCTGAGGATGCTGCCCTGAGCCTGACTTCACATCCCAGCTCTGAACACAGAGTGCACAGTGGGCTCTGTTTGGCTCTTGCTGCAGCTGTGCCGATTGCTCAGTGGGGAACATGTCTGTTCTCACAAAGAATTTAACAAATTAACTATGAACAAAGTAGCCTGGAAACGACATAGATTAACACATGTTGTGTCATGCCAAGAAGCAGCTTGTCAGATTGTTGTTTTCACAAATCTGAAAGGAAAATTCCCAGGACCCCCTAAATATACGGAAATGTTTCCATGTTTAGCTGTGTTGGAAAAGAACACAATCGTGGCTGAGGAGAAATAAGAAACACACAGCCCAGAAAAAAAAAAAAAAAAAAAAGGTATAACAAGACTCCCAGGAAGCATTTGCAGCACAAACAAGATCACACACAAGGAAGAATCTGTTGTCTTCGTGTAAACTCCACAACCAAAGGAGATCACCCACATGTACTTTGTTAACAAGTATGGGGAAAACCCAAACCTGAAACCTTACAGATGTTTAGCTTTCTTTTCTCCTATCCATGAAGGAGCAGCTCCAAGCACCCTCCTGGTCTTAACATGAAATGGGTGTCTGCACTAGCCCTCAGCATGCCTTTAGCCACAACAGACCCTCTGTGGCAAGCTGAGCACAAAATAGCCCAAATCTCTTCAAGGCAAAACAAACAGATGAACCCAAAATATGTTGACAAATGTCTAGTACTGATCGATGGTCTCTAGTTGGTTCCTGCTGCAAAATAGTAAATTGTCATGCAGGGATATCTTAATTTAGTTTACATCCTCCTACGAGGAAGTTTCTTAAATTCTGCATCATCTGGTAGTGCTACTCTTAGTATACAGTAACTCCTTTCACATACATCAAAAGATGGACGTGAAAGAACTGAAAACCACCCTGAAATCAGCCAGGATGGTGCAAATTTCCTAAATCCATCTGTTGAGAGTTGAAGCCATTGGGTTGTTTTAGCCTGAAGGGAATGGGGGAAAAGTCTAAACGCAGAAAAATGCTTCTGTAAAGGTGAAAGGAATCACCTGCTCCAGTAGGCATTGTTAATGGGATCAAACCCAACAGGATTAGGCTGCAGAAAGGAAGACTCATCTCAGATATGAGCAAAAGGTTTCCAGTGGGAAACAAAAACAGGCTGCCATCACAGACAGTCCTGTATAATGGGTTGGGAGACACCTGCAGGAGTCTGCCCTGGGTCTGGCAATTTGGCTACCTCATCTCCCTTGCAGCCCTATTTGTTTCTATGATTTTACCAAACTAAAACAATAAAAACACCAAACCCAAACTCACATTGAAAAAAAAAATAGTCACTAAAAGAAAAAGCTGAAAGTGAAAGAAACCAAGACAACATTTCAGGAATCTTTGAAACCATCAGTTAGAGCTGCTGGCAGCTGTCATAGTAAATGTGATCTTTGAATCTTGAAATTCCCTAAATTCAAAATATTACTGATGCTAAGGACACAGACCCTACAAGCTCAGTGTGCAAGGCAGTAGGATGCCAGGTGAGATGGCAGAAATCCTGGTCCCTGGGGACCCAATCACTGACTAAGTAACTGTGATCAGCAGAAGCCTTTGTCCAAGGCCTGGCACATTCTGCAGTGAGCATCTGCCATGGCTCAGTGATCCTCCTGGGAGCATCGAAAATACCTCTTGAAAACCTCACTATTAGAAAGTTTTTAAACAAAAAAATGCCAACACAAAACAAAAGCCAACAAAGCCTCAAAGTCCTTCATTACCTGGGAAAAACACAACAACGTGGATTAGCGTTCCCAAGTCATGTTGGGAAGATAAGTTTGAAGCAACAGCCCTTTACAGCAGCCACAACTGCTACCACCTGGGTTGTACTTTATGCGGAGTTTTACTACCCACAAGTTAAAATGTACACAAAGACTAAAGAGCAGATGGGACCCCTCTGCCAGGGGTCCTGGCAAAAGTCCCTGGGGCTGCCCGATTTTAAACACATTAAGATGGCTTAAAGTCTCTGCAAAGTATCGTAAATATGCTGGTCACATGCTATTAGTTTACTTTTTGGCCACATACCATGCAGTTACAAACCCAGAATTTGCATCTCAAATGCTCATTTACCATCTCCCTTCCAAAGATTATTTTGAAATAAATGGGCTTACATACAGGATTGAAGGTTTCTCCTTTGAACAGAGCTCAAAGGCTTTGACTCACCTGAGCAGCTCAGAAGAGTTTCATCAGTACAATGAATATGTGTTCTCATCTACCACAGTGTTTGATTTCAACACACAAAGAAGCAATATTTTACACTGCCTCATTTATGCGAGGTGAAAACAAATTTATTGTGATGGTGGTAACCTTCAGTGTTAGTCTTCCCTTAGAAATGAGAAAGCTAAAATTACTCAAGAGTGTACTTGGTGCATGGGTTCCCTGAACTTATTTCTTGGCTTTCATTATGAAAGAGGTGAAGTAGAGAACGTGAAACAGTTGGGAGAAGGTCATTTTGATGCTTTCTTTAATAACAATTCCTACCCTTGCTGTGGCTGTAACTGCAGTGTTTTTTATTTCGAAGGGAGGGGTGGCAACCAGTCGCTACAGATTTATCTTTTCTTGTCAATTGCAGACCATATTTTATTTCACAGAATGAGGAAAACATCCCACAACAGTTTCTAGAGGCTGAGGGCTTCCCAATTTGAGGAAAGCAGGGCAATTTCACAGGACATTTCAATCTAACTGCACATTTGGACTATTAATGTAGACATTAATGAAAACAAGACCTAAAAAATAGGAACCAGCAGTGAGTCATTGTTTTAGATATTCTTGGATTAAATAATTTATTGTTTTCATCAGCCTGTTGCCAGAAGAAAACACACTGTGGTACCCTTTAGAGAACAAATACATTTTTCTCAGAAAATGAACATCTACAGAATCCCAGTGTAGGGAAAACTGAAAGGTAACCATTTGGAAAGGACAAGAGCAAAGTAAATTAAATTTTCATCAGTTGGACAGAGAGTTTCATCTGACAGCTGTATTTGGTATTACTCCATTTCCTAATGTATTTGAACTTGCCTCTTGGACTAACCAGAGAAGGTCATATGAAGTGGCAGCAGTAAAACTCACTGGAAATACAGAGCTGTTATTTGGCTTTCATATTGTTCATTAACTGATTGGAGCTTCTAAAAAAACAGCTCCATAGTTATTGATCACTTGTCCAGTTCACAGACACTTTTGGAACACTCTGAAAGCCTGGAAGAGCAGGCACATGAGCATGTGTGTTTTCAGCTGGCCAGACCTCTCTAAGAAGAACCAATTTAAGAAAGTATCCATCAATTCCTGCTGTAGCTAAACCTGAGTTTACACTATTCTTAGCAGCACCATGCTACAAAGCTTATGAAGGAGTTGATGCCTTTTTAGACTGCCGACACAGAGGCTAAATTAATAGCAGCCACTGGAAACAGAAAAGACCACTGGCAGGGATGGAATGGAGAAGAAGACAGGAAAGCAGTGCTGAGAAATTACCAGGACACATCCTTACACCTCACAGATGGCAACACACAAACTGCTCTACCCAATGAGATCAAAAAATCGACATGCTTTGGAGCTTTGTGTTAGCAGCCTCTTTTGGTCATGTCAGATCAAGCTAAGAATTATTCTAGGATTTCCTACTACAGTTCCAATGCAGAGGCTGACTCACACTCTTCAACATGCAGATTTTGCTGCATTTCCAAAAATCTAATTTAATTCATGGCTAATTGTAAACAGGGTCGGATGATGGTCCTCAATATGTCCCGGTAACCCCTTTGAATACAGAGAGCGTATTTCTCAAGTAGCCCCCACCAGCACAGCACACCACCAGGGAAGACTGAACTGCATACCTACCCTAACTTTTTTGAAGAGTCTGTGGATAGAGACAGCAATGGGTCAGGTTCTCTGTGGCCTGTTTGAGAATCACTTCAAGTTTGAGCCTTATGTTATCTTGATGAAGACACTACAGCTCAGGTTTTTTTCAAACCCAACAAATTAATGGCTGCAAAATGCCTTAGGCTTTCTAGTCCTGCAATTTGACTTAATTTAATTTATATTAAAGAGGAAAGTGTAACTTCATCTGGCTGACATTCTTTCTATCTCAGAGTATTTTGCATCCCTGCCAATGANGCTAAATACGGCAACTCAGAGGTTATTCCACTTACATCTAGAGAAACAAGCAGACAGATCAATGCTCTGGCTACAAGTGACCTTTTTAGCTATTTAAATATGAACTTCTATTCGCATTTGTGTGCAAATTGTTTTTGTAAAAGAAAAATATTTGAAATTTATTGAAAATAATCACAGAACTTTTGCATCTCTCTCTTATCCTGCTACTCCCTGCAGCATTTAGAGTCCTTTTTCAGCTTCACCCTAAATAAACTCCATTTGACAGACCCATGGAGATGAAGCCCCAAACTCCTTTTCATAGCTCTGATTAATGCTCTCCACTGCAGAAATCTCCCACGTTTCACAAATACTGAGGAAAAGATATTTTTGGGGGAGTTCCATCCATACTAAGACAGAGTTCAGCCTGGAGAGAACAACTACAAGGCAGAGTGCCCAGCACAGGCACAGGGACCATATAACTAGGCTGAATTGCACTTACTCAGTAGCAATGTTCAGCTCAAAAAAGTATGAAAATAACATTCAGCTCAAAAAAGTATGAAAATAACAAAGAAAGGAAGAAATATGACTTTTTATTCATAGTCTGCTGATTAATAAAATTGTATTTTCTTAATCAAGACCAATTTATGTGCATTCTGCCACAAAAAATGAGTCATAAAGCAAACCCATCTCTTTGGCTTTAGCCTCTGTACCAACACTATCACCTTAAAAGAACTTTTGTTCAGAAACTATCACACAAAAAAAGAAACTCACCAAAAACATTTCTATTAAGTCAGTCATGCAGAAAAAAAAAAAATCCCTCCTACCCACATCAGGACCTTGTTTAGTTCATTTTAAACGTTTGCAAATCCTTGAGTACGTAGACATCCCATTAATTGTATTTTAACTGTGTCCCCAGCCCATCCTAAAACTCCGACCAGGCCCAATAAGCTTCCCAGTAGAAGCCACAAAAAAACCCCATAGAACAGAATAAAAACCTGGCAGCCTTAGATTGCATGCATCATCACAGCATCAGCAGCTGCTTCCTCATTCAGATGCAAAACAGTAAATCTAGGAATGCTGCTGCACACATATCATGTGCTGGGGAGGAAACAGGAAAGAACAGAAGACTTGGCATGAAAAACGAGATGCTGACCAGCAGAAAGCTCCCGTCCACCTAAGAAAGCTTCAGCAGTGCAGTAACTGCTTTCCATTTTGAGGAATTTAGTAGTGCTTGAGCAGCTCAGCCCTCATAAGTTATTCTGCTTGTACTCAAACCTGTCAACATCACAACACAGCCTCAAGCATGCAGCACATTCACCCTCAGTAATCATTTTTACAGAAACATTTTGATGCAACTCAAGAGAATTGGTTGTCAGAATATCTGAAAAGTTTCCTTCAGGTACTTTTACCAGCAAAACTTTAAAAATATTTCCTTCAAGGGAAGCTGCATTCCCTTTTTACTCAAAAATTTGGCATAAGACTGTAAACAACCTGGGGTGCTCAACTGAGCAGGAGAAATTTTCATTTATTCTCTTACCGTAGCTGCTTAATAAGGGTAGAGGCAAACATGGAGAGCAGTGGCAGAGCAGGAGCAAACAGAGACAGAGGCACCGTTATGATATTTCCTGTCTGAGAGATTCATGAGATTGTGTGAATTGCAAAGCTGATAAACAATTCCATATCTATTGAAATATCAAGTCAAAAAGTTCTCTATTTTGGGAGCTGATTTTAAAAAAGCAATTCTATTATCTTTCCTGTCGGAAGAAGTGTGTCTCCATCAGACACCTCACTAGAATTCTGAGTGCTTCTGAAGCAGCCCAGTTCCTACCCTGCACAAACCAGCCCTGGCATGTGCAGCCACACTGAGAAAGGCTTATAAATGGGGTGTGACTATTGCCAGCGACAAGGACACCCTGTACTTCTGATAATATTTTGTGTATTCATTACATTTCCTTCCAGATAATGCTATTTCTGCAAACAAGAAATGCAGAGCCTTGCTCAGAACTCCGAAGGGCAGGTGATGAAGACAAAAAGTACAACCCAGGTGATGAGAAGCAAGGTGTTAAGGGCAGGTATCTGACCAAGGAATACAAGAGTAGGTCTCAGAGTTAATGCAGAGCATCTCCTTTTATGGCTTAGCCTGAGACTTGTGGTGGTCCTTCCTTTAAAGCCACTACCGATGGGGTAATGAAAACCTTTTATCCTTAAGAAAAAAAATCCCTAGAATCACAGGGGAAATCTAGTAGCCTAAAAGACCTTCGCCTCTAGAGCAGGGTTTTCCTTTGGTTCAAACTTGAGGCTGAGTAACACCCAACAGTCTGTGACAGCTGCAACATACCGAGCTCTGCCTAGTGTGGCTGCTACTCCCAACCCAGTATCCCTGGTATCCACCTGCCTCCCAGGGGACACCACCCCTCTGCAAGGGGAATTATCCCTTTTCATGGGTTACCTCTGGGAAATCCACGTTACAGAAACTTTACAGCTTTGTGGAAGTGCTGATAGGGAAAGTCCCATATATTTTATCATGGATACTTAAGTGTTTAATTTTTACAGTAGAGTGTCACACGGGTTTAATTTCAGAGATCTGCACCATCCTGGGTGATGGAAGAACAGCCATTTTGGAAAGGGTTTTCCAAAGCCTTAATTCTAAGACAGTGTTACAACTTCCCAAAATTTACATTTCACGCTTGAACGTGGAGCACCAGTTCCCAATCCAGACCATGCATTTCTAACACAGATCAGGCTACAAAGAATATTTGCTACCATTAGTGTCATCAGTGCCCTTCCCATTCACTCCTTGCAGAACACAAGTAATAGAAGGAGACCTGTTAAAAGTGTTGTTTTGGTTGATAAAACTCATGTACACTGAAAATCTCCCCTGGTTTAGTTCTGTTTGTTCCTCAGTCCTCCCAAAGAACACAATCCAGAGCAAAACTGACCCATTCAAAAAAAGCATGAAGTTATTTTTACAATAAATCCCACTAACAAACTCCCAAGATCTCAAAGCAACATCAATTGACAATGCTATGGCATGAAGCCTCCTCACAGTGCTAAACTTGAGATGAAAACTTACTATATTTTTACCCAGATGTGTGCAACGCTTGGCACATTACAGCTCTGCTAAGATTAAGCCTTAATTCCATTGTTCTTTCACGCATTCACACACTTCTTTGGTGTGTGCTGTTCCAGTGACATACGTCTTCCCAGATGTTAATGTTTTACCAGCCCTTTTTTTCCGGTTTTTATCAGGCCCATTTACACAAAACATAGTATAAATCCTCCCTCACTTCATATAGTATATCATATAAGACACCCTGATAAACATGGAGATCCAGATATATGAAGGCTAGTAAATGTAATAGAAGATTTAGCATGCTACTTGTACAGATACGCTGTTATTCTAATCTTGTGATTAATATGGACTGGCACTACTGTACAGATTTATTTCTGACCATATGCTCTTTAATTGCCATTGCTTCCCCCAGTTTGCCCCCTTGCACATCTGCAGCATGTGTGGGCTGAACACTCTCTCCTTTTGCCTCAGCAAGATGGGAGAACAATTTCTCAGCTGGACACTACGATGAAGAGAGAATTCTAGCAACCTTGTCTCCAAGGAGCAATCAAAGTAAAATAAAGGTTTTTTAAAACTGAACAGAGGGTGGGAGGGAGGAAACTCACTGTCACTGATGTTCTTCATCTGCCCGAGCTCAAATTAGCTAGAATATTGTTTAATTGTGAGCTGCTAATGTGCTGCCTGAAACAGCCAGCTGTTGCTAGAGCAAATGGACCCAGGGAAAAGACTTTCAAGTCCAAGAGCAGATGAGCTTGCAGAGAATGTGAAAACACTACCACAGCTCTCACAGTGACAGGTCTTAATGATTTAAGAGCCTTTTGACTGTAAAACTTGGCTAAGATATAATTCAGCAGAGACTTTGATTCATTTTGAAAAGATTTACACTATGGTTTTAAATGAAGCACAAGTTAATTAAGTGTCTTCCTACATTACCACAGAACAGTTTCTCTAAGCTATTCCCCCCCTCCGTGAACTGTAAAACTTAAGTTCAATAATCTTTTTCCTCTGTTCTGAATTAAATGTAAGAAGACGAAATATGTATTGGTGAAGCAATTTTCAAACAAGCTCCAGATTCTTGCAAGAGGTACCTTTTCAAAATCTCTTTTTTTCTATCTAAAGAAAAAAAAGTTTTGAAAGGTAAAAAATTAAACACATTCATGCATTTTCTTCTATTTCTAATTAGTTACAGCTTTATAAAACCTTTTCTAAATGAGACTTCTCAGTGATGAGTGCCATAATTTTCTATGCAAATCAGATTAATAAATTAAAGAAATTTGCCTGCATATAAATGAGAAAGCAGTCAATTTATGTGCCTAATAATAACTTTAGGCCTTTTCTCTGTGAACTTTGCTAGGAATGTTTTTCATGTAGACAGATTTACAAAAAAAAAAGGCCAGTTAAAAAAAAAGTAAAAGCTTTTTATATCTGCCATTAAATTATTTATAAACTTGCTTTACAAAGGATCTTTTTATATGGTCCCGGGTAGGAAGGGGAGGGAAGCAAAGCACAAGTCCCAGCTGTGCAAGTGTCTACACTGCAGTGTGCCACAGGAGCAGATCCCTCAGTTTGTTGGGAGACAAGAAACACCAGGATGGGCAGAGTGACACCACATCCTGGCTGTCTCCAGGCTACATCAGCCAGCTTGGGCATGTTCACCTGGGCTTCACTCTCTCCACCCAACAGAAGTCTGAGCAAACAAAAATTCAATAAAAAGCCAGTTTGTGTGGGAGCCCATCTTCCCACTCTTTGATATCTTTTCATTCAAAAATTGCAAAAGCAAGTTTGGCAGCCACTTTCTCTAGATAGGCAAAGACAACTCTGTTTCTCCAGAGGAGAAGTGAAACCTTTCCCTTATGGTCTGACCTAAACCAGAGGCAAGCACAGAGCATGGATCAGGTCCCAGCCTGACAAGTCCAGGTTCCCATCTGACTCCCAGCATTGTTGCATCATTGACTCCAAGCAGCCCGAGTCTGTTGACATTACCTGAGAATCTGGTAATACTTCTCTCAAATTTATGAGAAAATAACCAGCTTCTGCCATAAATTCTGTCTACAAACAGTCCCTAAGATGTTCAGGATGAGCTAATTCTATTCAGCTTTAGACAAAGCATGGTTGTGTCATGAACAGGAGGATTTGTCACACTCACTGTTTCCTGAACTGCTCCAGTTCAATCCTGTCTACTCCGGATACACTTTCCTGCAAAATATTTACTGCTCTTTCCCCAGAAATCAGACAGTGGGGTGGAAGATAGGCCAAGCTTTATGCTTGGACTGGTGAATTTCTCTGCTGGAAGATGTTCAGCTGCAGAAGACACATTTGGCATATGGATTCATAGCCTGCCCCCTCCCCACCACTGTCTTTAATATCCTGTCCTTTGAGAGTGACTTTCAGACTCAATTTATGTTATCCTCTCAGGCAAGTGTTTCTTGGTTTGTGATTATATTTCCACTTATTTCCTCTGTTGAGTTGATGCTGTCTACAAAAATATTGTATACCCACAGCTGCTCTAGTGTAAGGCACCATCTCTGCTGCTGCAAATAGATGTCTCCAAAAGCTGTGAGAGGACAGTCCTCATAACACTCCAGTAAGCTTCTGCTGCTTTAAGCACTGAAATTGAGGAAATTTGCCACTTGAAATTCAACAGGGCCAAGTGCAAGGTCCTGCACCTGGGTCAGGGCAATCCCAAGCACAAGTACAGGCTGGGCAGCAAAAGGATTGGGAGCAGCCCTGAGGAGAAGAACTGGGGTATTGGTGGATGAGAAACTTGATGTGACCTAACAATGTGCACTTGCAGCCCAGAAAGCCAAATGTGTCCTGGGCTTTATCAAAAGGTAGCAGGGGTAATATTTTGATATTGCTCAAGTAAATAGAGAAATTGCTGTTCTGTGACAGCCTTTATTCCCAGCTACAGTAGGAATAAAGGCATGGAAACATGCAATGCAGGAACATCCAAAGCTTCAAGCATCTCAGCTCACCATAAGGAGTCTTTCACCCCAGAAGTGACATTCCAATACATAAGTCCAGGATTCAAGAGATTCCACACACCTGCTGACTTTTTTTTTTTTTTTTTCAATAGCACAGAATATTGGTGAATTATTTTATTTCTGCAAATTCATCAGCTTCACATAATAGGCACAGTGAGAAAAGGTAAGCAGGAACAATTTTTTGTCCAAACCCCAATTGAAGTCTAAGAATATTCACTGCAACAGTATTTATAAATTATCATATGTCTCCTTTCAAATTTAAAACTGAATACAGAACATTTCACTGGCTTTAAAAAAAAAAAGCTACAGACTTTTAAAGCTCTGTTTCTTTCAACCTAATTCATATCAAGGAGCTTATTGCTAAGCAGACAGTGTGCAATCTCTACAGGTGTTCTTTCACCCATGAAGGTGACTTGGTATAAATTGCTGACTCAGATCTCAGTTTTGAGGTTCGATTAGTCATCAGTTGTTACGGGGAATTATAAGATAGAATTGGGTTGTTAGCTGCCAGGTTGTAAAACCTGCCTACAGAGGCACAGCAGCACAAAGGAGCACATGGCAGCACAGAGAGGCTTGTCTCCACCAGACCCTGGGGGAAGGAGGTGTCGCATGGCAGACCCCTACGGGGAGGAGCCTGCCGGCAGTTGACAGACGGGTGGACAGTGAGTGACCATCCCATAGAAGGACACTGAGAAAGTGTGTTGCTGATGTGGCAACATGGGATAGGTCACACCATATAAGGAAATACTGTGCCTTAGAAAAGTGTGTAAAACCAGCTCACTCCTTTGACTAAAGGATTCAGATTCCCTGCCGGTCTGGGTCCGTGATTCAATCGCCGACAAGTTGTCTTTGCACAATTCCAACTTGCATTTTAATACCAGTTAAAGCCCATGAAGTCTGCCTGGGGAAACACAACAGGTCCTCCCTATCTTTCACCCTAATCTTTCCCCTTCTTTGACTGCTTGTGCTAAGAGAAATGCATGACAAGCATGTTTGTTGTACTTCTTAACTATTCATTTTCCTCAGCTGCAAGTGCAAACAGTAAGACACAAATATCAGAAGCATCTCTGATGTTCTGATGATACCTGACTGCTTGGTTAGGACTTCACTGTTTTATAGGTTAATAAAGATGAGCTGATGGAGATATTTGTCACATGCATACACCCAGAGCATGAAATAGGAACATAGATACAGCCTCAGTTATGCAGGAATGAATGATGGAAGGGCACAGACCGTTAAAACACATAGGAGACAGTGACAGAAAACTTACTTGATTATTTTAATTTCCTAAACAATGTGAGATCTGAATGGGTCTTTAAACTTCATATGCTCTACCATTTGTCTGAAGGCATTATCTCACCCAGAGCTCTCACCTATGGAGAAGCCAAAGAGACTCTGATACAAAAATAGTGAGATCTAATCAGAGTTTATTGCTTCTGGTATAAGCACTGCCATAGGGGTTTTTATCTCTTTTATTAAATTTACAAACTTGAGCATCCATATTTGGGATCAAAAGGTGATTCCTGCACCCTGTGCAGAGTGCTAGGTTGGATTTCTCATACAATAAAAAACCTTTTCTTGTAATTTGCTGGAAAAATTGGTGATTTTTCATTACTGAAACAGGGCAAGTTAATTTTCCTCAGATTATATTCAGAATTGATAATCTCTTTATATAGGAGGGGGCAAGTCCCTCCACCTGGACCTCTAACTACAGCTTCACTGCAATCGTACAGAGTAATCTTATCACTCTCCTAGAGGACAGCACTAGGATTGCCTACACAGGAGAAAACTGAAATTTAGGGAAACGAATTTGGCAGCATAAATCACAAATGGCCCATATTGCTCAATAACACTGCTGAATGTGACTCAGTTGTTCTTCAGAGAACTTCCACGCAAACACAGTTCAAACTTATTTCAGGAGAGCATTTTTTGATTTACACCTGCATGAGATTTTCTGACTAGATTGTCTCAAAGTGCCAGGACCAGTCCAGGAACCACATGCTGGTTATTTTAATGGTATGTTTTGTACTAGTATTGAGAAAAATAAAAATTATTCTCTTTTTCTTTTTTTAGATTGAAAAACATGAGAATATCCCAGATTTATAATAATAGTTAAGGAGCCTAGAAGTATTTTTGCTGAGATTTTTTAGATGTTACCAGAGCTCCCCAATTTTAATTTTATTAAATTGCACACAATTCCTGCTAAGTCAGAAGTAACACAGCTCAGGGAAATGGCAATAATTTTGCCTAATTTCTAGGTGTTTAGTCTGACCTGTATCACCAACCTTCTCTTTTTCAGCATTTTCTATTTACTGAAAAAAGTCTGAATTGCTGCCCAACTCCTTCATTTTACAGTCACAATACACTTAACAAAAAAATTTCACATATTAATGTTAATAATAATAGTAGCCATGACAAAAAATCACGAGGTTTTCTATTTGACCTGGAAGGTTTGCACCTGTAAGGCAGACACACAAAATTTACTTCTTAATCCCTGCACTCCTTTAAATGAATAAAGTTATTCTTTTAAAGAAAGAAGTTAGCAACAAAATAAAATGGAAATAGAAAATAATGGTTTGTTGTTTTGTTGGGTTTTTTCGAAAATCTAAAAACATAAGTGCTTTAGTGAGGGTTTATAGGGAAAAACCAAGTACCACAAGTTGGCAGTGACAAATTAAGGTAAAATAATGGCAAAATATCATTACATTGCCATCTGGTGACAGCAAAATGGTTTATGAAAACAGCCTGGTGACATCACCTCTGCTCCTGCAAGAGATAGACACACACCTATACTGCACAAATAACTACTTAAGGAGGGCACTATTCACAGCTGAGCATGTCTGCAGGGATAATTTCTTTATAGAAATCTTCTTTTTGGTCACTGCACATCACTCCTTTGCGTGCTCACACGGTGTTCTTTAAGTGCTAGTGCTGCAAATCCTTTAGGGCAAAAATGGCCCAATTTTTTACATATACACACATACATTAATATCTATATGCACACGGGTATGTATATATACCATTTGTGTATACACATAAAAGAAACTCCCTGGTTTCCATTGAAGTGACGACTAATGGGCACCACAGAAGCCTGGCTCAATCTCTCAATATTTTACATGGCAAGCAGATGCCTGGACATCCCAGGAGATCTGAGCCTTACATCCAGGAGCAGTAGCCACTTTCCAGCTCAGCTGGCCACATGAGGTGGCACCCACCACCAGCCCGACCTGTCGGCTGGAAAGCTCAAGTGTGATGTGAGGTAGGCAAGACTCCTTGCTGTGTACTCAGCACCACATCCTGTATCCCTTTCCAAAGGCCACCAGGACCAGTGGGAGGGAACCTCTTTGGGCACTGGCTCAGGTCCTTCTCAAGCCCTTTGAATTCAGCCTTCCCACCCACACAGACACAACTGACCTCACAGTGTTGCCTTGCAGCAGGCCCCTAAAGAAACTTAAACCTGTCACCCAAGCCCAGAAAATAAAAGACTCAAACTTCAGTGATAACAGAATTAAGGTTTCTCCAAAGTGGCTGTCATCCCCTAATGTGTATCTAGACAAGTAGTAAAAGCCCAGCTGCATTATGGGATGATAAAACTCACCTTGGAGGGACTTAATGCTTAATTAAAAGGACGAACACTGCAATAAATGCACTAATGAGATAAAATCACACTAATTTCTAAATCTTATGGATCCAAAGTGTCAGTCTGAGTTTTAATTAATAGAGTCCTATATGGGTTTCTCAGAAATAATAATAAAACATTGAAGTAGTAAATCACATCTGAAATTTGTCACAAACTTCTTACAAATCCTACAGATTTTTTTATTTAGAATGCCACAGTTTGCACAATTCCAAAGTTGACTAGCCCTTTTTTAATGCTACTGCAACACTTTTAAATTATACAAATATTTCATTGCTAGTTTAGCCCAACATTTTTCATGAATGCTTGCCAACATTTCTTTTTCTCTCCTTCCTGTTTTCTTGCCTCCATCTCTGAAAAGTACTGAGCCAGTCCACAGCACTCAAACGTGAAGCTACACACAGTCCAGAGCTCGCAATATTTCTCCTAGAAATGTGTTATTTTTATCTTCATGAACCTAAACGCCCCAAACCCAAGAAATGATGCTCTCTTTCCTGCCCAAGGGTAAGCTGTGTTTGGTGGAACACACCACAAAATGCCTTTCTGCTGTGGTCATGACTGAAAGCCCAGCCAAGTCAAGAGATCACCTTCCCAGCAGCTCCAGTGGGTTTGGAATAGACCAGCTGGCCATTGGCTCACAAAGTTAGTTTGTGGCCACCTCTGTGCAGCTCCTTGTCCTATTTGCTGGTAAAACTGACCCTGTAATGCATTGTTTTCAGCCCTTGCACATGGTACTGGGAACCAGGTCAGCTGTCCTGAATCTGCTCTGATAGTTTTTCCCATAATTTTTCCATTGTTTCCTCCATTTCATGATGCTGAGGAGATTCATGTGGTGGCTGTTACCCACGAGCTGAAGGCTCGGCTCGTCTTTCTCAGGCAGGGATGGTTCATGGCATAAAACACGGACATTTTAAGCCTGGAGGGTAGAGCAGGGAGTGCACCCCAGGCAGGCAAGGAGGATGCCAAGGGCTCTGGACACCCAGTGGCACCTCCATATCCCTAACATTAGGCTTTGTCACCCTCTAGTGGGCTACGTACAGAGCTTTGCCATCCCATCGGTGACACCCTGCCCCAGGACCTCGGAAGAGCTTTAACTTTGGAAGTCAGTTTTCTGTTTCACTGCCCGCACATGACTCAAGATCCTGGCACCTGCAAGTGTTCTCTCTTATATTTTCTTTTCTCAAAGAAACAAAACCCACACACTTACACAGTAAAAACCAACCAAAAAAAGGACTCAACAAACCAGCCCCAAACAAATATGATCCCCCCCAAAAATGGCATCTCCAAAAAAAACCACAGCCATCAAACTATCCATGAAGCAGCAATAAAGAAACACTAAAATTATGTCAATGTACACTAGTGGAAGGCACGAGAGTATGTCTGCATTAAACTTTTATGTATGTATTTATGCATTATACATGTACTACTCAGCAAATCTATATTAATTTGTAAAAGAGAGAAATTAGTTTAATATACACATTGCACATATTAAGCAGATTATGACCTGCTTTTTGCCTACTGGCACACAAAATATGCAGCCCTGCTCATTACCTGATGCCCTGAAATGCATTAAAGGGGCTTGGACGCTATGAACACCTTTAAGGGGAATACAAACAAGATTTTGTCTCCTAAAATAAATGCATCAGCAGCATTCCCCAAATAATTTCCTCATTTTTTAAAGTATTTTTTAATTCTGGTCTACTGGCACATTAAAACTGTATTTTAAAATACAGCTTTGGGTGTAAATCCTGCCTTTGAGTATCTAAGCACCACGAGAAACTTTTTCCTTTTTGTATTTTGTGTGTGTAGGTGGCAAGGCCTGATTTTCAGGGGCAACTTCTTTAGTAAGAATACCTTGCTGAAATACCTCCAGCTGTTACAATGGCAATCTTTTCTATCTTACTTCTTTTCCACAGCCATGAGCAGTGAACACGGAGACAGAGTTTAGGGTTATCAGGTTATACAGTTCTTAGCAGCACACCAGGATTGTTTTTTCACCCGCTTCCCCAGGCCGATATTAACGTGCAAAGAAAATTGGCAGTAAAAACACAAAGCCTTTTTACCTTGGAAATGGAAGAATAAAAAAAAGAGTTGATAAGTGGGACCTATTAACATCATTTAAAGATTAGCAAATGAACCAAAGCCAGCAAGCTTCCTATTTAAAATCTACCTTCTGGACTCACAAAATTAGGCCTTTTCTTCTGGTCCTGTTTCACACTGGTATATACTTGCAATAAAACAGCAACTGGAAACTCCATTTAGGGTTTGCATCCACAAGCTGCCAACACAAAAAAAAAATCATCCATGCCCTGAAGGTGAAGTACTTGTGACCTAACAAAACTTGATGAGATTTCCTAACTTCCCTCTTTCATGATGGCAGAGATCACATGAATTAGAGCAAATCTCACATTTCCACTGCACATCTTCTGTACAGAGATTTTTCCACTCTCAGTCTTGACTTACAGACCAATACTTGTGTAGGACCACAAATGGTGTGGCCACCTATCAACTTAGCATGTACCTAATCTAACTCAGGTAAGTCTACCCAAGTCTTCCCAGTCAAGGCACAGAATGGATGACCCAGAAGGGAGGAGCAGTACGGAAAAATGCCCATTCCCCCCAGCCTCCTGCCATCATTCCATGTGACACGGCAGCCCTCACCCCCGGCTGTCAAAGTGAGGCAGACACTCACAGTGTTTGACTTTATAACACCACAGCCAAATCAAATGCACAGCCACTGCTTCCTCAGATGTCTATATTTCATTTAAACTGGGATAAAGCAAAGAAACTGGAATATTGTCTCATCATGCATTCTAAATCAGCCAGGGTAGAAAATAATGGGGAGTTAATCAGATCACTGAAACTCTAATTCACTTGGTATTGATCGGGCAGATTCCTAATGGGACGGCAGACCAATTTCAAATTACAGTAAGCTGACTTATCCTGGAATACCAATGACCAGCTCCTGAGAGGAGCCTGGGCAGACCATGGGCTCTCCTCTCGTTATGGCACATGCTTGACTGCATGCATCAATGTATAATATGATGTGGCATTTGGCTAATTAATAGGAGATTGATGAAAGGTGCAGTTTTGAAAGCAGAAGTCTCACTTGAATAAATGTGGGATGGAAGTCCCAGCAGGGATGAAGTACACAGAGCCTTAAAAATGATTATAAAAAAAAGGAAGATGGGAGCTAATGGAAGGTAATGCAATTAAACCAGGCTTTTCATTATATTAATCAGAGGCTTCATCACTGAAATCTAATATATGTTGCATTTAACTCTACACTGGTTTTATTTATAATTTATTTAGAAAACTCTTTGCATTATGACCATGGTGTCACAGACACTGTGTCCTGAAGAGGAAGCCTACAAGTAGAGGAAACCAGGGAAGAGTCACCATCGTTTGCATTGTGCTTCCAGATCAGAAATCCTTCCTCAACAAACTGTTCTTGATCAAATCCTGCTGTCTTTATGCAGTGACAAGATCAAGGGGCTGAAATTGTGGTGGTTTCTTCTGTTTGGTGGTGCTACTGGGGAAAAACGGTACCTCAGTTGCTCTTCAGAGCAAAGGATGTCCAGCTAAGTAGGGTACCACACAGCAATTTTTCAAACACATCCATACAAAAGTTCATTTATCTGTGTGGTGACTCCTCACAGCCTCCCAGCTTTTACCATGTAAGAAGCTACCTATTGTCATGTGCTGCACAAGGTCTGTGTCACCCCTTATATAACTTCTAAGAGAAGGGTTTACCCTTCCCCTCCTCACAGGAAAAAAAACAAAACAAAAAACAGGACAAAAGTAATCCAAACTGGAACTGTGCTAGGCTTCTAACACAGATGATGATCTAGAGACAGTATGTATTCCTTTCTGGAATGGAATTTAACCTGCTGATCTGCTCTGGGTGCAAAGTTGAGAGTGTAGATGTGAAAAACACGTTCACATGCATATATACACACACCCATATATATATATACATACACAGACTACTTGAGATGTATCAGCACAATGTACTGTACTATTTTGTGATGAACTTGATGGTTATAATTAACTTTTTTAAATTTTAATTCTACTTTTTTCAGTTGCTTACAGTCACCTCTAAACAGATAGAACCGAAATATTTTATGGCTTGCCCTACAACTGGTAAGATCAAGGGAAAAATAATTTGAGGCTTCTCTAGAACTGAAGTCTGTCTTTAACTAAAGGAAATCAAAACAAACACCCTTCTGGAGGGGCTTCTGCACCCCTCCCTCTTGAAGTTGTGTGGTAGCCTCATACCTGGTTGATGGGGCACAAGAAGAGCCTGCCTGTTTTCCCATGTGTTTTCAGCTCCCATTCCAGAAAGAGCCCAAAAGTACCCATAATCACTGTCACACAAGGCAGAACAGTTGCATTACAAATGTGCTTGTTTTCTAGAGCACAATAACCTAGAGATGGTAGTGAGTTGGCCGTAGTGATGGGTGCATTGACAGAGCTGGAGGAGCACTGAGATGCCTCTGAGAGGAAATCACAGCTTCTCCAGAGCCTTTATGTTCCCATCTGCTGCTTTGGCCAGTACCTCTCTCCAACACCTCCTAATCCCAACCAACCTCCCCTAACGAGGTGCTAACGAATTGCTAAAATCTGGTCCTTAAAGACACCTCAAGTCTGGAACTGTCTGGAATCAATTCTCCATGGTTTTGTTCTGAAAAACTATGTGAGAGAGGAAGGCTGCTGCCACAGCACCAGCACAAAGGGCAGAGGTCCAGCTGTGCTGCAGCAGGTTTTCGTGGAGGCATAAGCAGAAGAGACTTGCCTGCCCTGTGAATAGCTCCAATTGATTTTGGCATGGTATTTGATGCTAGGTTTCCCCAAGTAGAGGAACTGTGAAGCAAAGCTAATGGGGCAGTTGTCCTCAGAGCAGTACGTCATAATAAATCCATTTGTGGAATCACGGGGCTGGCAAGTCATTAACAAACAGCAGCTTCCACTTAACCTAACACACAACAAGATCTCATACCAAATTACCATCAACATACTTGCTGCTTACATAAATCCCTTCCTTCAGTGCATTTCCCATGCCTTTTTAATCTATCTAGATAAAATCCTCCCCACAGTCCAATGCCAGCAACCCACTGGCAGCTGCTGACTCCAAGGGCACAGCATGAAAAAAAGGGAAGATGAAAATGTCCACTTGATCCACCTTGACTTTCTCTTTGGTTATGCTGCTACCTGACAACTCTCCTGAGCATAATGTGGAAGACAGGGCTCAGAACACTCTAGGTATGGGAAAGTAAATTGTCGCAGTCCTAAAAGCTGTTTTACAGGACAAAAACATTCAGCTCACAGGGGAAAAAAATAGAAAGAACATCACTTCTGCACTCACATCCAGCCTAACGTGTGATTTGTACAGTTTTCCCCCTGGGTGAGATTTGACTCTGGTAAAAAGTCAAGTCTTTCACTCAGAATTCAGGGTTAGAAATTCCCATTTTAAAGAGGATGATAAAGTTCTTAGCGTTGAATTACTCATGTTTCTTAAAAAAGATGTTTACTCATTTCCACTATTTTTCAAGATATTTTTTTTTTTATTTCTTCCTCTCATTCCATCCCCTGTATTATTTGCTGAACTTCTCAAATAATTTATGAATATACATGAAGGCATATGCATTTGTGGATGGTTTTTCCATAAAACATTAGAGAGCTGCATTCAGAACTGCACCCCAATGGACAAACTCTCTATTTGCAGCCAGAGCACCAGGGTGAATGGAACAATGTTAATGCTGACAATTTTTAAAATAACTGACCATTAATGAAACAAGTTTCCAAAAGCTCTGCTCAAACAAGGTTGAGACACATAGTGTTGCTGAAGCCTCTTGCCTGGCTAAGGTTGGGGTAGAGAAACATCCAGCCACAGACACCAGGACTGTTTCTTTGCCTGGATTCAGACAATCAGATATGTGAGAAGCTTTGCATACATACTCAAAGAGAAAAGAGAACATTAAGGCATGTACAAGACAAGCATTCCCTTTGCAGTTGTTTTCTAACCTCATGGAGTTCTTAATGGAAAACTGGAATTATTTTAGAAGAAATTACAGCAAAGCAGGAAATTGTTAACAACATAACATGGCATTTACTTTTGGAGTTCTCTTTATTCCCTGCCAGCTCAGTACAGATTGTGCATCACCACTGGCTGTTTCACTACTTGGAGCAGACAATCACAAGGCTCAAAATACCAGATTTATCAGAGAGGATTCAGAAATAAAATAGCAAGACATGCACAGAGAAGGGCTGTCCTCTGGTTCTTCTGGCAAGCTTTGTTATAAAAGAACAGGTCCTGCCAAAACAAACATCTCTACCCACCCCCCAGCTGCAAAAGTAGGAAAAAAATCTTTACTGAAGACAGACTTTTCCTACAGAAAAGATTGACCTTTTAGTCTGTAATTGATGGGCTACAAGAAAGGTTGAAGAGAATGCCACTGCATTTAGAGGGTTTCACGGCATCCTCATAAACTTAACTGAGGATATTGATTGCTCTGCTCCAGGAAGCCCTGGTGGAGATGCAGTGTTAGACTTCAGCTGATGCTGACTCTTTTTCATAAAGCTATATACATCAGCTAGAAATTGTCATTGAGATATACTTTGGCAAGGTAGAAGTGTTTTCAAAACTGCACAATCACAGATGATATCCAGAATCTGACCTAGCACTGGTCAGCGCTAAACAGGAATAACACCAGGTTATTGCAGCTGGCCATCTGCTGCTCATAATCATGACTAAAAACCAACAAGGAACAAAGGGAACAAACATTTCAGCTGGAGAAACAGCATGAGTTTTTCCCCTTGCCACAAATGAGTCTGTGCAGAAGGGGCAGCATTTAAATGTTTTACAAAGCCATGCAAGTACAGAGTTTTCAAGTTGCCCCTGAATTTAAAAAACCAGGTATTTTTCCTGGGTGAAGCCTAGTGCTGTATCATATAACCAACCATCCACAATAACTTGAATTGTGACCCACAAGTGACCCACAGATTAAATTTATTGAAATGTGAACCAATAATATTCAAATTAATTTTATATAAACTGAGGGAGGTGGAAGCCATCAAGAAAGCTTTCCCTTCCTTCCATCCTGCCCACCACACAGCAAGCAGATATCAGACAATTATCAGATTTGGTCTTGCCACACCTTAGTGACTCATTCAGTCTCTGGTTTTGCTGGTACACAACACTGAAACCTTCTCTGCAGGAAGGAAGCAACCACTCCCCCAAGGGTCTTGAACACTGTCAAAGATCATGGTTTATGCAGACTGTACACAGCCAAGCAAAGCCTTAATAAACCCTTCTACGAATGAGACATTAGGAGCCTAAAAGGGGTAGCAACAAGCTTCCAAAACACATGCTTGCTTGAGAAAGGGGCTTGGTTTTGATCACGTTTTGTATCCTGTGAGAGCACAGCTTTGTTGGCAGGGGATCTGAGGTAGCGTTGTGCTCTTTCTTGGGTACTTTGTGCAGCCCTCTGTATCATGACATCTTGCATCCCTGCCTTTAATCTGTTCTTTTCCATGCACCAAGCAGCCAGCTCGTTGATCCTACTTTTATTTCAGCCGCTGTTTACATGCTATCTTACCAAAAGGTATTTGAGGAACAATGAACTGACTTCACTTTCAAACCTCTCTAAAGTCTAATCCTGCTGCAGCATGTGACTAATTTTAGGATTTTTGAAACAAATCCCACTATTTTATCTTAAGAAGAGCAGTGTTTTGCATTTTCTTTACAACATGGCTGGAGAAACTGTAATATCTAAGATGCTCAGATGGAATTAGGGCAAGGGCAAAAGTCAACTGAGTGCCATCTCTCAGATAAAATGACTGAGAAAGAGAAGCCATGTCCATTTTCAAACAATCTGTAACTTTGCTTGAAATTTCTCAGCACTTGGCTTCTCCCACCATCCCCTGCCTTATTTTAAGTCAGTCTGTGCTCATGCTTTCCATCATCTGTCTTCATCTCTCATCCTGATGCAACAGATATGTACACTTGCAACTAAATGCTTCAGTGGGACAGATTTCCAAGCTTGAACTTAACTACCCAAATTTATCTATGCATCTTGGATCATTTTATGTAAACAGATGATGGAAGAAATATGACTTTCTCCCTACTTAGGCTGGGCACATTGTACTGTGACAACAGAGTCCTCAGTGTGCCAGATGTACGTCAGCACAAAAACACACAGATACATCAATTGCTGCTGCCTCCCACTACCTACATCCAGGCACACTCACATCCAAGTATTGATTTCCAGAATTTCTCCAAGGAATGCCAAAAATAATAAACAAAAAATAAATCAAAAGCAAAAGCCTCTTTCCATTATGTATTAAATATCCTTCCATGAAGTTAGAACAAATAGGAGATGTATATAGAGTGCAATAGAGACATAAATCTAGTGTCGTAGTAATCGATTTCTGCCTTGTTCTTTTATTTCCAGTAAATAATGGTCTTCAGATCTTTCATGGTGGCACTACTGTAAAGTCTGCTAGGGGAACACAGGCAGTGTTTCATTTTTGATATAACCAACAATAACGCCACTCTAAAATCATTACACTCACTTATTTCCTGTAGCACACTGGTAACAACATTTAGCAGGATCAAAGGAAATTTACAGAGGGTATCCCCTCCACTAACCTCCATCCAATCATGTATATGATCAATAACACATTTTGTGTGGTTCAGCAGTGAGCAGAAGGTACAGATTTCTGCACAAAATGATGCGGCCATATATTTCAAGTCACACTTTAGTGTTCTAAAGAACACTACATGCAGCAGTCGTGCCTGGTTGGGTCAATTCTATTTAGAGACACTTCTATGTAAATTAAAAGCAGAAGAAACTTCCCTAACCAGTCTTATTTTCACAAAAAGATGCACAATCATTTGTTGCTAGTGCTGTGCAAAACCTTTGTGTCTTTTTCTGTGTTCAGTCTGAAATAGGATTTTTGATTTGGTGTGAGATCAAATGATGCTATCAAGTTACAAACCACAAAGAAATTAAAGAGAAACCATGGACTACTATTTAGATCCTTCAAAAAAACCCCCAAAACACCAACACAAAAAGAAGGAATCTTAGAGTACCGAAAAGAAAAATTAAATTTACTTTTAAGTTGGTATTGTAACCACCACACTTTCCAATAGTTGATTAAATACACACATTTCTTGACTTTGCTCCAAATGAGAGCAAAATGTCAGCTTTAGACACCAACAAGTTAATACAGCTAAGTTAAAAGAAAAATCCTAAACTATTTGCCTGTTATCTCATCAAATACAAACCAGGATAGCTGCTCATCATTCCAGACATCATAAAGACAAGGTGAATCTATCTCATTTAGCTTGACATGGTAAGAAAATAAATGTTTCTATTTAAGCCAGCCCACTTCAATGCTTAGTGTAGAGAATAATGCAAGGCAAGGTTTGTAGATGGAATAGTATCTTTTGTTAGACTGATGTAGTAGGGAGAAAATATACTAAATTTTAATATGCTTGTCCATATCTCAGATTCTTGTCAGACAAGGAAAAGGTGCCTTCTTCCTAGCACAGTTAGTTTCCCCATTTAATTATGTTGATTAAAGATGTTATTTAAAGTTACAAAGCTCAAAAAGTACAAAAAGCACTTGGGGGTTTGCAATGCCAGTATTTAACTCAGTGAATCTTTAGCTGAACTTATCCCCTAAACAAAGACAACACAATATACTTGGTAACTAATTTGCCAATATTCTACTACAGCCATGTTGCTTTATTCATCCTGAGCTTTAATTAGGAAAACAAAACGTAAATAGCTCAGTTTAAAAACTAATCGACTCACACACTAAGGAGTGAACAGCTTTTTGTACACAGGAGAGTATCTCCACGGACAAGCAGCAGGCTGTTCCAGAGGGGCTGTTATCAGAGACGTGATCCATCCTCTGCTTCAACTGTGGGAATGCAGATATGCACAGAGCCAGCTTTGACCATAAAGCACTGGCATGAAACTGAGCTGTGACAGCCAAGAAGTCCACCTGAAGTCTCAGCTACTTTTTCTCACCTGTTTCATTTGATGTGCTATGACTTCAGCTCCAGTGCAATTTCTCAAAGCAGCCCAGTGTTTTACACTTGTGTACTTCCACAGAAGAGAGGTTTGTCCTTCTGTTCAATTTCTTTGGCCAAGGCAGCAGCTGTGGCAGGACAAAGTGATGGCTCTGGTGACAAGTCAATTTGTTCCTCCTAATGCTTTTAAGTGTAGGAACAGCAACTGGTGACCAAGCACAAAACCTGAGAAGCCCAACATTCAGCGAAATCAGCTTCCCCTCTATTAGGTCAGTGTTGCAGTGATGAGACCCATTGAAAACCTTGGAATTCCACATTAACTAATCATTCCTTTGACAATAATTGTAATATTTTACAGATTTTGAGGTTTTCTTCTGAAACAAAGGAAGTCCTCAAGAAGCTTAGCAATCCTGGGCCAAAATTATTTCAACATTAAATCTTAAAGAGATGTTCCCCAATTCCAGTCTAAAACAGTTTATAAAGGTCATAAAATAATTAACTTATCTTGCTGACTGAAGTTTTTATTTAATGCACTCAGAGTTAAAAAAGAATCACAGCTGGAGCCTTTAGGCCAATGTTATACTACATTTTTCTCCCATTAGCAAGGACAGCAAATATCTACATTTGGATTTTGCCACAGCAACTGGCTCTGATTCATCTGTCTTCATGACTAAATATAAAAGCAGAGAGCTAGTTGGGTGGGTATACTTTGTGCTGGTTTCACTGAATAACCTTGCAGTTGTTTTCCACAAGAATTTAATAAGAAAACTGCTGAGGCAAAAATCATTACACTTAGCCCGAGCCAAGTTCTTCCTAAACTCTTAAAAACAAGACTCTGATTCAACATGCAAAAGATCACTTTAAAAAGCTGGAAGGACAATATTTTGTCTACAAGAAGAGACTTGGTTACAGGGATGAAATTCAGTGGGCTGAACCACCATGTGCACTTACATAAATCTATTAGATCCCACATGGTGAAGCTAATGGGGGAATTTTTGATTTTTTTTTTCCTGTCCAAAATTCCCAACTTAAAATAAACTTATTAGAGATGACATCGCTAAACTAAACAGTCATTCACATGAGAAAATTTGAAAGCAAGTCAGGCCTTCCAAGGATGCTATTAAGGTTGTTCTTTGAAGTAAATTGAATTCTCCCCATTTGTATTAAGAATGAGATCCTTGGTACTTAATGATATTAAATTACTAGGTAGAGTGGATAAAACCAGTTTTTTCTATGTTACCTTTTCAAGCTGAAATTTCTCCCCACTTTGATTAAAACAGATTCCCATGATCCATATTATTTATTACATATTCAATAGAGTCAAGGGTCACCATACACACTCCCTTCATCCCAAAGATGACAACAGAAATCTGACATGGTCCTGTTTTCCAGGCACACCACAAACCCCACATCAAACTTTGCTTTCCTCCAAGACAAAGTCTTCAATCTCTGTTGAGGAATGGTTTTCTTGTTGGCTCTGACAAAAGGGTGCCACAGAGGTGGCAGATGCCAAACTCTCACCTTTTGAAATGGTAGAAAAACCCAGGAGAGAAGAGGGATATGAGGTAAGAATGGGAGCCTGGAAATGTACACACATGGCTGGCTTCTGGAAGAATTTCAAACCCTTTGATAAGGTTGGTTTTCAAATATGGCCATTCCCGTGGCTACAAGCTCCCAGCAATCACAGTAGCCATGTCCTTTGTAAAAGTCAAAACTTGTACAGTGGTCATTATTGTACCCAAGACTACATGTGGGTTCAGGTATCGCGTTCATTAACTAGACCACTCATCTAAACAATCTTAAAGCGACTAAAGTTGTGTTTGTTCTTAAGTGGCCCTGTAAGCCATGCAGTTGTGGATGTTGCTCAATGAGATTTTTTTACGAAACAGAGAAGCATGCTTTTTGGAGTAAAGTCTTTCAAGGTCACCACTTGATTTCAATGTGATCTAATTTAACTTTTTTATTAAAGCATGGCTGTACTCTATTAGACCAGTTTGTCCTGGTTTCTGTTGAGATAGAAGTAATTTTCTTTCTAGAAGCTGGTACAGTAGCTGTAGCTGTGTTTTGGATTTAGCAGGAGAATAATGTTGATAAACATCGATGTGTTGGCTTTGCTAGGCAGTGCTTGGCCCAAGTCAAAGACTTCTCTATTTCCCGTGCTCTGCCAGCAAGGAAGTGCAAAAGAAGCCAAGAAGGACCAAGGCCAGAGCTGCTAATCTGAACTGGCCAAAAGCTCTCTCAGAGTGCCATTCCCAATATAAAAGCTGGGGAATTGGCTGAGAAGGGCCAATTGCTGCTCAGGGATTACAAACATAGTTTACAAGTGATGCATCCTTCCTAGTTGTACCGCAATGAATTGTTTTCATGAAGTTTTGACAGGATATTTCCAGCATGCTTTACCTGAAAGGCACTCATGGACAGATAGAAAATATAAAAGTTAAAATACTGGTCTTCATACAGACCGACAGTCTATTTTTATTTTTATCTACACCAGAAGCACTTTAGTTTGAGATCCTAAACTAAAATGCTGAGTCCTGATTAAGTGTGGCATGACAAAGGCATCATCCAAAGATGCTTAAGCCTAGGTACAGATCAAATGTGACAAGAGTCTGACCTGTATATTTCACATACACTGGGGACTGTATGAACTACTTATATGGCAGTTAAGTCTACAAGTCCTGGCATTCTCAGAGATTTTCCTATCATGAATCATCTGTTAGTCAAAATATTAACCTATATCCTCATTTTATTCATCATTGCTGAGGTCACATCCCTCTTGCAGATGCAACCTCTGCCAACTACAGCAGCTACTTCAGTAAGCTAGGACTCTGTTAAAATGCTTGTAAAAAACCCAAAGATTGAGAGAATAAGCATCACTCACCTGCTTGAGAATATCTAGTTAACTTTCCAAGTTCCATCACATAGATGATGACAATCAAAACAGTAAGTTGCCAAGGCTCCAATTCAGCAAATCACTTAGGCAAGGGAGGAACTTAAAATGCACTTTTAAAAGCATTCTCATCCATCAAAACACTTAACTTGTACTTAATACAGGAAAATGAATAAGTCCTATTGACTTCCATCACATTGGTAAAGGATAATTAAATCAAAGTGAGCTGCTGTATCAAGGTCATACTGCAGAATCTCTGACCTTTCAGGATGTTTTCAGCACATTTCACAGTGAAAATGCTAACAGAAGGAAAATGTAGGTGGCTAACATTACTTTTGACCTCTGTAGTAACTGCCCAGTGAAGGGCTTTGGAAACTGTTATTTAAACGTGTGACTGCCCATGTGGCAGCATGAAAACATCACACACATTATGCAAATGATATTATTGTACAGAGAGGGAGAAAGTAAGGCAAAAAGCATCAAGTCATCTGGAAATTCTCTGATTTTCTTGCACCCCAGGATCAAATTTGATTGACCCTAGAAAAGATTGTCCTTGAAGGTCAGGTAGTTTTTCCAAGACTCATCTGTCCTACAGAGCAGCTTCCCATGGGATGCTGCCAAGCAGATCCTTGGAAAATCAAAGCTTACTCCCTAGCAATCAGAACTTTATCCAGCTGTTAGCCTGCTCCACTCCCCTTCAGACCTTAAGCTCTACCAATTCATGTCACAGCAACCCGCACAGCCATCAAGTACCACAGCCCCAAGCAAGTCTTGGTCATTGTTAAGAAGCAGATCCAGCAGATGCCCTCCTTTAGTGAAGAGGAATTGGAGAATGTTCAGGTTTGGGCAGTTTGTGACTGATCCAAGAAAACTGTGCTTGTTTGGAAACAAAGGCAAGACTAAACTAAATATTCAGATGCTAAGAATTAAATTACTAATGTGAAAATATAAATTATATTAGTAATCCAGTGCTAAGTTTTAATGAAGTGGCATGGTTTTGTCCAATGAAGTTGATACACAAGTGCTGTGGAAAGAATTTCTTGGTCAGCTAGAAACTCATCGTCTCATCGACAAACTTCAGGCTCACAAAGCAATCAAAATTTCAGCAGAGTTTGTGAGGAACAATGTTTACAAGTCACTGCACTAAACCAACAACCATCACAAAGAACTTAAGGACAGCCATCTGTAATAAATACATGGCAGTGCAGTACCCAGCAGCCTGGCTCCAGGAAAGAGCCCTGCAGGGGGATTTGTATCGTGTAGAACACAAATGCATTTGCATGTTCAAGCAGAATGTATTTGCTGCCTTCTAGTCCCTTAACGCTGTTGACCTGGTCCAGGCTCTGAATATTCACACAGAAAGTGACCTGTTTTCAAAAAGGGTACAAACCTACCTAATCTTTTTCTTTCTGTTTGTATTTTTATTCCATGATCATCTTTGCTTTGCCTTGTTTCATTACTCCTGTATCCTGCTAGCCTCACTGCTTATCTGAGAGAAAGCTAAAACCCTCCAACAATTCCATCTCAGCTCCTCACAGACACTGTATAAATAGCACTGGTGTATACTGGTTTGCCCAAATACGAGAAGGTCAGAAAAAACATTTTCTTTTCAGATGAAAAAAAGGAGGCAAAACCCAAGAATTTTAATAACAGCCCTGACATGAGAGCAACATAATACCAGTCTGAATTACACTTGGTACCAGACTCTCATTGGAAACCCTAGATTGCCTTGTTCTTGTCCCTGACATAATATTCAAGTCTGGGTTTATATTTGCACAGAATGGGGCTGTTCACTAGAGTCCATGCAAATCAAACACTTGATTTATGCATCATTCCACTGGAGGGTGTAACATTAAATTTAATTTTGTAAGAAAAGCCTGAAGTGCCTCTACGCCTGGGGCTGACATTGTGAACTAGGGAGAAAGGTGCACAAGAATTCATTACTGTTTCCAATATGCGAAATGCAGCATTTGAATGAAACATTTGTCTCTTGTCAAAAGGGAGCAATGTCTGTTCTTTGTAGAAAATATTTCTCCCCCCACTTTGATTTTATCGCCAATTCAGCATATTGGAAGCCGAGGTTACAAGTGTAGTTCAGACTTGTGATGATGGTGGGATGAATTACACAGTGAAATGAAGAGACATTGGTTGAGTTGCAGGGCAGCTACAGAGTATAGATGTTGGTCAGTCTAAATGCTGCCACATAGCAGCATTTCATTAGAACAATTAATAATAGTGTTGTTTTTTTCTGAGCTTATTCATTACTTTCACAGAAAAGTCTTCCACTGCCTCAATAGATTGTTTTCACTTACCTACACCTTGTCCTCCTCCTGTTTAGTTCTGGAAACACCAGGAAAAAGTTTTCCAATTTTCATATCAAGGCACTCTCAAATTTCTCAAACATTAACGTGTTTCCACTTGGTCTCTCAGCCCAGCTGAGGCAGCTTCAGTAGGAAACATCAGATGAGATCCAGTTAAGAACAAGGCTTTCCAGACAAGCAGCCCTTTTTAGCTACAGATCATGAAGAAATAGCTCTTCCTCCCTCCAAACCTTCCCACATTTCAGATCTGCATAAAACAATATAGACTTGAAGAGACCAAGGTTGAAAGCAGGGCAAGAACTAAGTATAGTCATCACAGAAGTTCTTGCTGGGCCATGGCACTCTCTGGTGCCACTCCCATCAACAGAGCAACAGTAATCCTTCCGTTCAACCCCATTTTTCCCTCCTTTTCCTCCTCTAGCAAGCTTCCACAACCCAGCCGTGAAAGCAGGAATTATACAGCTACAAGAAAACCAGAATTCTAGCACCCATTGGGCAGCCTGACTTGCTAAGTGGTTCAAAAATTGCACACAGTTTTGATGCATTTTCTCCCCTTGAATTAAAGATTTTTTGACTAATTTCTTTTCTGGGCTGAAACAATGTTTTGCTTTAAAAATCATTCATATTTAAAGAAGTTAATCAAAATTAAATAACTCAGGGTCAGTGGCAATATTTAACATTTCACACAGTTCATTGTGGTTTCGTTCTGTTTCACCAAGAGCATTTGTACTCTGAGGTCAACCCCAGGGAATTTTCTGATTTCACAGCTCAGCTAACAAACCCAAGCTCCTACACCCACCCACAAAGCACTACAGCCATGTAGTGCTGCCCATTCTGTCCTGCAAAATCACGCATTCAAGGTCACTCCAGAGCATTCATGTCCCACGAGGCCAAGCTTCTGCATAAGTTGTTCAGCTTGCCAAACCTTGATAGACTCTTGATCTGAAATCTTGAAGCTATTTTCTTTGTTCAGCTAATGAACAGTATGGTGATGAATACACATAAGGCAAAATTGATCCACTTAATTCATCATTTGTACATATGTATGGATTTGGGCCCTTTTAAATGGATTCTGGGATTAAACACCTATACCTACATTCACAAGCTGTTCAAAAATACCTAAGGGCATTGTGGTAAGTTTTGTACCTTAATTTCTGAAATTAAAAGATTGACCCCACGTTTAACATTAGTAATTTTTTAAAAACAAGCTGCATTTTCCTTGCTTGTTAATTGCTGCCCAGGCAGAGCTTTACTGCAGCTGTATGGCTCTGTTTCCTGGTAGCTGTGGGGGATAGGTCCCTGCAAGCTGCACCCAACCTTGATGCAGGGAGAACAAAAACATAAAAAGGCAAAAAATCAAGCCCACAACTCTGAACCTTAGAAGTTAGGTAAGAACATATTGGCTACAAACATAGGCCAAAATACTGAGAAAGGAAGCAAGGAATGGCAATCCTTGAGGTGCAAATTCAATTTCTAACTGTGTATCATTAATACTGATTGTCTTTACAACAGTCTTCCATGTAATGCATTCAAGTAGCCTTTCCTGTATCAGTGACCTTGCTCAAAAACAGCAGTTTAAGTCAACATTAGGCAAAAGAAGTCCTTATATTATAGGAAATAGAATACAAGAAGAAAGGCCATTCCAAGTGCCTCAGTTACCTGCCTTCTATTTAGCAGATACCAATTTTTGCCAAATCACTACTCCTTGTTGATTTTTAACTTTTCAGTTTGCCAAACTTGTATTATGTTTCCCCCGACAAAACTGAAGAATTTAAACTTGCCAAACTCAGCTTTTGGACTTGTGTTTTGATTTCCACAGCTCTGCAGTAACTGGCTGAAAACCACTGAGCTCAGTCAGGTTTCAGACTGAGATGCATTATACCAGTTGCCTTCTATGACAGCAAAAAATCATTTGGCAGTACCATATAGGGCCAGGTCAGACATTGAAAGAATTCATTATTTTCAGCATTTGCTGCTGATAAAGTGACATTAGTAGATCAGATGTCTTCTCTTTGTCATTTCAGTAAACTCTTTCCCCCTGCTAACTAGAACCATTCTGAAAGAATTTTAAAGCCATTTTTCCTTACAGCCTTTAGCATTATTAGTCATGCAAGGCAAAAGCTTGGACACCTGCCCCCTGCTCTAAGAATCCAAATAGCTACTGTGTTAACAGCAGGTCACCATCAAACCTTACAGTTTGCTTCTCAACCAACACGGGATAGTCAAACATCTGGAGGAGATGCACATGACAGACAAGCTGAACCCACATCAGATGATTCTAGAGGTATTATTTATATATTCTAGAAAGGCAACAGGCACGACTGCTGTCTGATGCATGCTTAATGGAGGAAAACGTTTTGATTTTAAACAGCATGAGTGCAAAACTCCAACACAATTTTGGTAAATTGCTACTGGAGCTATTTTCTCCCATAGTACTATTTGTTCAGTTCCACACAGCAAGTTTCTCATCTGATCTATGTTTCTGTTCCCTGCTGAAAATGTTACCTGCTATGGTTTGCTCTTTCTGCCGGGTCACTAAAAGTGTAAAGGTCTCAAAGGCAAGAATCAACCCCAATGGATTCTGCTGGCAACTCATTCCCTACTCAGGAAGGAGCAGCTGCTCAGAAACAGCTTCTGAGACTTAATCTTACCAGTGTTTCACGCAGTACAAAGCCCTGCCCTAACTTCGCACCATCCTGGTATCTCCATAATCTCACCATAATTTAAGCACACATTTCAAGATTATCATCAAGCAAGTCCTCAGTCAATGCTTGGACAGTTCTTGAAAAACTTTGAGACCCCCGAGCCCATCACTTCAGAAGTGTCCACCTCAATGTTGCTGTGCGACAACCTTCACACTGTTGGAATGGAAAGCCAGATCAACATCACATGATGGCCATCTGACCTTTACTGCAAGTACAGAACAGAGACTTTACTTGATAAGGTCTGCTTTCTTATCTCCAGTTTTATTCTCTCTCCAGCAACAGACCAATACTATTCCTGAGATAGCTTTAATTCCTTAATGAAGTTATAAAAAGATGTGTTTACTAACCTCAAGAGTGCCAGCCACATGTTTCTCCTCACACCTTTTTGCTTCCATGCCAAATTTCCATTATCCTTATCTTCTGATTTCCACTTTCCAGCTTTCCACTTTCTTCCATGTGGTGTCCATGTTTTTTTAACTGCTTTCAAGGTGCTTTTCTAAGCCAGACTAGTTTCTCAATTAGGACAGTGCTCTTCCTCATGCAAATTTCTGGAGAGAGTTGACTACTCGGTAAAGGACCATTAAGCTGTTTAATAATGTAAGATATTTTCCTCTCATGCCTTCCAAATTTTCCACTTGGCTATGGAGGTTAGACCCAGTGGGTTCAGGTACCCCTGCCATTCCTTTCACACACCAGTCAAGTTTCATTCTACCCTTAGGTAAGAGCCAAAAGAAGCCAAAAGGAGGAATTTCCTCATTGTCCCAATGGGCAACAGCAAGAAGAAAATGTCTCCTGGTTTCCAGCTGAAATCAGTTCACAGTTTATATCCATGGCTTTGTGCTGACAGTAGCCTCTCTTGCAGAAATTTACTCTCCTGATAGATTTATAGGAAACAATGATATCACCTCTGAATACTGCTAGGCTAAGCAAGCCATGCTCTTTCAGTTCTGGAATGACAGTCAGATCAGTCCTTTAATTATTTCCAGGTACCTCTTTTGCATTTGAATCATTTCTGCACTATATCTGAACAGATCTGTGTGAAGTCTCCCCAGTGCCTGGCACAATAGCAGCATCTCAGCCTTGCACAGATGGACATCTACCTTGGCTAGAGCAATATTTATTTTTCCCACAGCCATCTCGCCTTGGTTAGCCCAGAGCCATCCTATCAATAATTCCCCTCCTTATCATTAGCCATCCGCAAATCATATTTCCTTACCTTATTATGGGTATATTTGATATACAAGGCACTGGATGCATTTTGCACTGTTGTAAAACCTTCTGTGTTTTTTTATTCCAATCTTCAGTGCCTTCCTCTTCTGCTTTGTGAAATCCCAGTTCTCCTGTTAAATCCCACATTTTTCTAGCTTTAGCACAAAAAGTGAATGTTCTGAATCAGTATCACTGATGAAAATCTGAGCAAGAACCATCAAAGACCAATCCTAGATGGGAAAACTCCTTAGCAACCTTCCTCCGAGATTTGTACCCACACTCCCTTTCATCAATAGCATACAACTCCTTCTTCGGCCCCTTTGCACTTCTCTCAACTTCTCTTGTTCCGTACCTTCACTAATCATTTCCCACGTGGGAAACCTGTTGGACTTCCTATACCTGCTAAATAGTGAGCCTGTCCTGTTAAAACCAGGTCCCACGTTAGTCCATCCCAATTTGTCTTTAATAAATAAATCATCAGCTTTGATCTCATGCAGCACTTTTGTGCCATCTTCAATTACTTTCTAGATCAACAGCTTAGACTGTTGTAACTGAGAATATCATAATTTAAGCTGCTTCCTACAAAGCCAAAAATACAGGCATTACATCTACTGCTGAGGAAACAATCAGTACTGGCACAGAAGAATAATCAACTTTACCTAATAAACTATTTTCTATCAGAACAAACCTATCCAGAACAGCTGTAACAGTGCCAAACATATACCCCGGATCTCTCTAGAGTGCTTTATTTACAAGACCACAGCAGAAGAAAAAACAGGCACAGCCTGATACACGTACACATGAGAACCTCCTGCTGTATTCTGAAATTGAAACATAGTAAGTTTACCTTGAACAACTTTGCAGTTTACATTCAAATTCTCTTCATGCCACTAAGGCAATGTGGACTTGGCTGATGTTGTGCCACAGGATGTTTAGACTGGGTATTAGAAAAAGGTCCTTCACCCAGAGGGTAGTTGGGCACTGGAATGGGCTCCCCAGGGAAGTGGTCCAGAAGTGCTTGGACAGTGCTTTCAGGTACAGAGTGTGATTCTTGAGAAGTCCTGTGCACAGTCAGGAATTGGACTCGATGATCCTTGCGGGACCTTTCCAACCCAGCATATCCCACGTGATGCTATGACATGAGCTCTCATATTCACTGTCTTCATCTTGACTTTTTCAGCAGCAGAAAAGGTCAACTGTATCACCTAAGGGTTTATTCAGTTTTGTACCGTTCCACATTTGCCAAGTAGGTATGATCTCAATATATTTTATTTTTCTACATTTTATTGTTTTATTGCTAGGCAATTGCATAAGTAAAGATTGTCTCATATCTAAAAATGCCTAAGCAGTCAAGATCAAAATTAGGTATACCACAGCATCCTCTGCCTTAGGAGACAAATCTTTCAAGAACCTGTCTCTCATGCAGGTTTAAGACAAATTCTTAAATTTCCATTACCAGCGTTTTCTCCCTCACCACTCCCCATATTCCAAGAATTCACCGCATTTACACAGGTCAGAAACACATTAGAGCTCATTATATGAATATTGATTTCAATAAGCGGATCAATAGGCATGAGGTAGCAGCATTTTCCAAAAGTTTTCAAAAGGACAGTAATGGAAACTTGATCTTCACTCTAGTGCAGGGATTGTGGATATCTAAATTGCTGCTCATGAATACCATGCCTCCTTTGGGCACCTGTGCAGCTTTTTAGGGTCCGTGCTTGCTTCCCTTAAAAGTCTACCCCAATTCATTTCTCTTTTTGTCTCCTGCATGCTGTGAGAAATGCCTATGTAAGTCCCACTAACCCTAATTATTCGTAGAGGAAGAGTATTAATACTTGAAACAGTCACATTAGTTTTAACCAGGATGGTGTGTGTGTCACTGACACATAATTAAATTACATAATTTCCACATTTTAAAAAGACAAGACTATCAGAGCTTCCAACATATTCTGAGATAGAAGGCATCCAGTACAGAACAGCCACATTTTCTTTAGAAGTATTAGGAAGTGACGTACTAGGAAACTCTTTTTATACCTTGATTGCAATATAGAAAGAGGTACTTCACCCTCATTTTGTGACCACGCACATGTCATTTAGCCTGGAGTGGAGCAGAAAGAGGCAGTTAATCTCCGTGCTTCCAAGGTTGTAAAAAATGCACATAGTTTGAACTTTGAAACACTACAATTCCTTAATAAATAAAGGATCACTGAGCAAAAAAAAAAAAAGCAAGAAAACTATGTGCATGGTCATTAAAGCTTCCATTCCTCACAGCCCTTCATATGCAATACAATCCAAGAGTTATGTGTAAGATTTTAACAAAGACAGTGACACTGGAAATACAAACTTTTTGCAACCCATGCTCTCTCCTCTGAGGAAAAGGTATGGAAGCTGAGGGCACGAAGCATTTTCCTGGATCAAGGCCGCAGTATATACCACAATACTAAGCTTCTGTGATACTTGAATACCCTGAACATGTTCCTCTGAGCATTAACAGATGGTGGCAGAGCAGTTAATACCAATTTTTTGAGGGACAACTCAGTAATTTTTTATTAATTTTCTGTCCCTGTAGAGCAGAATGCAGGACATTTCCCAAAGTCTTTTTCAAGATAACAAGAATATGCTATTTGAGAACCAAATCATGATGGGGCAGCATTGCTTCTGTGAAGGTACAAGGGGAAGGCATAGGTTAAAGAAAAACTGCTCCACATGTTATTTATATTTACCATCTGCTCTGATGACTACTGACAAGATGAGTCCTTGAAAGATGTTTTACACATTTTCTTATTCAAACCTATCCAGCATGGTGAATTCCCCCTAGGAACATCCAGTGTGTTAAGAGGAAAGGCTCAACATGCACACTGCCTTCAGGATGACAAACTAAATCACCACCTGGTTTCACATCTGCGAGAGGATGGGTTAGGCAAACTCTGCCTGAATCCTATTTAGTTCAACTTTTTGTAGGAGCTGAGTAAGGAAGTGATATGCCTCAAAATGCAGTGCTTTTCAGGTCCTAATATTTTTGAACACAAGCAACATTTTTCAAAGTGTACAAGTCACTCCTGGTTTGGGAGAACTTGGCAGGAGAAAAGTTTTGTGCCCAAATCTTGAGACTGAATGACATGAAAAATTCATTAATCCCAATGGCAGCCCTGTCACTCACCAGGCTGCATTTTTCCAGATCCAAGCTGTTTCATCTATATTGTGGACATGCCTTCACTGACTAAAGCATACTTATAAATGAGACTATCACTTTTCCTAACCTCAAATCATCCGAAGCCTCATGTCCCACACTGATTTCTGCACAGAGGCTGAGTTTCCTCACTAATGTAAAATTGCTGGAAATTAAGGTGCCGTATGCAAAGGGTTTGAACCTTGTCCAGTAATGGGATACAATGCAATATTAGCACTCTCACTGGTCCTTTCTGCTGTAAATATACTGGAACGTTGCTGTAAAACCAGCAATTTTTTCTACTGAACTCTTACCCTTGAATCAAATCATAATGAACACAGGCAGTATGCCCACAGACCCAGCCTACAAACAATAGGAGCATTAAGCTAACTCTTTGAGATTTATGACAGACCTATCTGCCTTCTACATGCATTTTATAGGCATTTGCACTAAATTAGCTAGGGGAGGCCAGCTCAGTGGCACAGACACAGTATCATGCATAGCCAAGTAGAAGTGGGTGTATCACAGGACTGGTCATGGCTCACTTAAATGATAAAGGCTGGAGCTTCAACCAGCCAGGAGAGGGGTAACCCCATTTCACAGGGTAGCAACATCTCCTGTGTGCTCACAAACTACATTGATAATGCCATGAGAGAGGTTTCCTTCCTTCACAGCCTCTGGAAACAAGGATGAGGAGCTGCACTAAAATCCTTCATCAAGTACAGTGACATTATTCCTCCAAAGAATACTTTGTTAAATCATTCAATTTAGGATTTGAAGTTTTTGTTCTTCCAGTTTTGGTCATTCCAAGGTTGGGACACAAAGCAGTAACAGCTCAACAGAAGGGAGAATAAATAGTTGGTTTGCAGGAAGGAGAGACTATTGATCTAGGTCATGCTATAGCCTAAACTTTTCTCCTTTCGAGCCCAGCCCAAAAAATAGAGCTCCTAGGACAAATCTTGAATTGTTCAGACATGAAAGTCCTGCAAACAAAAATTTTGCCCAATTATCTAAAGCTACAGCAACTAATCCACTTAAGTTTTGTTGTTGCAGTGGCCCAGCCCCCTTCTGGGCTGTGGCAAACAAATGCCACTCAGATTAAGGCCATCCCCTGGGACAGACCCATGGGCAACAATGAGGTTTGAGTTGCCACCTCCTGGCCGGTACCCTGACCTAAGCCACTTCCCCCTTTTTTGGAAAGTTCTGCAACATTTCAGTTACTTATTGGATCCCAGTTGTAACTCCTTCCTCCCCTGTTTCCCCATTGGTTGAAGTTAAATTGGATCCTCCCCCTTTATTGTATCCTATTGGTTGCCTTCCTTTTCCCTGCCTTGTTCCACCCATAAAACTGAGTGCTCAGCCCTTTTCAGGGCTCTTCTGGTCCGTGGTATTCTGCTAATAAACCGTGCTGGAACCCATACCAGGACCAGGGGCCCCTTTCTCTTCCTTTACCTCTGGGCTGACAGGAGCCCAATCCATCGGCTCCCTGACGTGCCCCCTCTGAGGAGGAGCCAGCACACATGTCTACTTGTGCACCATCCCACTGAAGACGTTCCCAAAGGACATCGTGGAAGGGATGCTGCGTCCCCTCCAACTGAGGGCATGCTGGAGCTTGTGCTAACGAGCCAGAAAAGTGTCATTTTGGGTATATTTTCTCTGTAATCTTGACAATTTGAATGCAGTGTGTGTCACATCTGTTTTACAGCCATAGCTAAAGATGTCTCCTCCTTCAGGAAAAACACGTAGCTTTATCATGATCTCCAAGGCCAACAGGACAGCAAACTCGTGGGGAGAAAGGATGACCAGGATGAGGTTCAATATTGAAGTAATTTAATGAAGTAACATAGTTTTCTTCTCTGTCTTTACAATGGTTGGCTACACATTACACAAACCTTCTATTTTTAGCCTTTCCTCTTTCCCTTATTCCTCCAGATTATTTTCTTAATCCCCTTGCATTGGCCTCCAGAGCCTTTTTGGAGCAATATTGTGAAGCAAATGACCAGACATAATGACTTTCCAAGGTCCTTGTGATTCCTTATTAACATTCGGTTAGCATAAGTCCTGACTTTATTATTGACTACATTGAATACACAATACACTGACCTCTGCCATCTGCAACTAAATCTCTTCCTGCAGATCTATCAAAGTGATTTCATACACAGAGGAAGTAGAAGAAAACAAAGCAGTAGCTACTTATAATTTTTTGTGCTGAGAAACTTAACACTGTGAGAAAGACTGCTTCCCCTCATGGTGTTTTCAACCATTTGTATTCCATGCTTTTATTGCATGGCTAAACATTGAAGCATTATCTCAAAAAATTCAGGGAAGAGGGGAAGTACTAAACAAAATCCCCCATTTTTAGTTTAATCTTGGTAGAAGTAAAGTGGTGACAGGAAACCTCAGCAAAACTTTGTTTTAAATACATGCCTTTAGGTTGTTTGCAGAAAAAAAAGGTGTAAATTACTAAAATATTGTAGCATCTTCAGGTACCAAGCAAGGCAGTACATGGGCCACAAGAAAGTGCATGAAAACAAATAATACCTATACCACAAAATATCCAGGGAATTTTTCTTTCCTCTTCCTAATGTTCATAAAAGTATTTTTTTTTTAATTCCTAAAGGAAGGCTGGTGCGCACAGACTTGCACTTCAAGGAGTAAGCAAGGTCATTCCTGTGGTAAATTCAGGAGCAAACCATGCTAAAGTTGCATTAAAGAACTTATGAGCCACGGGTAATATCTTCAGTTTAAGCAACTGAGAACTAGGAAAAGATAACAGAGGCAGAAGTACACACTCCCAAGAGCTTTCCAGTGCAGAGCTATCAAGGGTACTTTGTTGAAAGGTTTCATTTTATGAAGACACAGAATTTGGCAACATTTTTGCCAGAAATTCTGGGAAATGTTTCACAGTGCACTAACCTGAGGGGTTAATCCTCTATTGAGCACAGGAGGCCAGAAATCAACCCCACAAGAAATCCCTTCTGAGACCTACAAAATCAGGTACAATGGATGCCCAGTCTTCATCTCTACTATCACCTACCTGGTTGCTAAACCTACACCTCGAAGAGCTCAGGTTCAAGTAAAGCCACATCTTTGCTTCTAGGTGACACATGGAGCTCAGGAATAAGGTCCCATTCTCCCCAGCCTTCTTAGAAACTCAGAAGAAGGAAAATAATAAAATCCTTTACAAATCTCCATTAACTATCCTAGAGGGAAAACTTGTATTTCATTGACTGTAGTTTATGCAAATAGGATCAGAGGAATTAACATATTGGAGAGAGCTGACATTTGTCCTGATATATTGAATCGTTAGCATGACAGAATCATTTAAGCTGGATCCACTAACATCAGGTTTCCTCTCATTATTGACCCCTGTAGAGTAGGCCTGACAAGTGGAACTGCTGCAAAGTTCATTAATAATGTGAAATAAATCAATTGTTCGGGAAATACTGAAAACAGATGACACTGAACTCAGACTTTTTGCAAATTCAGCAGATACCAGTTTCCATCAAGGACACAAGTTATAACAATGTCCTTTTCTGACCTATATTCAGGAGCTATGCTTTATTCCTAGGCAAGCTCACAGAGACATTGGGAATGGTGCCATTACTGGAATAATACCCTTCACTAGAAAATGAAAAGCACAATCACCCTGTGGACACTGACACAGACACCTGTAGACATTTTAGCTTACTGATTGACACCTCCAGCATGAATTACGGGCAGGACACACACTCCAAGTGCCAGGCTTTGTTTTCATCTGAAGGTACAGGGAAATACATCTTCTAACAGACTGGCCAGGCTGCTTGCTTCAACATGGACCCTGCCCGAGCTAGTAAACACACTATTTTCTGCCTTATAGCCCTCAGAAGGAGAAAATCTTATTCTCAAACAAAAGTTATAAAGAATAGACACATTGAAGAGAAAGTAGAATATCAAGTTCCCTTGCCTGTGTTACTACCAGAATTTAGAGGGCCAAGTGCTGTGACATTTCCTACCATCAAGTGAAAAATGCAAATCGAGTAATAGACTTGATTAATGCTGCTTTTTGTGGCTCACAAAATGCCCATGAACAGATTGAGATTTTCATTAATATATTCATGGTTCAAGTTCAGCCTAGTTTTGGATATTTTTTTTAACTGCTTTGTGGAGATGTTTAAATTTTTTCTGCTAGAGCACAAGCTGGTTGGAAATATTTGACACATGGTAATTAAAACAGAATGCATCTGAAAAAAAAGCTATTGGTGCACACCACATGGTGTTTGTCAGCCTTGAGTAAGGTGAGTGCAACTCAGGCAAAATAGAAGAGTTCAGAAAAGAGTTCAGAAGTTATGATATCCTGATAGGGTGCAGTTGCAGTATAGAGTCAGTAAACAGTAAGAATTAAGAGCTCAGGCTTGATTGTTTCATGGAAAATGCAGACTTACTCACAAACCCCTAGTTCCTCAGAACAAGGTAAGGTATTTTTTGGTAATTACAGTGAATTTTCCAACTTTAAAATTTACCTTTCCTTATTATGCATGGTAAAAAATGAGGGCTACAGCCAAAACCTGCCCACCAACTGAGATTTCAGGTTTAGGATTAAATAACATTTCTTTCCACCTTCATAGCACTACAGACTTGCATGCACTAAAGAACCACATACCAGTCATCACAATTTCAAAATTACACAGGGCTCTTGAGAGTCTCTGTTAGCTCATAATTTTTTCTAAGAGCTGATCTTCTGCAAAGATTAGTCCCTGAAAACTGCTGAATCAGGAAGGGAGTTGCCAGCAGGTCAAGAGAGAGAGGTAACTCCTCTTGACTCAGCCCCTATGAGAGGCATCTCTTTTCTAGAGGCCTGCTGGCCTCAGGTGTGATTTTACCTTAATAAATACGTCTCCTCAAGGCATCTAGCAAAGTTTTTACATATCCTTTCCCACTTTTACTTTACATTTTTTTGTCATCTCCAGTTTTTAACTTCCTTTCCTCCTGTCAAGTTTGGGTCTTTTTTTCCCATTGTTCTCTTTTCAGTCTGAGTTTCTTACAAATGGAAAAAGGTCTTTCAACTCATGAAATTACAACTCAGCTTCTGTGCATGAGAGTTGTGACAGATTTAAAAAAAAAAATATTTTCTTATCCCTCATGACACTGTCCTGCATGGTTCCATAATTCTTGTAAACCTTCAGTAATATTCTTGCTCTAAACTTCAAGTATGGCAAATATTAACAGAAGGAGGATTTGTGAATAAACATCTGAAGCCACAGCTTTACTATAGCTGACACCAATCCACATAATTCCAATGCAAAGCTGAAAGTTGCATATGGACTTTTACAGTTGCCACTCATGCAAGTATAGAAAAGAACCCTCAAAACACAAATTTAAAAGGCAATTTTTTAGCTGAAAAAATGGAGTTATCAGGAAGTCATCTGTTTTGTGCTCAGCAATATAATCCAGGAGAAACCTGACATCTGTTAATCACATATAAAAACACCCTTTCCCCTGCACCCTCCAGTTCCTTGACATAGTATTGCTGTTGGAAGGAGTCTGCAAACAGGCCTGGAATCCCACTATGACTGATGATTGTGCTGGTAAAGAGTAGGGAAAGTGTTCTTCTGTGTACAGCAGTTTCTGCTCTTGGCCTTTTCTTCTAAAACCTTACACTTGCCAAGGTTTAAATTGTCGATTCCGTTATTTCTGTGCTAGCACTTTAATTTAGCACCCTCCAAAAATGACAATTATGATACTGTCATGTCTGTTGCAGTCTCTACTGTGGCCTTTCAGTCAGATTCTTTTCATTGGTTCATCATTCTTTACTTTATTGATTACTTCCGTCAACATCTTTCCTCCAGCTTGTGCAGACCTGGTGAGGACAGGTAGAACAAACACTGCAATGCAGAGTCAGCTATTTGCTCACAGATTTGAAAGGCAAAGCATTCCAGGAAGGTACATTGAGTGTTCAGCCAAGTGCATGAGCTTTGTCACTGCATGATACAGAGAACACTCAAGTGTCTCACACCCTTTGTGATGAACAGCTAACTGTAGCTAAACCTCATCTCTAATTTTCCTCTTGGTATTTTGATGTTTACATGCTGTGCCTCAGGCATTTAAGATTTGCATGCTTCCGCCACACACTGCTTCCTGAAAATTATTTATTTTAAAACATAAAGACTTAAAACTCCATGTTCCTGATGCATGAATATTTCACTGACATGAGAAGGTAAGGCACATATGGAGGCTGAATTGGGCCCTCTGCACTTCTCTCTTTTGACACATTACCCCATGTAACAAAGACCCAAATCTGCTCCACTTCTGTTTCTTCTCCATTTGGCCAGTATTGAGATGTACATCCATAAACTGTATTACTTTTCCTAGGTACCTGCTCTTACATCAATTCCCAAGTCAAACTCAGCTATCACCAGTGTTCATACCATTCACTTATTACTAAATTACACCCTCTGTTCCAACTAGGCTGCCTTCTTGCCATCCCAAAGCCTGGACTAACTACCTGAAGTGTTCTTTATCTAAAACTCAAAAGTACTGCAAAAGCCATCTGCATACCCTGCCTTCAGTCTCTTACTTTCATTTATTTATTTTGAAAGCATCACTGCAATTTATTCCCTTAGCAAGCAATTTTGGAGACAGACTTTTCCTTTCCCCTGGAATTCAACAAGTGCAGCTGAAGCTCTCTCTTGAGTGATGCACCATCTTTTACCTCAGGAACACCAACTGACTGTGCCAGCAAGTTGCCCTTTCAGAAGCAAAGGTATTTGCTCCTGCTTTTTTTGTTTCACTCATTTTGAACCACTGTAATGGCCTTTTTGCCAGCCTCCCTGAACACACAATTAACAGCTGCAGCTGGTACCAAATGTTGCTGCTGGGGTTCTGACTGGCACCAGATGGAGAAAGTGTGTACTTCCACCTCCGTCTCTGTTATGCCAGTCAGATTTCACATGAGCTTCAAGGTGCTCTCCCTGACCTGTTCAGCCCTTTAAAACCTTTCATCGTGTTTTCTCGCTGATGGGGTAGTGTTTTGTACTATTTCATACTGGCCTGCTGTAGTGCACTGGTAGGTAAGTGTTCATGCACCACATAAGTGGGCATGATAGAAGAGTCTGAATATAAGGGGACAACAGAAGAAGAAAATGTTCTCCTTTTTAATAAATCATTTGAAAAGGTATTTTTAAAAAGGACTTTTTATTAAAAATATGAAAAGCAACACAAACAGTTGAGCATTGCAGGCTTCAATAGATAATTTTTACTGTGCCCCATATCCTCAAATGACTTCAAACTAAAAAAAAAAAAGAAAGATATTCTAACTAAACCTGCATTATTCATATATATAAAAATTCAATCTGCTCTGGACTGTAATTTGAATTTATATGGATCTCTTTTTTTTTTTGAAGCATTTCTACCAAAAAGTTAAAGCACATAGTACAGCAGTAGAGTGCTACTTTCTGCATACCACTCTTTTCCTGTGAATCCCTGGCTGAATGCCTCAGGGATGCTGCTGTCCAGCATGTGCCTAGGCAGGAGATTCATGCTTTCCCTTTTGACCTGCTTGAATTTATCACCTGAATCATTAGGACACATGATGGAGGAAAAAAAGCCTATAAGTATCTAAAAACCAAAGCAGCTCAGCTATGAGAGAACAGAGACAAGAAGCTCCCAGTGGCTTCATGAACTCATGAGGCCTCTTTAAATGTAGTCCAGTTAATTAGAGCCCACAGTGGGGCAGAAGTTGCCAGGTTCAGTAGGGCTAAAACAACCTAGGTAAGGGTTTTCAGGGGTTTTGAGACTTCTCTACAGCTACAGTTTAAAAACTGATCCAGTTTTTTTGGAACAATGAAGTAAACTCTCCTCAGCTTTGTTGAGGATTTGTGCTCAGCTATGAAACTTAAAAACTGGCCTGAGTTGTTTTCATTTTTGTTTTTATTTCAACCATGTAATGATGACAAAGCAGCTGCCATAATTGTAGCAGCTGACAGAGTGACAATTGAGACCAGCCTGGTCTGGATTAGGGCTAATGCTCCAGAAACTCAGGGGCAGCCATCCCTGACCCACTTGCTAACACAGAGGAAGCATTTGCCAGGTCCATAATGGCATAAAGCACCAACATAATTCTGCATGTGAGCATAACTCCATGCAGGTCCCCTTCAATAGTAAACACTCCTTATTTCAGCTTTTCTATTTCTCTGAATTAGTGTAGTTAATTGTGCTACTATAGAAGTGGGAATCACTTGCTAGCTAGATTTACTGTACCCCACAGAGCCCAACTCACATACAAGAAAGTGCAGTTTGCTCCCATTTTCCCCTCACTGTATTTTTTAACTAGTAGCTAGTGTTTTTAAGTCCCTTAGTAGATCCAGTCTTTGTGCCATAAACTGTGACACAAAGACAACCAACATTTCAGAAGCAGCAAGAGAAAAGGGGTAACCCTGAGTTGTTACCAGGTAAAGCCGCCAATGCAACATTCTATGCAGAAAGCAGCATGGTACAGCACTGACCAAAAAAAAAAGTCATCCTCAAAGGGCTGCAATGAGGATGCTCAGCTTTTTAAAAGCCAGGACAATCTGAATTAGTATGGAAATAAATCTACTGTCCACAGACTGAATTGTTTCCTGTGCTTTGTTACCTCACTGTAGCTATGAGAACCCCCACCCATATCACTACAAGTAACCGCTCATCCTGTACCTTTACCTTGCCTTTATGCTTCTATTTGCAACTGAATCTTCTTTCAACCTTCCTTCAGGAAAGTTTGCTTTTCACACACAGGTGGCTCTCTGCCTGTCTTTATCTAGCAGACTTTATTATCAGTAAAACCCAAAAAGACAAATTCATCCTTTGTGCTGATGCAATTGACTTGTCATCTACTTTTACAGCTAATTAGCTCTTTAGTAGATGATGGTGGATGTCAGAGGTCATCTGATAGCTGATCCCGCTAAACTGACTGTAAATATTTCTTTCCAATTGTACATGATTGCCTCTTACTGCTACATTCTCTCCCAAATTAACACAGCACATTTAACCTACTTATTCAGAAGAAGAGTACTAAGCCTGGATTAAAAAAATTACAGTTTCATAAGGTACTAGCACTCAGAACCAAATCTTTCACTGAAGGCCTGACCTAGTAGGTGAGGGTGCCAGAGATATCTAATTAGACCCTGGTAACAGCAGTCTTGAGCCATGTTTTCTCTTGACATTTACAGCTCTCTGTATCAATATCTATGGATTATGTATTGTGCATTACAGGTATGTTGTTAATCAGTGTCTATGCCCAAGGGGTAGCAACAGGGCAGGGTACAAAATTAGAAGTCTATACCTCAAAAGATTTGCAAAGTAATTAATTGGTAGAACATTCCTGGGTCTAGCAAACAAGGAGCAGTGAGAAGCACTCCCTTTTCACTGCAGGGCAGCTTGGGAAAAAAAGACTTTTTGGTTGCACAGCAAGAAAAAAACAAATCCCTTGATACTTTGAGTTACCAGTAAAACAAACTACAGATTTTTATTGCCATTAAAAAAAAAGTCCCTTTTCAGTTCATCAGAGGTTTCATAAATGTGAAGTTACTGAATCTAAGAACCCAAATCTAAAATCCCAAACATGCACACAGTTTTAGGCAAAAAAATGCCCAAACTTATGAAAATAAAATACTTATCTTGTAAAATAGACCATAGTAATATCAATATTTTTCACCCAAGAAGTTTCTCATGTGTTTTTCTTACTGGATTTCAACAATATCCAGCAAGAATGTAGAGAACACCTCATTTAGGGCCCCTGGCTAGCACTTGGCACCTAGAGCAGAGTTTTACTGCCTCTTCCCCCTTCCAGTCACCTTCATGTCACTTGTATGCATTTTTCCAGAATTAAACATGACGGCTATGTGGGGTCGATAGCAAAAATATGTCTTTGGTTAAGGGGAAGGAGCTGTCTGTGAGCTTCCAGCACGACTCCAAGAGGAGGCTCCAGAATTTTGACAGCTGGGAGCTTCCAAAGTAGCTTTGTTACCAGGAATAGCTGTGTTTCCTGAGAAGCTTCCCTGCACATGTCTGTAACTGCAGCACCACAGGGGTTTCTGCACAGCAACAAGCACTTCCAGGGAGCTGTTGGGGCAGCTCTGCTGGGAGGCACAAGGGAGAACCCTCAGGCTACCCCTGAACAGCACAAGGAGACGAGGCAGGACCAGAGGCTGCTCAGGGGGAGCAGGGCTTGCTCCCACACAAGTTACCATGTCACAGCTGCATCCTGCTGCAAGAGGCTCCTCAGCCCAGCCCAATCAAGGGGAGCTGTGAGCACAAAGAGCAGGGGATGGTACTGTGGCTCCACAAGCTGTGCTGAGCAGCAGCTTTCATTTAATCAAATGTTATCTCCAGAAACCACAGCTGCAGCTGAGGCCTCTAAGAAACACGGCTTCTCCTGGGAGCCCTTTCCCATGCTTCAGTGAGAACATCAGAATATTTGCCTGAGTGATGTGCCAGCAGTTTGGATTTGTACCTGGCACATCAGCAAGTAGAAAACTGCAGTCTGCAGGGTGAGGGAGAAGGACCTGCACTATTCAATACCCAGCTCTCTACGATCCTTCAAGAGCTTCCTCCTACAAACTCTCCTGCTTGCACTGCTTGGATAGTTTTAGTCTAATAGCAAACAAGTTCAAAAGAATAGGATGGGTAAATAAATGCCAAATTACAGTCATACATGCAAAAGTCAGAGGAGGGAACATGTGTAAAACACACTGCATGAGCTATGGGCTGCTGCTTCAAGCAGTTCGAGCGAGTCAAGTTCTTGACACTTAACCCTCTCTAGGTCCTGTTTTGTGCCACTGGATACACAACAAACCCAAACCACAACACATCAAGGCTTTTTGGGCCTTACCTAAATAGAGAAACTAGAAATGAGTTACATTTCCTGTTACAAGTGATTATCAATCTTTTTTCTAAGGTACTTTAAAAAAGTATTTCAGTTTTCTATCAACACGTAATAAAAAGACAGTTTCTCATGTGGTTTTACCTTGTCTAGAGCTTCAGGAAGTATTTACTGCTCCATGGCTGACCAAAATAATTGCAAGGATTCCAACACAGAAGATCAAGAACACAAGGAGAAATCTTTGCAATATCAGTAGACAACTGTCTTTTTTCCCAAGCTTGTAATCAAAACATCTCATCTTTGAGCAAAGGAAACACTTCACACCACCCTCATCCTAAGCAGACTGAAACAAGCCATGCAATTTCTCAATGGCACAGCATTAACTCAGAATTTGGGGTGCTCACCTTCCTTTCCTGTGATTTAGCTTTATCTAAACTGCCTTTGTTTAGGGACATTCTCTTCCAACTGGCCAGGCCAAAGGGGTTTTGCTGCTAGCCGTCTAATTTTAAGGTACATTTCATATTTAACTCAAGACACTACTATTTTTTTCTCTTATTGTCTAGAGATAGAGGGGCAGTTATAGATTATCTTGTGCAAAGCTTCGTCATTTTTCAGTTGCATGCAATAGTGGGCAAAATTCTGAATAGTCATTGATAATTTTTCCCTTAGCTTGATGGTCCAGCTGCAGGGGAACATATAGATGTGAATGGGAAAAGAACAGCTAATATTTCAAGAATGTTTTGGAAACAACCTCACAATATCGCACTAGCAATGTATTGCTTGTTCCCAGTTAAACAGCTTTGGAAAATCTGTTATCAAGGATAAATTACCAAAATTTAAACATTTAGAAAGTATAGGAGAGTTATTTCTGTCACTTACTAAAAGAACAAGCTTAAGCACAATTTTTTAGCTTCAAACAGCATGCAGCCAGAACACCCACTGTTTTATACAAGAACTTCTTTAATGTTAGATATTTCTGGCATTCACAGCTGTCTTCAGTGGCAATTGCTTGAAAATCATTTTGCTATTCTTTCTGTATTAAGAAATCAATGCCCCTTTTTTATCATTTATCTATCCAAAGATCCTCCTAATTTATTATCAGTTCATTAATGTACTGCCTACTACCTTTCAAGATCATTAAAGAAGTTAAATAATATCTTAAACCTTCTTCCTCAGCATTTTGTCCCTCAGAGCTGTATTGTATATACATGATTAAATTCACTTTACTGTTTCAAGTCTGGTCACCCCTCACCTCTCCTCATTTTTTTTAAGGGCAAAAGATTTGAATTTCCAACCTTATAATTTTAAGTGTAACTAATAATTTCTTCTAGAGATCAGACATCCTCTATTCATCAAGCCCTATGTCTTCCCTTCCTTTCAAGCAGAAATGTCTTAGATATTTCTAAGACTCCACCAGGATGGATGCCAGAGCCTCTCCACGCTAAGTTTCCCTGGTTACTTTTGTGTTCTGCTCCAGTAGCCATCTGGGAAAAACAAAACCATGCCTGTCAATAGAATCATCTGTCCACAGAGGGGACCCAGCTGTCTTCCCTGATCTTCACTGGACCCTGTGTACATCACTCACCTGCATCTCCTGTTCTCAGCCAGGAGAAGGAATTCTCGCCTGGACCAGGTACCTCAGAGATGCTCTCTCTATGTTGGTCCCCTGTGTCAGCTGACCCAGTGGATCTATTTCTTCATTTCAGTGTGGTGATTAGCATGAGATGCCCTGGCTTCTCACACATCTTTGTGTCGATAATACATATTTTCTTTTTATACTGCTGGGTTTTTCTTTTTGGTGATATGGAACATCAGCTTTGAGCTGTGCTGATGCCCAAGCCATTTCTGCTTTTCCCACATTCCTGAGGCTGCCCTTTCAAGCTGAGTTTGTCATTCACAAACAGGACTATTCTGTGTGCAATCCTAAACCCAAGAACGCATCTCACTTTGTGTCAGCAATACTTGCACTCAGTCAAAGGATGGAAGCCCCTGCCTTAAATTAGGAATTACTTCAATGAGGAATGATATGCCAATTCCATTGGCTATGGATAGCCGATATTAGTTTATCACTAATAAACTACAGCAGTATGACTGTCACATCTGATTAAGAAGATGTTTCATCTAACTTAATTTACACACCACAGGTCTAACTTCTTCTCCCATTTTCTTTCCAGTCATTCAGTGCCCTGGGAACTCTCCCTGCACACAGTCCATCCCAGCTCACCAGTAGAGTCCATTATAACACATCAGGCTGTTCTCTGACATGTCTCAGAATAAAGTTACAACTTAATGCCAGGCACGAGATTAAATGCTCAGCTCAGAGGATTGGATTCAGTCAGTGTTCAGAGGAGAGTGCTTTAGTGAATGAGATGCTGCAAAGCCAAAACACCTTCCCAAGAGCTGGCTGCTGCCAGGACAGCATGCCAGTTTGCTGAACAATACAAATGCCCTGCTCTCATTTCCACCCTGTAACACACCATCTGTTTTTACTACTTCTCCCTATGTGGCAGGCCAGACAGCAGGAAAACCCACAAAGTTGTGTTCTGACAAACAAGCCTCAGCAATCCTCAATTCTAACTTGCCAGCTGTCTGGAAAAGATGAGAGGGAGAAGTTGTGAAGCATGTCAGATTGAGGTGAAGGCTAAGAGAAATTACTCTCTCAACTGGAAGGGACTTGGTTTCAGATTAAGTAAAACAACTCCCGTTGATATAAACAGCAGGAGGGCCGTGTTAGAAACTTTGGAGATAACTGTCCCAGTCCTGGGAAGATGACTCAGACTTTTCCTAACTTTCCTAACAGCAGGGCAGAGTAACATTTACGGAGAATACTTCCCATGCTAGAGACTGATCCTGTATCTCTTGAGGCAAATGTCAGGGCTTGGACTTCAATAACTCAGGGTAAGGCAGAAGCCAAGGCTTACTGAGAGCTAAAAGCCACAGCAGAGGACTGGCTCTACAAGCAGGTACTGCGAACATCACTCTGAGCTGAAAGACATATTCTATTTGAGATCAGTTACTACTTCAATAAAATGAGGTCAAGGATCACACAGTATCAGTCAAGGTGCCAAACTATGTCACTTCCTTTAGTACCCTCCAGCTTTTCTTTTTTAACAATACTTGGCCAGACAAAAGTAATCATTAACTAATTGGTATGATGTATTCCTTTAACTCTCCAGCTTCTGTGCTTGGCAGAGTATTCATAGTATTACAGACACTTATAAGAGCAGCAGCTTGGATCTAAATATAATTTAGAGATTTATAACTGAATTAAAAGCCTTACCAGTTGTGGATTTGTGAACTGTGATGTGACTTTTTTTTTTTTTTTTAAGGTAGGCAAACCTTATTTTCACATTTCTGTTACATCATTAGCACACACTGAAGTTATAGTACCTTACACAAACTAAGGACTCCCATTGAGGCAGAGCTCCTCATTACACACTGAAGATTGGCAAGCACACATTTCTGCATGGGAGTTGTCCAGGGAAGGGGTTGGAATATAATTGCTGCACACATTTTACTGTTCTTCCGAATGTCATCTGTTACTCAGCTACCCTAATGTACACAAACCAATTAATCTCACCTCACAGTGGGTAAGGACTGGCTCCACCAGCCTGTGCACCCTGAGTGCCATGCCTAGTGTTTGCCTTTTCCCTTCAAGGAGTACACGTTGCTCTTAAAGAAGAGGATATCAACCCTCTGTGTCTGTCTTGGTGCAGATATCTGAAGTTTTCAACTGTTTCCAGGATCAAAGGGTATTTTTCATGTCAGCCTCCTATGAATTCCCCAACAACAGGTCATCTGTTGATGAAGCACACATTGCTTGTGCTGGGTTTCATACGCAGCAATTACACTTAAAACAGACAAAGGCTGCTAAAGGCAGATTTTCCATCCTCTGCCTTTCCATCAGCTTGCTGGTGCCTAGTGTAAAACTTGAGTTCTGGCCTGCTTGCTTCACATCTGCTGTGCATCCATTTTGAAAGCCAGAGATGGCACAAGCAAGATCAATAGAGGTTGTGATGGGAGGAGAGCAGCTATGAACATTAGATTGTTTTTACGACTGTGTAACCAAATATATGGGGGCTAAAACCAATGTGATTTGACTGAAAATCTGGGCAGCTCCTAGAAATAGCAGGCAAGATGTTCCCAGACATACTGATGGGTACAAGGAAAACAGTGGAGCAAACAGTTTGTCTGTTTAGGACTAATTTAGTTCCTTCATTGTTTCTTAATACAACTTGTTTTGTCAGCTATCAAGCTCTCATTACACAAGCCCCTGCTCTGAGCTGCAGTGCTGCCTAGGTGTTGCTAGCAAGCCTCCCTTATTTATTTTGGGGTTTGCTGGTTTTTTTTAAGCAGCATAGTAGAACGAGTTATGCTTTCTTCATGTCACAGGCCTCCTGGGCTGATTTTGTACATACAGAAAGAGAAGCTTCTGGCATTTTTCACATTTCAACCAGCAATGGCTTGGCTGCATTATCAAAGCAGGGCTGGCAGATACACAGAGCAGAGCATCCAAGACCCACCGCAGACGCTGCCTGCACAGATGAACTCATAGTACAGATACTGCTGGGCCACAGCAAGGAGGCCAGGGGAAAAATAAAAACCAATGGAGATGGGGCTGAGCCACGGCTGTAAAGAATCTGCTTTTCTTAGCAGGTGCTTTAAGCCCCAACATCTGCTGACCATATAAATCAAAGAAGCTCCTACAACTATTTACGCAAATGAATGACGTGAACATGTAAATACACTCTAAGGTTTTTTTTCCCTATTACTATTCTTGGCATTGAACCCATAGAAAAGGTTCAGAAACTTTTTGTCAGCTAGAAAGGTTATGATAAGAAAAATTCCTATTCAACTGCTGTGCAGCTTGTGGAGGAATTCTCAGAGATTTTTTTTCAATAGAAGATTCAGTAAGACTACCTCAAGTATTTTAGAATAGGGCTCCTTCCTAGTTTTAGCTCTATTGTATATTCAGCTCCTAGAACTGAGTCCTGATTTAGTTCAAATGATGCATTACCAACTTCATTTAAAAGAGGATTTATCTTCTATTTATCATGGAACTCATTGAAAAGAAAGCAAAGCTTTCAAAATAGTCAGAAGATCTCCAGCAGAACTTCATCAGCTGTCAGGTGTGACAGTGTCACATAGTTGTGTTATTTGTCACCGAATTATAAAATTCAAGCAAGTTCTTATAACATCAATATTCTATTCTACACCTACTCACTTATTCCCCTCTATTACAGCAATGAGCTCCTCACACCTTGAGGAGCTGCCCTTTTTTGCATATCCTTACAGAATACCTTTTTCTGGTTTGGAAAGTTTCACACTTTAATCATTGTCCTGGCAAAAACAAAAAAAAAAGTGTCTGTTGACCCTGTACATGTGTCTCTAAGAGAAAAAAAGAGAAATAAAGGAAAAAGAGATATTTCATTCACGGGGACTTAATTACGTGAAAGTCATAACTAAGCTAAGCTAAAGAAGTGTTCTTTGATAATGTTGAATAATGATTAATTTGCAGCATTCTCCTTTTCCCCCTGCCCTGGTACGCATCTTGTGTACATTACACAGCCTTTCTGCTGACATGGCTTGAGACAAAAGCCTTTCTAGTCATCTCTGGCACAAAAAGCTGGAATGTCAGCTTGGTGTCTGGCACAAAACCTGTCTTGCCCCATCTGATACTCACAAAGCCAGATCACAATTCCTATTTTCTGCTGGGCTTGTTTCTCTGAGACATAAGGCTTCACAAACTGCATGTCCAAACCAAAAGGCTACAGTGAGCTATTCACTCACACCTCACACTCAGTCCAGGAAGCTCCTCCAAGCCCACAGCCTGCCTGCTGTTCCCTCACACTCAGTCCCACTGAGCAACAGCTTCTGGGCTGACACGGACAGCCTAGACCTGCTCCTGCTGCTTGGCCCGGCCCAGCCCAGCCCAGCCCAAGCAGCTGGGTGGAAGTAGTGTGAAGGAGAAGAGGTCATCCTTTGTACCACACACCTGAGCCTCCTTCCACTGGTGCCCACACAGCAGTATTTCAAGGCAACGGGAACCTGCATCATGGTGAATTCTGAAAATTCCCCTCCACTCACAGGGAAAAAAAAATCAGCCTGCCAAAACAGATTATGAGCTCCAGAAGGGCTTTGAGCTTCACTGAATGCTTGTTTTAGACATACATACAAGTGACATCCTATAGGCCCTTCCCAATGCAGTGCTAGACAGTGCTAGATACCCCTTCTCTGCCTGTCCAGTCTCAGAGGATAGGAAGTGGACAAGCAGTCCCACTTGGCTCCCTGTGACTCCATCATGTGGGGCAGTTCCTATCAGTTGTTCAGCCCTGTGTTGTAGTCTCATATTTGGTAGGCAATTTAATTTTTCTAGTGCTTCCTTACTCTCCTTTCAGAAACACACAGAGGTAAGGCATCTAAAATCCAAAGACCTTTGAAGACTGCTCTCTTTTAGCACTGTCTTAAGAATGGAGACCATGCGCATTTTAGCTGATTCCAGAAGAACTTCTGTTCCCTGATGAAGACTTCATATAATGTGGAAAATCATGCATTGCCCAGCTGCTTCTGTCTATGGTTACAGGAATGCTCAGAGGGACAGATGCCCAGCAAGTACATCAGTTATCTTCCAAAGCAAGCGACCTGGCAGACAGCAGTTTCCTGCTCCCTGATGTCACTGGATGCCAAAACTACTACAGAGAGATACATCCATGGCCTGGGCATGAAGTGTCCCCTCTTCTTGAATGGGGAAACTGCACAGTTTATAGGCAGGATCTGTGGCTTAGGATCCTGAGCCCACAATGCTTTCTAGTCTGGATTGCAGACAGAAAATCCCACATCTATTTTCATCAGGATTTTTCCAAATTAATAGCATAACACATTGGAGCTGCAGGTTAAACTCACAGTGTCTAATGTTTTCCTTGTTGTATCCTGTCACTGATGAGATACAATCTGTGCAGTCACTTGGAATGGCTAAGAACCCGCTGCAGAAAATGCTGTGTTATGCTGTCAAGAGTAATGGCTGAGTATTGAAAAATAACTGCATGCAGATATCTACTCGCAGAAGAGATATTATAGACAGATACAATCGTGTTTATTAAAGCTCATCCATCCAAAGCAGTGCAACATATCACTTGGCCACTAGAGAACAGGTGCTGAGCATTTTAATAAAAAGAATTAGGACTTCTATAAAAGTTGAGAATTTTCATGGACCTCAAAAAAACAAAACAAGAAAATCACTTGTCACTGTAGGAGATACAAGTGAGTTCAGAATGCACCCTCATAATGCATGTGAACAAAAGGTATATTGGAGCAAAGTAGAAAACTACCATCTAAGGGCAGTAAAAATGTACCATAGAAAATACACTAACAGAGAAAAATTTTATCAGACTTGATTTGTTTTCCCAGCTTTGAGCTCTCCTACACAATATGCTTTCATTCTTATCCTATTTACTTATTCTAATACTGAAAATTATCTGAAAAAAGAATCAATGAGAACATTCCAAGAATAAAGTAAATAGTGAAAAATAATGACTGTCTATCCCTAAAAGACTAATTCCTTTTATCTTAGTCAGACCTCACCAAAATATCACTGAACCAAAAAAAATTATAGTAATGATTGATATTGAATCATTATCATCCTGGAGTTAACATAGGCCATTTTGCAATATATCAGAGCAAAAAGTAGTGTAAGAAGACTGTAGAACAGCAGTAAGTATTTAAATGGTACGTGATAGCTTTATAAAACAAGTGGTGGGGCTGGGAAAAAAGTAAATCCTTGCAGGAACTAATAAGCTCTCGTCTGCACGGCGGAGTTCACAAAATGGCAATACTGTGTCATTAGGCTGGCACAGCAGCTGAATCCCTAATACACCACAGCAGAGCACGTGCAGGACCAAGTCTGCAGTCATGGACTGCTGCTTTGTCTTGGCACTTGCACAGGGCAGGGATGGCCATGGGCTACTGGAGTGACACAACACACAGACCCGTGTGGCTTGGCATCCCCAAATGGGTTGCAGGTGTCCATTTCATTCAGAGCTTCTCTGCACCTCTGCCATAAGGAAGTGAATAATGCTGCACAAAATTAGGAGGCAATGTCTTCAGAGTGAGGGAAAAATCTAATTCCATGTTTACCAAAGATGGGAACTCTTCCATTTTCACATCTTGGTGATGCCCAGATTCTTGGCAATTCCTTGAGTGCTTAGAGGAGGGGTCAGGAAATCTGTACTCCATGTCTGTAACCTCTCTGCAACAACTATGGTCACTGCTTTTACCCCCAAATTTCTTCCACCCATCCCAGGACCTCTTTCTCTGTCATTTGGATGTTTATTTGCCCTGCATGGCAAGAGCCTCCCCTGCCTGCTCCTCAGATTTCAGCATAGGATAAACCCAAGCCCCAAGTGCTACATGTGTTTCCAGTCTCTCCTTCACTCAGCTGAGCATCATGAACACCACTAGGACAGGCAATTGTTCCTGAGCTGCCAAAATTAAGCCATGATTCCCACACAGGATCTATCATTGGAGCCAAAGCAATAGTACAGCTATGCCTGTGTATTACATAGGCTGCTATCCAGGAGTAATGTGCTTCAGGCCTTGGTCTGCTATAATAAAACCCCAAATACTAGCAAAACAAATAATTAACACTAACAAAGTGCCTGTATTATCAGTGTCCTGAGCAAACAAGGGCTCTGATATTACCTCCAAAACAAACGAGGTCAGATTACATACTGAAAGGTTAGATCACAAAAGTATGCTCCAGCAATTTTGAAAGTAAATTAATTAGGAATATCAACATAAAATACAGCCTTTAATCTGAAGGAAGAACACTATTTTGTGAATGAAACAAGTGCAGCTCATCGGTTAAAGGGGAAAATATGTCTCAGGAAAATATGTCTCAGGCCAGAGAAGGATGAATAAAAAATAGAAGTTCCTAAAGTTCAAAAAATAGTTATATAGAGATATATACACATTAGGCAGCCTTCTGCTAGCATAGAAAAACCTAAAATTAGAACATATTTATCTAACTGAAACTGAATTCTACTTTCCCTCCTCACACTAGCCCAGCTAATGTGGCCAGCTAGGATGTCATTCCTGGCTGCAAAAAAAACCTGCAGAGATCAAAGTGGGTCCCAACCTGGCCCCAACAGTTCAGGTTCAGGTGAAAGCATACATTTGTCTCCATCTTGGAAGAGTTCACAAGATGTTGTAACAAGGATCTAGATGCAGATGCAGCCTTTAAGTACCTTTTTGGACAGGTGTCCTTAACCCCTTTTCTACTGTGATTAATGCAAAGCCAGTTCAGAGCATAAACAGAAGGAATGGTCTCAGCAACAGGAGTTTGTAACACAGAGCATCTCTAGAACAGTCTGTGGTGGTGCCTGGCACTGCAGGGTCACAGTCAGGAGACACACTTCTGCACAGGAAACACCAACATCACCACCAGAAAATCAGCCAATGGACTTTTTAAACGCTCATGAGAAACATGACCATTTCTTCAGAGGTCATATCAATTGATGTTAAACTATTTTGCTTACCTCGTGACATGCCCAGAAAGCCTGTCCTGATCTGGATCCAATTCAAAAGAAGTTTTGCCAATGTCTGGTGCCATATGGACACACAGTTGTTTCTCCTGCCTCATAAACTTTGCATGATGAGGTCTGATATAGAAAGAACTCTCCAGAGAGAAAGGTGGGGAAGCAAAATCCTGTTGCAAAAAATTAAAGTGGACAGAAAACCCATCAAAACAAGCTGCCTGGGCAGAGTTAATTTAGTTAAAACGTATCAAGGCCATACTATTAGCTACAGCTCATTACTACAGCATGAAAGCATGTTGTTTGGCCATCAGTTTCCTGTTTCTGACACCATTTGCTTGAATGACCTTGGTCATGTCACTTAATACTCGTTCACAAGCTTCCTATCCTTAAATTACGGATATGGGCCTTCTCCATATCCACCAGACTTATTATGGTTACAGTCTCCTTAGAAATGCAAGCACCGCTGATCATGGTAGGAAGAAGTCCTAGATTTTGCTCACCTTTGTTAGCCTTTAACACAATTTTTAATAGTGCCTCAAGCAGTTAAGACCAAATGCTACCACTGGTTCCATCCTCAGTAAAACAATCACTCAGCTAAACTACAAGATTAAGAAAAAGGAACTACCCCAAATTTAAGATTTGCGTATACTGGCCAAAAAAAGGAAGGAGCTTTTGGTAGCTTGGGAAAGAATCCCAAAATCTAAAATGATTCCTGAGAAAATCTAAGATAAATTATACTGTTTCCATTTATATCTCTAAGGAAAAAAAAATAAATCTTAGAGGAAAAGTGATTGCATTTCTTTCTCCTCAATTCCTGGCTGGATCAAAGAATTACACAGGGTATCAAGGCAGGAAGAGCTGCCTGGCTGCCATCAGTAGTGTCTGTGCAGTCCTCACAGCCTGCAGATCCCAGACTCCGCCACATTTATGAAGACCTGGTGTGCCTACTTCACTACCAGTGCCCTTGGACAAATGCTCCCCGTTTCCTACCTTTGAACCCATGTTTCTCCCACTGCGCATCCCAGGGCCTTGGAGGGAGCATGTCTGCTCATTCACAGCTCTAGTCCTTTGAAGTGCCATTGATATTCAAGCCTCGGGGAGCCTTCTGAATCCTAACGGCACCCTCAAACACAACTCAGACCACATCACAAATAAACTTGCTCTGGTGAGCCTGCTAGTGGCTTCAGCATGCTAACGTCAGCCTACCTCTGAAAAAAGGGTTCAGCAGAACAGGCATTGCAAAGGAAAATAAAATCCTCAGCATGGAGCCCCAGTGAAGAAAAACAGTGAGATATTTAAACCTAAGCATTTCTTTTTAAATACTTGGGTGTTCTTTACAGAGGGAATTTCCCCCTCCCCACCAGAAGCGTCCAATGTGTTACTCACTTTATTTACAGAGCTTTGATGTGAGCCTCCAAATTTTTAGTTCAGCTTTTAAGAATGTGAGGGTCAACTGATTTTCTTTCTGGGGAAATTAGCCTGAATTTCACCATTTAGTCCTAACAAGGAAATGCATGGAAAAATCCTACTTTACTTCAACAGCAGTGTTTAAAATTTGTGTTTAAAAATCGCTGCACCAGCATACATACTTTCCCCAATAATTTTTACGTGCAGAACACGTTTGGCCAGTTCAAAGGGGCAGCATGACAAGATCTGTTTGTACTCAGCCGTCCAAAGAAAATGACATCCCTCCTGGACAGAAGTTGTGATCATCATTTTGCAGTGGCAGCGGGCTGCCTGTGCAAAAATAGCAAGACAAGAAATAACTGGAGTCCTTGAAAAAAGGCAAGCTTGACGTTCAAGTTGTGCCCTCAGAAGTAATGTCTCCTGCTGAGAGGCCACCGTTGGAACTGGAACCATGCTGATCTGAGCAAGTTTTCCACCCACAGGTAGAGCTGCTTCTACATGATGGATTCCCACCCTTCAGGTAACAGTAATTGCTCTGAACTGCATCAAGTACATGCTCATAGCTGCTGGCATTTCCGTTTATTTATTTTGATTTACTGACTTCATTGGCTGGTGCCTGAGCCATTTTTTCCATGTGGCTACAGCAGCCTCTCAAGTATGAAGTCTTTCAGTGAGGGAACAATTTTAATGGCACATTGAGAACTCATTTGTAAAAGCAATATTAGTCTCATTAAAATTTTCAGCAGTTACATCATCCAGAAAGCTCACAGCAATCATGACAACAAATTGTCTAATAGGAACAGCAAGAAGATTCCTCATACCTGAGCTGGATGGATTCTGGCTAAAATCAGTCAGGGACAAAGACAAAAGACTCTGCATCTACTGGGATTTGAAAGAACAAATGTCTCTGACCCTGGAGTCAGATGAACCATTAAAACACAGCTACAAATCTAGGAGCTGACTCTGCAGAACATTCCTGACTTCAAATCTTCCTTCCTGTTGGGAAGCACTAGAAATAGTCAAACACAACAGGCTTTGTAAAACATGTCAACATAGCATGGGGGAGCACTGCCTACAACCAATTCATGTTTCCTAATACCTCATCCCTGAGCTCATTCCTGCAGAGGCATCCCACACACAGCTCTGTGCTGGACTCCTCTTCCTCCCAAAACCTGGAAGGGAATGGGAACTGACACAGTTCATGCCCTCAGATGCTGAGGTTTTACTTGAAGCACATTCATTAACAGAATGTCCGTACTTCTCTAGCTGACCACAGGCAAAAACACACACAGAGCAATCTTTATATTCTAAGCACATTTATAACGTGTAGAAATGTAAGGCCAACTGTTCTTGAACTGGAAAACTAAAAGGTATTCCTTTCTCTGCTAGTTCATCTTGGGCAAGACTTGCCTTAAAGCTGAAGTGCCTTGGACATCACCAGCAACAAAACCATTTATGTGAAGAGTTCATTTCTGTACCTGTGTCCCAATTTTCTGTTTATTATCAATTGAACAGCACTGGAAATGGTCATCAGATCACTTGCTGCCCTGCTCTTTGGGTGGGAGACAGACACCAAGAAGGTCATTAAGGGATTCACTACAACCAACAGATTCCCATGTGCCTTACAAGCTTCTTGCTGCATTAAACTGAACTCACCTCTGGTGTTTAGGTCACCCTTGAGTAATAAAGAAGCAATCAGGTACACCAAATGAGGGCTACATGAGGACAAAGCAGTTCTTAGTTATAGTAACACAGCATTTTCTTACTTAACTCACTCAACAGAGAAACAATATCCACTTCAAGCTGTGAAAGAGACATCAAGCTGGTCCCTGCCCCAGCAAACATGTGCTCAAGCAGCATTAAAATAATCAAGTAATACAGTTTTAACTATGACATGTTTTCAGTGCATTTGGCATCCCACTGGTTAGGACTGAAGCTGCAACAACAGGAGCCAACAGTTCAGATGTCTTCATCTCTACTTAACTAAGTGTGAGAGTGAGCTCACCCAAAGGGCCCAAGGTCACTCTGTGTTTGTCCTAGGCACAGTAAAATGCAGTCAGATGCTTGGCTTAAAGATAGCAGCTAAGGTGTCTAACTTACATCTTCCTCTACTTATTCATGGGAGAAAACTTTAATATGGGTAACTTTCTGGGTTTAGAATTCCCAACTTCATGTCTATGAAGTACAATATTTTGTTTGGTAAATTTTTGATAATCAGAGTTTCTAAAATATGTTTGGTTTATGAAATTTTTAAAATTTATATAAAATTTTTCATGTAACAGCTATGAATCACTAACAGGTATAGGTGATTAAACTGACAACAACACCTGGATACTTATACACAATGTACCATGTCACATTAAAACTCAGTTTAGCACCTTAATCCATGCCACTCTTGTAGAGTGTATGTGTGTATATATATATAAAAATAATTGTAATTATATATATTATGTATACATGTAATACATATACACAGAGTTTACTATACATGTTTCTAGCATTACAAAGAGTTATTCCATCTCACACTTGTCCCCAAGAAAGAATTTCAGGCCTTGAAACCTGAACAACCCTTTGTGTGTACTTACTAAGCTAGGGAATGTGTTATACATTCACCAAGTTTCCCTGTGAAGCAGAGTAGAGAGTAATTTGCTGAGCTCTTTACTGTAGCATCGACCATCTAGAAATGCAAGGCTTATACTGAGAAGGAAGAAGAAGTTCACATACTTTAAAGTGTGTCTGTATTTTCTCTTTCCATGTGTAAAAGGAAGAACTATCTCTTGTACCAAACCATGATTCTTTTAGAGTCAGAACAGCACTTAGTACAAAAAAACCATAAGCCAGACATAATTTTGGCTTTGGATGCAACTATCATATGAGCCTGCAATTAAAAAAGATCCTAACCTTCTATACAGCCTTTTCCAACTTCCAGAGAAACCCCAAGAACTTGATCTTCCCATGTATAGATACACTTGTGAATTCTCAGCATCAATATTAGAGCTGATTTAACTATTCTATTCAATAAATACCTAAGGATTTTTTCTCAATTCCTTTGAAGCTAGTAGATGCATTTTTTCCCCCAAATTAAATAGTGACCTATATTTTCCACCAGCTTATGAAAACGATTTTACAATAGTCAAAAAGGCTCAAGACCATATTCCCTTCTACAACTTAAAATGTGTAGGAAATACTAATCACTAATAAAGCAAATGTAAAATTAATTCTTCTGGCAAACATTTCATTTATGTCAAGGCCTGGGCAAATAGTTAACATGACTGTTTATGAATAAAGTATCTGTTAAAAACTGTAAAGACATTAAAAAAGCAAATCTTATTTGTTCTGTTGAGAAACACCTAGTAAGTTGGGCAATCTACACCAAATGAGTTAATGAAGTAAACAAGTAATTTCTTCAGAAACACCAAACTTCTTAGAGGGTGGCAAGAGGCACAGAGCTTTCCTGAAGGCACATTACAGCAGGAAGGCAGCTTTTATGGCATATCACCTTTAGGGACATCAACCTGGATACACTTCTCAATATAGGAATTTTGCCATGGACACCAACAGAACCAGGATAATCTCCTTAAAACCCAGGGTCATTTTGAATTAGGTTTCACTTAAGAGAACAAACAACAATACCACCACTAGTGTTTGCTTGCAAACAGCAAGGAAAACAAGTAAACAAGCCAAGGAACAGCAAATATAGTTCTGGTTAGACATAAGAAGGTACCTAAATTCTGCATGTGTAAGCATTTCCTCTTAATGTGCTTTTCCAGGACACACTTGTAAGCTTCACAGTTTCAAATAAGGCACACTAATGTCATTTACAATTTATTTTCATTTTCACATTGCCACTAATCCAGTGAAGGCATTCAGGGCCCTGATCCCAGAGAGATTTAAGCATGTGCTTAAGTTGAAGCACTCAAACTTTCTCACTGACTTCTGGTGAATTACGCTCAGTGATGTAAGTATGTTTGTTGGCTGTTTCACAGGAAAGCAATAAAGATAAATTCATTAATATTTGTCGACATCAGTGACAGTTGCCACAAAGAACAACATCAGGAAATTATTAAATGCATATTTATTGCAAGGTTTACATAACCCTTGGCACTGAGCCATCACTACAGGAAGAAATATTGTGGAGTTGTTTCACACTTTTTGCATGGTTCATGCTGTGCACTGAGGCTGGTAATATCTGGAAGAAATAAGCATGTGTTTATATAATTGAAAGCCACATAAAAATATCCACACACAAACACATACACATTCCCAGAGTATGTGATTTAAATAGATTACCTTAAATATGGTATTTCTCAACTTTTGAGAGCATGACTTTGAACCTTGGAATATTGCTTTGATTAAAAGGTTTTGGGGTTTGCTTGTTTTTCCTTCCCTCCTGTGCTGTCTATTAGGTTATACATTTAACTCTGTAAAGCTAGTGTATTTGCAGTAAGCCATGTGTCGTTACCTAAGTCTTCAACCTTGCTTCAGCATTAAATCTTCCAGAAAAGCAATTTATTGCTTCATATAATCCAACACCATGAACAATATCCATTAAATCTCCATCTCATATAGTGACCACATTGCTTTATGCTTGGATTGCAGTCTCAATATTACAGCCTCTCCCAGACAGTGGATTACCCTCTCCCTGCCAACATGAGGCTCACTACAGCATCCTGTGGCACCCAAATTCCCAAGATGTGCTATGTATTCTCCCAGCTGTGAGAAAACAGTCTCCAGTTTAAGTATTTCTCTGTGATAGGGAGTAAACCTTGAACCCAAGTCAGTACTTGTTCTGGGAGCAGAGGAACCACCAAATTTTTCCTTCAAAACGATAACATGACCGTCTCAGAAGTTGCAATAACATCCCAGTGCTAAATCCCATACGGAACATGAATTGAAAGTCTCATAAATGTACCACATAAAATCAATTACAATGTCAGAAGCATTTAACGTGTTTTTTCCCCTGAGCCTGTACATCTTGTTGAAATAAGAGCCTATCAGTCTACTTTTAGCCAAATCTGAGTCTAATGGATATTGCTTTTTAAGACACTAAAATCACTTTTCTTTCTTTCCCTGACTGTGTAGAGCAGGCTCTCATTAATGTACTGTGATTATTTTTTAGACTTTCTTCCTCCAAAACCATTGGAAACACCAATTCAGCAATTCCAGCCTCTGGTGCCTACAGTGCAAAAAGGATTTACAATAAGAAATTACTATTACATGCTCAGTGAGATAATTTTTGGCCAGTGGTTAGAAAAATCTGCCAAGAAATCTGCTGCTACCAGTGGCTTAAAAAGGTTGGTGAAACCAGTTTCTATTTCTGCAGCAGCTTCCATGAGATTTATCGCACCTTTTTACCTAGAGTCTGACACTTGGATTAGACAGGCCAGCAAAACTCTAGGAAAAAAGCTCTCATGCAACAGGTATTCTGAAGACATTTCTTCATGGGCAAATGCAGCATGTTGAGAGTCAGGGTGTCCTATCTTCCCAAAAAGAGGTCATAAATCTCAGCTTAGGTGACTACCATGTTAAGCATTTCAGGCAGCTTTTTCAACCTTGGAGGTTTGGGCAACCTGCCAGTAATGAAGATGTATTAATGCTTAATGCAGCTTAATGTAATAGGTGTCATGTTCATAATTTACAGAAGCTCTTTCTAAAGCATTAAATTCATTTATACTCCTTAAAAGCTACTCAATCCTCAGGGCTAAGTTAGTTTGGTTGGTGGGAGGTGGCTCTTTTTTAGGATCAAATGATATATAAATTGTTAACATATCCAAACTCATCCATTAGTGCATGTGAAAGCAATAAATGTGCCAAAGCAGCAATAACATGATCGAGGAAATTCATTGTGGTCATTAGGGCTGAAAGGGTTTCATTTATGGCACCAAAGAGAATGAAGGCTGTAAAATAAACCTTGAGAGCCCTGGTGATCAGAAGGCTTGCCTTATTTTGTTAGAATAGAAAACATCATCTTTTGTTTCATAAATGGTTACATACTATATAATCAGCGTCATCATCACTTCTGCCACCTTTCTCTCCTCAGATTTAGAAATTCATACAGGGCACAAAGAGTACAAGCGAGTCAGCCACCCAAATGCCTGGGCCTTTGCACAGGAACTCAGAGGCACCATGGAATGTTTGCAGCCACCTGGGAGGGTGGAAGGAGATTGGCACTTTGGGACTTGCTAAGCTCTGGGATGCACTTGCTTGGCAGCAGGGCTCTTGCTGAGGTAAGGAAAGGTTTGTGCTACTTCCAGACTGAGGCCCGAGTGGCTACAACATATTCTGCAATCAGGATGCTCCCTGAGAGATTCCATACCTTGGAGTCTGCCTCCCTCAAGGGAATGCAATGCTGCTAGAGCAGGCAAAAAGCACTAAGAATACAGATGAGCATGGGGCAAGAAGGACTTCTTGCCTTCAGCTGTGTGCCAGTAATAGAAGGCAGGCCCTGGCACTGGGGATGTCTCTGCGCTGCTAACAGGCGAGCCAGACTCCATAGTTATCAAAACAGACCAATCTTCCCTTGGTGACAGCTGAAGCTTAGCCCAATTTTGAACCAGTGGCAAAGCTCCAATGGGAACCCAGGATTTGACATATTAGATCGCTAAAGAGCTGCAAAATCCGTACTTGCAAAACTGTAGTTATGGTCCCCCTAGTGTCAGAATCTCGGCAATTTACCACACCCCAAAGTACAGCACTACCTCTGTCCTGATGCAGATGTAGGTCATGTTGTAGAACTTGGTCAGCACTGAAAATTAAAAGCTTCAAATGGCTTTGCCTTTTTCCTTTTTGTTTCCAAAATGTTTCCAAACACCAGCTTCCAAACTGTGTTCCTGCTAGGCTAGAGATGTCCAGCTGGGGTCAGACAAGTTGGTCTGTACTCCTGCTAAGAGCTGTGTTTGACCAGAGGCACCCATGTTGGAAAAAGGACTGCACAGAAGACTACTACCTGTTCTTTGACCAGCTTGTCCTCAAGGAAGAACAAGTATTCCCTAAAAAAGAGGGTTGACCACCAGACAACAAGGACCTGGTCAAAGACCACACCAGATGCCCCAGTAGCAGAGCTCTGACCTTCCCCTGTTGTTGTTTGCCTGGTTTTTAATGTGTGTTTTTCCAGCCCAACCAAGAGCTGCCTGAAGGAATCTGCGTCAACACCAGGCTGAATTTCTAAGTGAGTGGTGCCTATATCTGTGTTACAGGTACATGACAGAGCTGAAGCTGTGCCTCCCCATGCTCTGCTATGGGATCAGAGTGTGTCTAACAACCTGTAATTAAGTCATGTCATGTAGCCAGATTCGACTTGGAGAAAAATGCCTACAGTAATTGCATTTAGTTCATCTTGTAGCATGGTCCCCATCATAACTGCTAATTCAATTGTACGTTTATTCTGCCAGCTCATTGCCATTAAGCACACATTTAATTACTTCAATAAAGGATTAATATGCAGCACACAAAAGAAAGGACATCATGCCTTGCCAAAGCACACAGCTGCCCCACCATTTAGTGAGGAGATAAAGAAAGAATATCATTGGGCAGTATAATCTTGTTACAAATACATCATTATTAGATGAACATTCGGGACTTTTATTTTTGTGCTTGTTATTCACCACTCAGCATACATATCTTTCCTTGGCACCAGAAAGAGTCATAATGTGCGAGTGACAGCTCTGCCATTGTTGTCCCAGCGATGCCCCCCCCCTCCTCCCTCCCCCACAAGCTTGTAAGGTTGCTCTTATCTCGTCTCCAGGCGAGGGCTTACAGCAGCTACATTACAACATCCTGAGATAAGGGGCCCTGCTTGACATTATTTCTGTCTGCGCTGCAAACAACTGACAAGCATGGCAAGTATAAAAAAGAGCGAGAACAACAAAGGCGGCTGCCCCCTCCCCGGCTCCCCCCTCCCACCTCAGAAGACAGCTCATCAATTCTCCAGGATGTACACAATCATTATTGTAGGGGAAACAAAGACCAGTGTCAATTGTGCAGTGTTATAAAGCAGTCCCTCAAATTAAAACCATGTACCTAACTGCATCTGATGGCAGAAGCTATTTAGCAGTGATATTTTACGGAAAGGCAATGAAAAGCAATAACTGCTTTATTTAATGTATCTGTTCAATCCAGCTGCCTTGGATGGGCCTTAATAGAAGTTGTCGATCAATGTCAGTGCCTTTGAAATAACTGCAGCAGACTGCAATAAACATGAAGGAAAGATAACTAAAGCTACTGATCAGCCTCTTGTTAACTTCCTGCACCCAGAGATTTGTCATTTGTTTGTACTGCTTATAATAGCTGAGGGTGGATGATTATCATGGGTGCAGGGGGCTGCATGAGTGTGAGGGGAGGAATGGAGCCAGGTGGGGAGAGGCACTGACCAAAAAAATTCACCCAGGATACTGTGAATTCAGATGCTGCATATCTCACACACAGATCTGTTCTCCTACTGTTTCAGTTCAGGACAGCTCTTCATTCACATTTCTCTGGTCCACACAGAAACTTGAAAAACAAAGTATCAGGGGCAACTCATCTCTAGCTCATCCAAGGCCACGTCACATCAGCAACATCTCAGCTCTTCTAATGTTCTTAGAATAATTATCAGGAAATCAAAATATCAGAAAATTATCAAAATCAAAAATCTGATTTACATATTCAAACAGATGCTTGAGGTGGTGATGTAGAGGCAGGTGGAATGCAAACAGCTGCCTTTTAGGGAATGAACTTACTCAAGTCAAGCCAACCAGGCACTTGTGAAAGAGAAGCAGCAGAGCCTGATTTGTTCAGCTTGGGAAAGCAATTCATGATCCACTCCTCTGCTGAACGAGACATCATATCCTTCATATCCTTGGCATTGTGAAATAGCTGCTCCTGAGGGAAGATGAGACAGCCAAAACCCCCCAGCCTTTTGCAAAAAAGCAGATTTTGATGGCAACTGCACAGAGCTGAGTATATTCCATTTGTCCAAAAGCAGGCCAACCTAAGCAAAAGCAAGGACTCCAGCAGGGCAAAGGCGCACGTGCTCCTCCCCAGCACTTCCAGGACATGCCTGCAACAGGAGTCAAAGATTTAGGAAGGGGCCAATGCACGAGCTTAATTCAGCAGTGCAATGAAAACACAACTGTTGACTTTCAGCTGATCTGGTCAACCCATTCACCTTGTGTTTGAATAACTCTTTTAACAAGATTTGATTATCGAGTTTTCTCAGCAATATTTTAAAGCTGCTTGTTGGCAGCCTTCACAGCAACAAAATTTACTGTCATTTTACCTCTAGAGTCTCAACAGGCTGATTGTTATTTGTTTTGCTCCAAGGAGGCTAGAGAGAGCTCAACAGGGACCTGTAAAAATTCAGGAAAATACAAAAATATTCTTCCCACTTTTTGCAGTCTATTGATTTTGCTCCAAGACTGTTAGAATCTCCCTCAATATACTGAAATCTTGGTCCCTGAAATTTTATCTGCTGGCCTCCAAGGAACAGCAGGCAGGAATTTTGTATTATCAGGGAGTCTGTGACCAGCATCCCAGTATTTTACATTGAAACATTGCCAAGTTAGAGGGAATATTTTTAGAGTATCAGCAGAATCCAGGCTTCAATATTTGCACTATTGCACTAAGAGTTTCTTCTTTTTTCTCTGGTACCCAAGTACTGCTAGGACAAAGCCTAAATTGAACTTCCATTAATTACAGACTTGTAATTGTAAACATTTGGTTTGGGTCAGCATCCAAGCGAAAAGACAAAAATACCCTTCAAGAGATTTTTGTGGCAGCTTTGTAACTTCATAGGGAACAGAATCTCTTTTCATCTCATCTTTTTATTACATGGCCCTCACTTATGCAGGTGGATTCTGAAAGCATAGGAAAATGGATCAAATGCATGCTGTTACTTCTGCTTTAAAGGCAGAGAACACAGACCTAGCAGCAAATTGACTCCTCCCAGGGCGTGCAACAGCTGCAGCACAAGCAGACAATTCCTGCACTTCAGAACTGGTGCATCCAGCCCAGAACCTGCCATGGGTCCTAAGGGTGTGGCAGCACTCACTGACCTAGCATCCAGCTGCACACTGCAGAGCATTAAATTGCAGCCATCACTTTGTGTGCCATGCACAGCTGACCTCCCACTACTGGAAATGGCACCCAAAATGCTTTGGACACAGAGCAGCACCTCCATAGGAGTCCAGAGTGAAATGTGAGTTAAGGGAGAAGGCAGCAAGGACAGAGTTCTGCTGACAGCTTGAGAGATAACACACATTTTAACACCTCAATTTGGTTATTGCATTTGCGGTGTGTCCTTGCTAGCTGCCTCTCAGCAGGGTGCCCTTTCCTTTCAGCTCAGAGATGTTACTTTCCAATCCATATTTTTTCATAACATATGCTTCATTCATAATATGGCACTTCACAGCTTTTAAAAGAGTATTTTTTCTTGCTCTTGGCTCTACATATGTGAAAAAGAAATAAATGTGTAGGGAGGAGATAGATGTGGACTCATATCTCTCTCACTTGTCTAGATGAAAGCCTGTTCTGAGTTTGAGCAGCAAGCTGCGCAATTAATAGCTCTGCCCATTTTCAGTGCAAATTCAGTTTTCCCTGAGAAAACCAGAAAGGCCATTAGACTAGATACCTTTACTATTCAACTCAGTGATTGTAATATACAAACTCCAGCCATTTCATAGTCTCAATATTTACAATAAATATCTCCAAAATCTGTACCAGGAAAAAGGCACAAAAATCCCCAAGAGCTTGTGCTGTAATTGAATGCCATGGACAAATGCTTGGTGCTCAAACACTACTGTTTTGAGCAGAACTGATCTGACCTCAGCATTGACTTTTAAGGTGAAGGGATCACGCTGCCATTTCTGTCTTTGCAGAGGTTCCTGCAGCACGTGCAAAGTTAACAGGGCTAATCAAGTGACCCCAAACTTGTTTTAGCTAGATCTCCCCAGGTCCCAAGGGACACAATGCCTCCTTCATTTCCAAAGCACAGCTCAAGCAAAGCTCTGGATATTCCTCCGAGACATAGGAGATGTCTAGGGACTAAAATGAAGAAAATTAAAAGTGTAAGGGAGAGTATATAAAGTATCCAAGGCTTCTCCTTGGAATAGTTTCTCAGCATCCAGTAGGATTTGGGTTAGATATTTCCTAGACCAGATATGGTCACTCTTTATTTAATAGGAAAGGCCATCACAGAATGAGATTTAGACCCTTCAAATAAACATCTTACACAAAAGCACTTGCTGGAAGTAATTTGCCAACCAACAATTTTCATGAGCCTTGTGACTTAGAATTTTGAAAATTACGTATAGGAGCTAAGTCTTGAGAAGCAGGATTTCTCCCTGGGATCAAAAATTAAGGGGAGGGGCCTTGAGCATCCAACAGCATGCCTTTGTGCTGCCCAGGGAATGTCCTTGTTCCAAGAACTCAGTTCCTTCTGTCCCACTTCTTCCCATCTGAAAGGAGTGTGATGAATTGCAGCTCATCCTCCTAAGCCTGCAGCCTGCATATCTTCCTCATCAGGATGCAAAAATATCAAATAAATAGGTCCTGATATAGCCAGTTATTAGCAACTGAGCTAATAACCCCAAACACTGCCAAGGGGCAAAGCTGGGGTTGAGAAACACGGACCTAACAGGTGGCTCCTGCCAGCAAGAGGAGACTCAGGCTCACACTGTGGTAATATTACCCACATCAGCTCCAGGCACTTAAGTGTTTAATGCAGGGAATCCAGTCTTTGCTCTACACTCAGAGGTAACCACCAGTCTGAAAGAAAATGGAAGTTTCTCAGATTAAGGAAGAAAAAAACCCCTACCTGTTGCGAAATAATAGTGAGCAAAACTCTGCAGGGAAACTACTTTGAGCCTCATTTTGACCTCCCACCTAGGGCCCACATAACTGCTGGCAAATGGCAATTGTGCTTACAGAGTCAGCCCATGGAGAGAGGATTGCAAGGTCACATCATGGGCTGGCTGGTGGAATTTAAAATTCTGAGGCCATTAGCACAGGAGCAGGCACAGCCGACAAACACTGTCTGACCCCCTTCTGCTGCTGGGCTGCCCAGTGGGCTCCCACTTCAGTCCCCATGCTGGAGAAATCAAAACGGCAGGAACTACACCACTTAACACAGCAGCAGACACATTTTCAAGGCACCCTAAGTCTTTATCCTGAGAGGACAACTTATTTCTAGCATTTTGCAAAATAGTTAAAGAAAAAGCCCCCAGGAAAAACACAATAGCAGCAGGTGGGCTGTAAGGCAAGGTACAAGAAGCAATTCCTGGAGCTAAATTAAGGAATGGGTGAATTGAAAAATTAGAAATGGAGCAGATTACAGACAGGTATTTAAACAGCTTCAGCTCTGCACAGCACCGACATTCTTTTTCTTTTCTTCCCCCCCTTCTTTTTGGCTTTATACTTGTTCACTTTCAAACACAGAGCAAAAGACACAGCAACATTGACAATTTTGTCTTAACCTTTTAAGAAGAGTATATGTCAGAAGACTGAGCAAGCTACTAACTCACAGCTTACTTTGGCTCCCTGCAAATTCCATCCTGTGAATTAGCAATTTCTAGAATCCAAAATTGTGATTGTTTTCTGTGTCAGATCCTTCAGGATCAACAACAATCGCCTTTGAAGCCTGTCATGCAAAGACTGTCACCTGGAGATCTTCTGATCTATCCATTTCCAGTTCTTACAGCATTTGCTCTTCAACATCCTTTCTTAAACAAAGTTATTATTTGTTTTCTTATTTCCTACAGCTTCTTTTTTTGGCCATCCTACTTACTGAGAAGTATCAACCATTTAGATGACCTCCTGCATCTGCTTTGAAGATACTGTGAAGTGGTAGAAGTCATAATATTTGGAGAGCCAGAATTGCCCTTCACCAGCACTGGCTTAAGCACTTATCAGAGTGCATACATTAAAAGTCAGATTTCAGCCATAGCAATCATTTCCAGACCACCTTTGTTTTGGACAGCACTACGGTAAGCCTTGATGCAAGGTCAATTTGTGGGGTTTTTTGACAGCAACAAGAAAAAACACCTGGGAATCAGGTTTAAGCAGAACAAAGATGATGGCTTTTTTCCCACGTAAAACTGCTGAGGCAGACCCAGTTCCTCCAGACTCCCTGAAAACACTGCTGCCCATTTCTACCATATCACACAATGACTTCACAATATAGGCAAATGTCCACTAGAGATTAGCATGAGACTTGTAACCTGACTTCCACTTGTGACCCAAACCTGAATTGATCCTACTGTCTCAAGGAGTGAAAGACGAGCATACTGCATTAACCCAAAGAAATGGAGATATTTTTCTCATGGTCTCTTACCTCTTCAAGCTTCTCTGACTAACATGCAGCCTCTGTTCCTCATGTTGGCCAAGGTATCACATAAATTTGGTTTGCTTTCTTATTTTTCAGAGATTGGTAGCTCACACTTGTCCATGTTCCCCAGCATTTCCTCCATCCCTCTGAGTTTTGCAGGCTCACAACTGGAAGTCAAGATCTTTCTGTTCAATCTGTCCAAAACTGTGCAGCACTACCAATGCATAACACTTTGTACCACCTTTTAATTCTACACAAACAGCCAAAAACACAGCAATGAAGTATTGTAGGAAGGGTTCCTACACCACGCAGGGAGCGGACCACGTGTGCTCATGGAAGAACAGTGTTTCTCTGTGTCCTGCACAGGTGCTGTTTCCATGTCATCCCACATGCATTTTTCTCCCTTTTGAGGCCCAACTGTAAACCCATAACTGGCCTTCCACTTTATCAGGTTCTGTCAAGACAGTGCATGATCCAGCTTTTAGATAATGATATCCTATAAAGAAAAACATAATTAACATTGTGACAAGAGAGGTCTGAAGCAAAAGCATTTCTTCATTAACTGGACAAGCAGAAGAGAAGGTGAACTCATGACCACAAGAAGTTATGTGCTATCCAATATAGCTTCTAGTCTTTTTAAATGAGTGGTCAAAAAGATGACTTCTGCAAGTTCCTACTGCACAGACACACTATCAACAGCTGATGTACAACAGGCACTGACACTGCTTTGTAGATCAAAACCAAGCACTTGGCTCTTTGTATTAAGTCAGGAACAAACACAGCGCTGGGTGGGTGTAGCACTCAACATCTCTTGATCTGCCCAAGCACCAACACTACTTGTTTTCATCATGTCACAACAGGATGAAGAAAACAAAAACTTTTAGAGAACTTGGATGTAAGGGTTTTTATTTGTAAATGAGTAAAGACAGACAGATTGAAGACATTTTCTTTCCTTTATTTCCTTCTCCTTGTTTACCAACAGTCTTTGCATTTAAAAGCAGTCAAAGTAAACAGTTTAGAAGATTCACCCATATAAGATAAAACCATGGAAGAGTCACTAACCACAAGCATCTCAATCTTCCTGTTTTACTTTAATAATAATTATTTTTTAAGTCAGGGGTTTACAAAGTTATCTGCAGTATGACCCTCATCAATAGAGTATCTAAATACATATATAACTTTTGCTATATTCTAAGGCCATGCTTAGAACCCAGGTACCCCCACTGTATTTTGTGGTAAAACCAGTCACCTCTGGCCAGGCCTGGGAGTAAGGACACAAAAATAACCATCCTCCAAACTAGATACGTATTGGATTTTCTACACACAATCACTCTGCTTTCTCCTCCTCCCAGAACTTTCACATCCCTGAGATTACCCTGTGCAAGAGTCTCTGCTTTTAGACTTAACTGTCCATGTATTAAAGCAAAGCCAACAAATCACGAATATTAGACAAGGAATGATAATATAAATTTACCAGTACCTCTGGAGATGTAAGTAGAGTAGTCCCAAGGGGTGAACTAAGAATAGCATCAAAGAGCTTGGCTAGGGTTATTGTCTCTAATGGACAAAATCGAATTGACCACATACTGTCTGCACTTAATGGCAAAAGTAAATTAATTTACAGCAAATGACACCATTTGGTCAAAAATTGGTGCAATTGGCTACTGACAAGTCAATGACAGGCTGATCACAGGACACCACTAATGCAAAGACAAGCATTTAGAGAGTTCTGAAGCTGCAGGACAGCAACACCACAGACAATTCCTCCTCAGGGATAACAGCAATATCCAAAGCTGCTTACTTAGCAAGTTTCGTGAGAGTGCCTTTGAAAAATACATTAATTAGAGATATCAATTTTATTTTTATTGCATTTTACTAAGCTGTTTGAAAACACTTTTGGGTTGTTTTGAGAGCTTCACAAGCACATCAAAAAATAACACAAGTTTCTGTTCCTTCATTTGAAAAAATGGTGTGTGTTCATATGTAACTCAAGTTGGCTGCAGACAGCGACACCACAGTTATGTTCAAATTTCCTGGTGAGATTGATCCAGAGTTCTGAACTCTGAGACCTATTAACCCTGTTGTTAACACTCACTAAAGGGTTGTATGTGAAATCTGTGGCCTAAGTGGTGTGAGAAGATTTTTTGAAGTTAAAAGCCTCTTATGCTGACCATCTCTGAACAGTTCAGTGGGTCACCACGCCCCCTAAGCCACTTTGTGACAATAGAGTGAGCCTGAATTCAGTGACTTGTACACTCATATCAGTTTCCTATAGTGTCCACACCACTAAAGGTTCCAAATCTTTCTAAAAGCCTATTAAATTCTTTCCTACTACTAAAGGGAGTCCTGCTCTATGCAACAGCCTTCCCAGACACCCCAGCCTCTCTATCGAAAACTGTGGGACCACATAATTGCATCAATGAGGCTGCTGAAATGGTCTCCCTGTGCTGCCCAGCAAGCGGAGGTGAGCCTCCACACAGGCACCTCCTCCAGTGCAGGCTGCCAACTGCAACTCTGACCTCAGCAAAAGCAACACACACATGCACTGAATAGGTGGGGGAATTGTTAGGAGAACAGTTGGTTAAAGTCTTGAGGAATAAAATGAGGTTAGATTTAAGGTCCTGCATCACGCAGAGGGTCCTGCTGAATCACTGACAATGAAAGGCACTTTAATTGCACTTCTTAAAAACTCTCAACTGAAAAAAAAGAAGGCCATTAAATGACCCTCTTCCTTCACACTGCTTTGATTTTACTCACGTACTCCATAGACGTTTAGTAGTTACTCTTAATTGCCTTTTGCCAAAGTTTCCATTTCAGTTGCATCTTACCTAGGACCTAATTTTTCCACTCTCTTGACTGAAGAAAACTAGGCCCTGAAGAGGTGCAAGCTTGACACCATTGTTTCTATTAGTAAAATCAGATCATTTACAGAGCAGGAAGATCAGGCCTTAAAAAGTTTCATTTCATATTTATGATTCCCATTTCCCCCTTTTCAGTGGAATTATACACCTGCAAGGCACAAGCTCCACACTTAAAACAGCCACCAGCTTTCATTCATCTCTGCACACACGACCTACATCTCCATGCCATATAATATAAAACATAGGAGCTGATGAAGTCACTAGAATAACATAAATAAAAAAATAGTCAGAGCGGCTTGGTACCCACAGACATTGCTGAGTCTTCACTTAGTGGATCACCTTGGGAAGCCACTTAAGGCATCAAGGGAAGCTGAAGTGTTCCAGCTGTAATCTCCAATACCTTGTGCAGCCACCACAACCTCTGAGGAATGCAGCTAGTATCAAAGATTTAATGCTTTTTCACATTAGTGATGTCAGCACAAAATGGCCATCTTCTCTGAATAATTTATCTCCCCACTGCATAATTTTCTTATCTCTTTTTCCCTTTTGGCTTTTTACTGTAGATGGGAAGGCAAGTGGCTGTTAGTCCTCGAAAAAACCTATGGAGCATCCTTCCCATCAATCAATTAAAAAACACTTACCTTACACTCAACATGATTTATTTCTTGTTAAAACAATTGTCTCACTATATCCTTCTATTATTATACCCTTAATTCCATTAGCCATTCACTTAATGCTCTCTTTAAAGCTGACCCCAGTCTGGGGAGAAGGGAGAGAAAAGTTCGTCTAATAGTGGCAATGCCAATAAAATTCTGAAGCTTTTCTCTTAAAATCCTGTAGGTCACAGGAAAGACAGATCCTGAACATATCCTGCTTGCTCTACAGGAGAATATTTATTTTTCATTCACTTTCAGCTAAATGGTTTGTTGGGTCCAAGCTATTTGTATTTTCATATTTCACTATTTGTTGCAGTCCTCCGACACAGCAACTTTACCATAGAAATCTTTCCTATTCCTCGTCTAACAAAAACAACTCTGATTTTGCAAAATGCAAAATTTCAATTTGAGAAACTTTTACTTATTCTTCAGGTTAGGTTAGAGCCTGACACCCTCCTGCCCACCAGGCCATGCATTTACAGCTGTGAGGACACTTTGAGACAACACTTAACCACGGAATCCACATCAGGCGAGACCAAGGTTACCCATGTATGTTGCTTACATGACTGACGCTATCCTCTGTCAAGTTCACATAACCATCACATCAATTCTTGGGCATGAGAGAGTGCCTCAGCTGCAAAACACAAATCCATTGTTGCCTCAGCTTCAAAACACAAATCCATTGGTAACAGGTTGCTTATTTGTTTTCTTGGCAACACTGATGTCTACTGCCATAGCTTCTGCTTCCTGAGAAATAAACTCTTAAAGTAGAAGTCGGGACCACCTTTCCTCAGGCTAAATGGTTACCTTAGAAATCATCTACATGCAGAATTCCAGACATCTGCTTCTGTGCAAAAGATCACAGTTCATCTGGGCAGCTCCAAGTTCACAAGGACAGAGTCAGAACAGAAAACTCACAAATACAGCACACCATGTTCTACCTGCTGACCAGCAATAGGCAAAATCAAAGGCAGAAGGACCTTTGGGAGAACCTAAAAAACAGTAATTCTTGTGGATTAATTGCATGAGGATCATTATGCTTTCTTAACAGCTTCCAGGCAATTAGTCATTTCTCTCTGTCTGGACTCTTTCCCTCAGTTTTGTTTTTAATTAGAGTAATATTAGTAAGATTGTGAAATATTTCATACCTTCCTCACTGCACATTCACACAGAGATGGATCTGTGCCAAGGGATTTGGGTTTGGATGCTAGGCTGGTATCAGTAAAGGTCAGAATCTTAGATTTTGGGTCAATGCCTTCAGGCAAGCACCCAACTGTAGGTTTCAATTGCTGAATCCTGCATCCTTCCACTGCACAAAGACCTTCATTCATGCTGTTCCCACAAAACCCAAAGCAGTTTGCAAGCTATTGTATTGTAGCTTTATTTTCGCTCCCTTTTTTGGTATGTAAAAAGGTGTTAATTCTCATGCATTCAGGAGCACTCTTTCCATGAGCTCAGCTGAAGCCAAGTCCATAGGATGGAGCAAGATCATACTCCCATCTCAATGGGAACCACAGTGTTTACCCTTGGCCACCACAGCAACCCGGTTATAAAGTGCAAAACTAAAGGAACAGAAATACATCAATCCTAAGCATAGTAGTACTAACTGCCAACAAAACTTACATGCTGCCAGGAGCCAAGCCATCCTCAAAGAAGTTCAGTGTGTCTAACCAAGAGCTTCCCATTAGAGGTTCATCTCCAATAATTTTCTTCCTTCCACCTCTATCACCAGAAATTTAAGTGGCATTGCCAGTAAAAACACACAGATTTCAGGTTTTGGTGTCTTGTTTTGTTATGGCATGCTTTTTATTGCCCTCTCTCATCATCACTGACAACAATTCAAGAGCAGAATGCTTTTCATGGTTTGGGGTAGTGCTCTGCATATTTAGCATCTCTCAAAAATATAAAATTACGAGAAGCAAATGCTTTTCCCAGCACTTGCAAAAGCTTCAAGTTAAAATAGAACTGCTAAGCAGACCACACAACATGCAAGTACCTTACCATAGGGCTTCCCTTTAACACTGGCATCTGTCAGCTGAACCCTACGTGTTTCACCAGGTTTTCCTTTACCTTGGGAGTTTTATCCTACTTCTCCTCTGAAAATTCCTTCTACAGCACAGTTCATTTCACAAAAGCAATTAACAGTAGTTAAGTGCATATCCATGTCTCTCCTCATATCTTCTATTTGTGACCATCCAGTCCTATTTTAAGCATGAATTTTCATCTTTGACTAAGTCAAACAAACATTCCTCTTACTTTAGGCCCCACACATAAACAGCATTCTACCCCATGCATTCCTATTAGAAGTTAGAGAAGTAGAAGATGAAAAGAAAAACCAATGCCCAGGGTAATCTAATTGCTTTACTGTCCTCTAGCAGGAACCAGCCAGATTAACATATCGCCAGTCAGGCAAGGGATGAGCTACATCAGTAAGGAGGTGGCTTCTCCTCCACATAATCACACAGGAATGCTTTGTGCCAGTCAGGGTTTCCCTTGCTCTATTTACACTCATTATTTCTCAAGAGTTCATAGAGCAATTATCTCTTGTCCTTGGTGTTCGTAGCACTCCTTGGATACCAAAACATTTGGCCACATCCCCTCTGCATGCCCAGAGGACATGATGCCCCACAGCCCAAGCTTTAGTTTGGTTTGAGGCCTATGCTCTGTGAAAAGAAGCCCTTCTGATATCTGCTCCTTTCAGCTGGTCCAAGAGGAAAGACAAAGTTTTGAACCACACAGCTCGATACCACCACTGGGATATTTGTTACAGAAGGCAGACCCCTGAAGGTTGAAGGCTGCTGATACCCCCCTTTCTCTGCAAGGAAAGCCTGTCTTTTGGCCATAATTAAACCCCAGAACTCTCAGGCTAATAAACACGGGAACTGGCCTGATCTTTGTACAGTCTGCCTATGGTGCTTTTTTGTTTAGACTGAACTGCTTTAACAGTAGGGGGAAAAACTTCAGATGTGTGGTGAAGAGAAAAACGTATAGAAAAAAAATGGTAGTTTCTTTCCACACAACATGAGAATTTCCTGTAGTATCAGTGAAATGAAAAGGCATTTCTTCTGCCCCGATCAGTCATAACATTTAAACCACAGAGTTAGCCATGAAATCCTATGCATCATTTAGAACTTTGATGCTGAACTGACTTCATAGTAAAAATGTCTTGGCAGGGCTAAAGCACCTGCTGTCAAAGGGAAACACTGATTAAGGGGGGGAGGGTGGTGTTTTTGTAAAGAGGTCTTGTTCACTCTCACAAAACTGCGTTAGGATAATCCTCAAGTTACAGCTCTGATGAGTAATTACTCCTGCAGCGTAGCTAGAGGGCTGCTACTCAAAATCCTCATTAAAAACCTTATGTATTTCTTCTGCATTTTCCTTTCAGCTATTATCAATGACAATGATCCGTGTATATACACTTTCCTCCTTGATGATTATCCCTATTTCTTCTGCCCGATTCATTCAGCAAAGCCACAGTTCAATGCTTTTGAGGCCACAGTGGCCTCTGTGGGAATTAAGTCTGACGTCAGGAATACTGAATTGTGGTTCAGTGAATGAATTAAATGGGGAGGATTACACTAAATATCACTGAGAGCGCTCCTACCCCCATGGCCAATGGCAACCTATTTTCTATGGAATCAGCTAAGGACCTCACTTTAGCCAGAGCTCATGAAAATTAATTTTGCCATTTGGGACAGGTTGTTTTGCCATTGCTGTAAGAAGAAGAACATAGTTACACACACAGCGCTGCTTTCTGTTCATTGTGTCAGTGTTTATAGGGTGGGGTCTCCTAGCCAGTGGCAGAAGCTTTTAGGCTTTGTTCAGTTCACGTGCAGCCCTACAGTGCCTAAACCTACACATGCTGCCTGGGAGACAGTAATTCACTTTCTGAAGAGAAATACATTTCAAGATGATGCAGCTGATCATTGCAAATAAAAGTATAGGCTCATTTCCAGTGGTCTGAAATAAAAGAGTAAACTTGTTAGCGCTCATTTCGCTGTCTCAGTTTTCAGCTTCTTGCTGAGACAAGGCCGCTAGAGGAACACCAGTGTTACTACCTACTTTGGAAAATATACCAAGATTAATGGATCTTCAAAGGAAGAAATATTAGGAGTAAAGTTCATTCAGCTTCCGTCTGCCTGAGGCAGCAGCAATGGAAAAGCATACTGATGAAGCAAATGAGAGAAGAAGAAAGAGCTAGGATGGTGAAGGCTGGAAGAGAATACAGATGCACAAGACTCAAGAATGGCCAGAAACATGCAACAAGCACAGAAAAGAAAAAAAACTTTGCAAGTCTGAGACAACACCAAACCCTTAGCTGAAATTAATCTGTGAATCAAAGCAATCTCTTACGCTGCTGGTTTTAGTTAATTTATACAACAACTTCCTCAAAATGTTCTTGGCCTTCCCAGCTTCTCTTTGGAGCAGAGTAAGGGGTTATACTGGGTTCCATTACCTTCTAACATCCTCTTTCTTAGAATGGAGCATAAGACCTGTTTTCACAACAGAGCTTCAGAGGGGTCAGCACCTGCCAAAATAGCTGTCTCTCCTTTCATCTCTGTTAAAATACAGGCCTTGGCAGTAAAAACAGCTACAAAATCAGCAATTATCAAAAATCAAACATCTGTCCCACAGAAGCAGAAGGGTTTAAAACAGTCGAAAAGTGATTCTCTCTCCTCTTCTATTTTTCAAGACCTAGGGGGAAAAAAAACCCTCAACTACTTAACTTTGAAGCTTTTCCTCCAAAATCACATGGTTATCACTTTTTGAAAAGTGAAATCTGAGTTTAACATTGCTCTTTCAATTCAGTGTTTTACTTCAGCATTATGGAACACATCAGCATTAGGAAATTTGCAATGGGACCAATACTTGGCAACATTGGGACTTAAACAAAAAGTTCACTTTTTCAAAATCATGTCTGAAGTCGTAACTGAACTGTGAAGGGACCCTACCAAACTCATTCAATGTAACCAGCAGTATAGGCAACAAAATGGTGGATACCATTTCTCTGTGTTAACACATCTTCTGCCCATGCAAGGCCCTATTATTCACACATGATACTTCTATGCAGAAGGAAAAAGTCAAACTTTTACAGCTATAAAAAAAACCCCAACAACACATCCCCAAAAACCAAACACACTTCCCCACAAAAAAAAAACCTACGTAGGCATTTGTTGGAAGAATGTTTAATGGAATGGGTAGCTTCCACTGCTCTTTTTTGTAGCACCAAAACTGACTTTTCTTTCAGTAACTTGAAGAGTCACAGCCTTGAGGGCCAAGAGGCTGATGAAGAGGCCTTCATGTCTGTTTGTATACCTGTGCTTAGAGAGAAATACCTCTTAGGATATTCACATGCACAAAAGAGAAGCAGCACCTACAAATCAATTAAGCAGACCATGCTATTAGAATTTATTCACAAGATAAACAGCCATGACTGGATCATGCAGGTAAGATCATAGGAGAATGCTGAAAATATTTACTTTATGATATAGGCAAGCAATCCACACAGGATGGTCTAAGAGAAATGCCTTAAGGATGAGTACAGTTTATTAGCACATAGCCTTTCTTCAAAGGTTGCTCAGCACATAAATCAGGGGAAAAAGAAAGGATGGACATCCAGAGCAATATCATTTGTCTTCCAAAGAAACCATTAGGTGTGATGGAGTCCTGCTTTCTCAGAGATGGCCGAGCACCTGTCTGCCCAGGGAGTGTGGTGAATGAACTCCTTGTTTTGATTTGCTTGCACACAGAGCTTTTATTTTACCTATCAAACCGTCTGTATCTCAACATACCAGTTCTCTCACTTTTGCTCTTCCTATTCTCTTTCCCATTTCACCAGCAATGGAATGAGTGAGTAGCTGTAAGGTGTTTAATTGTCCCTTGGACCTAAACTACACCACCACTGAAGACCCAGGACACCAGCTTCTCCCTGTCCTTACAGACATATAGGTGGCTCACCTGTTTTCATTTCATTTGGAAATTCTGGCAAAGAAATAACCTCAAGGTAATAAAATGTGAGGAAAGCCCTATCATGTGCAGCACAAACTTGGACAAAGCAACAGATACAAGAACAGTCACAAACCATGCTAGAAATAAAACAGGAAGGCTGTATTTCTACACATGATGTGCTAGCACCCATTAGAAACTGTTCAAAAATATTACATGAACACAAATGCTAATCTGGTTCAGGAATAAATTAATGGCATCTCTATCACCACCTGAAGACCTGTTGGCATTTTCAGTAGGCAGCCTACAGCAACTTCACACCTGGATGACTGTTGCAGCATAGCTCTTCACGACTGAAAAAGCTCACTGTAATTATATATTAACCAGCAGAGATGCTTGAACTAAATGTGTACTTGCACAGTCCTTCTGTTAAAATTCCTTAAACAGATGTTTTAAATATTGCATACATTTGTCTCCTTTGTCAGCTGAAATAATAATAAAAATAATAATAATTGAGTGTTATAACTGCTCTCATCTCTTCCACATTATGCTGTTTTGTCCTTATCCACATAGGCCTATGCTCAGGGTACTGGTGGAGTGTTGAGTAGAAGTTAATTGCTGTTAGAGGGGTGGAAGGACAGTTGGATTGCCAAGTTGTTTATGAGTTTAAAGTTTATTGTTCATGTTGGAAGTTCACTGTTCATGCTAGGTCCCTGTTATGTATGTTTTTACCCCATTTGTATACCCAAGTGTCCTTTTATTATTATTTTAAATCAAATCACCAAGTCACCCCAAGCACACAGAAAAGCCCTTTCCAAAGAGCAAGACTATTTTTAGCCCCAGTTAACGGACTTGTCACCCAGCACCATGGCAACCGTGCATATCAATGAGGTCTGCTCCCCGCCACAAGGACTGTTATGTAACACCCCAGAGGACGACGAGCCATTGGACAATTATGAGGTGTCATCAGCCCGGACTTTCCAATCGGCAGAAGACAGAGGGGCAGACCTAAGGCGGGCCATGGGCGGAATGGGGCGGATCGGGGGCTGGACTGGGCGGAGACAAGACTTTATAAAAATGGACTGCACCCAGAGAAACTGCCTATTTTTGTGGGCACCCCTGAGTGGACTTTGTGCTAGTGGACAGGTCGGGTCACTTGTGGCCTAGCCTCGTGCATACGAGGCGCCTAGCACGAAACCATAGCTGCTGTGGGTTGTGGGCTTATCCAGCCCTAAGTGTCTTTCAATCGCGGCTGAACCTTGCGTTTCGTTATTTTAATAAAAGTTGACTTCTTTTTCTTTAAGAACCTCCTGTTTGCCTTTTTCTCATTTATTTGGAAGTGACAGTTTTTATGTCATTGAGCAATGTCAAAAACTGTCTGTGAGGTTCTAAATATTTTTAACTCTTATTAACTCAACAGGAAGCTATGTTAGCATCATATATTTGACATTACCTGTTCAAGGAGCAGAAGCAAAGCTGCATAAACCCCTGGGGTCAGGCAATCCAGGAAGCAGAGATGGCCACAGCGCTCAAAAGAGAGTGGAACAGGCTAGTGATGGCAAATAAAGTCAGCCACTAGTGGTATTTATAAGTCTTCATCAACAAATCACTCCAGTAAGGAACACAAGATACACCAAAAAAGAGCCATGCCTCTTGTTTAGAGCTTAAATAGGAGTCCCAAGCCCATGGGCAGAGAGTATGAGGTCAGGGGGTTGAGCTACCTCAGTAAGTTCAGGTGTCCTGGGGTCTGCTCAGACACAAGTGAACCAGTTATTCTCAGCTTGCTTTTTAGGGAGTCTCTACAGCGGGGACTGGCTGGCGGAACTGAGTGAATCACTTGGAGCACCTGAGATAAATCACTATCTTTAAGTGTTTCTTCATTGACACTAAAAAGCACCTGGCCAGCCAGGAGATGCACAAGCACCTAAGTTTTGCAAAGATGAATTCTCTCCCAATGCTACAGAGGTCTAGCTCAGGCTCAGGAACAAAAAATGAAGACAGTTAAGAGGAACTTGAACCATCTGTGAGCCTGCTTATTTCTCACCAATTTGTTTCTGCATGTTTTTAAAAGCATTTTCCTTGTACAGGAAGCTGCAGTTTCCAAGGTCTGTACAGTGCCACAAAGAAAGCTTGTGGGCCAGTTTTGCCGTTTCTGACTATAAACAATATGTTTGCAGTTGTTACCCAAAAGCTTCTACTTTTGCAGACCCACAAAGCAGCTGGGCTGAGAGCCATGCCCTGGCACATGGGCCTTCAGCAGGTAGGTTTCCCACAGCATATATTCTTGTCATTTTGCCACAACTTCAAATGCACAGAGTCACAGGCTGGGTGAGGCTGGAAGGGACTATAGCTGGTCATCTGGTCCAACCTCCCTTCACACTAGGAAGGCTCCCTGTTTTGGATGGAAGAAAAAAAATGGGGTTGTTTAAGAGATAGAAATAGCCATAAATTTTGGTCATGGAAATGGGAGTATCATTTCATAAAATGCTTTTTATGTGAACCCTTTTTCACAATCTAGTCAGGTAAGTTGTTATGGCCACTGTATATTTTCAGCAGTTGTACCTCTAACTTAAAAATAATGGTGCTGTATTGACCACAAGATAACCCTTCTTCATTATGAATAACATCAGATTATATATCTTTCACACAGTTTTGCTTTATTCAACAGTTTTTGGTGTGCCTGACCTTATTCTATTAATGTTAAGCAGAATTAATTAAAGCTACGGGGTTTTTTTTTTTTCTTACTGCAACACATTTTGCTTAAAAAAAATAATGTATCACTCCCTGATTAATTTTTCATGACTTAAATTATTACCTTTTCCCCATGGTTGTCATTGTTCCATATTTTTTATTACGAGCCACTAATTTTTTCAAGTATAAATTTGAACCTGCTTTACTAATGTGAACAGCTGTTAGCCTTATACAGCTAAGGCAGGGCTCCCAGCAACCTTGTGCTGAAAGTTTGACACTGAGACCAAAAGTCTATGGCTGCAAAGCAAGATCATTCTAAAAATTATAAATAAGATAATTATATACAGTAGCTGGCACTGGCCATCTGAGTTTGAAAGTCCTCACCCAGTTGAAGTCACACTTTCCAGTTCCTCTTTGGCCCTGATTTTCCTACAACCACCAGAAAAAGTTGTTACCTCTCCATTGTATTTAAAATCATTCCACCCCAACTCCAGTAACACAGCTCAGCTGTGTTTACCCTACAGCTTTATATACCTGTGCCTTAGCTATCTTAAAGTCAGTCACAAGCCCATGTCCTCCTGTGTTCTAACTAGTTCTTTTCATAAACTTGGATGGTAATTGGTTTATAACGTTTATTGTTTATGGTGTTTATTGGTTAATAATATTATTGTAACTGTGCTGTTCTAATGGAACAAGAAATACAAAGCATGTAGGAAGAGTAACAGCTATTAATAGATGCACAGGTATAAATGGGGAGAAGGGAGATGACGTTTCGACATATTCTTTAGGTTCTCTGACCCCAAGGATTTTTCAGGCTTCGAAGCAGCTCAGATCACACATGTTTGATTTCATTTGTATATGTACTCCTTTTTCTCAAGTTGTAATGCCCTGTTTCCACAAATACTATTCCTACTGTAGGGCACTGCTTAGATTTGTGAAAGCAAAGTACAAACTATGCCATGTATCACTGGACATATGGAAATCACGCATGGATGCTGTGTGGATGATTTCTGGCTGGTTTCATCACCTCCCTCTGAAGGCTTTGATTGTGCCCGAATCACACGTGTTTGTAGAGTTTAGACAGCTGCAGTGAGGCAGGGGAGGACTTTCAGTGACTCCTCATGAGGCTGTGCATGTGAACACTGGAAAATGGGATTTATACATCAGGCCCTGCTTCCTATGGTGAAGGAAGGTGCTTTGCTTTGCTTCCTAGTACTCAGAGAATACCTCTCACATAGTGGGGCCAAATGTAGAATTCCTCCAAAGTAATTATAGCAATGCTCTGTAGATCTATAAAAGATATAATGAAGTTAAATAATTATGTGTCAAAAAATTATGAAGGACAAGACTGGCTCACAGAGCAGACTGGGTGAAATTTAGCATTGGTTTTATAAAACCTTAAAGGAAATGTACATTGGGAAAAACATTTCCCTAATCCTAAAATCTCGGTGAAGTAGCAGGATTGGCTCTAACCTGACACAATTCCCTGCTAGGTCTTTGCCACATTTTCTCTGCCATGATTTAGTTATGCTTGCTGTGTAATTTCATCCAGAGCCTACCTCTTTGCCTGCCAATACAACATGCATCGATTTCTGCTGTGTGAATGTAGGGTTTTGTCTATCAAACTTCCACCAAGTGGAAAAGACTCCTGGATACTGTGACCAAGACTTTTAATATGGTAAAGCTCAGTATCCAGCTATCTGTTCTGGAGCTAGGCTTTCCTGCTGCTTGCTTGTGCTCCCTTCGTTTCTGCATTGTTGACACAGGATGTTGCCACTCCTTCAAAATGCACAAAAAGCAGCAAACTAACAAATCTGTAAGGGCAGTAGTGAAAGATGTTTTAAAAAACTCCTTGTTTTTTCCAGGCTTCCATGACAGGCTTGAAACCCATAAAGAGCCCTCCACCGGTTCTCCGCTAGATTATTTGCAGCATGGCTAATGTGTCTGAAATTAAAATGCAGGGAGAGATGGAGAGCATGATGGTTGATTTTTATAAGCAGAGAGGTCTGGAGTCAGAAGTGAAGCAGTTAAAGTAGCAGCAGCATGTTTACTAAGCCATTTGAAGTTGATAGCCCACACGGCCTGGCTTTTTTCTCTATCTTCGTAAACCGCAGTGAATTGATGGAATGACCTGGACTTGATCTTCAGGGCAATATGTCTGATGGCACTGCTGGATTGATAAATTGATTCAAAACTATTACCATGGTGAAAAAGCAATAAGGTCATAAAAATTGCATCAGCTGGCTAAGTAAATCCTGGCATTTCATGACAAGTAATGCAGAAGAATCGCAAGAGGATCTGGGCATGAGGCTGAATGAGTGAGCGAGAAATGACTTTGAAGAGCTCATCATCTCCGATCTATTCTTCCTGCCAGCGATTCATGCCTTCGCATAGTGCCACTTCATTATGGGGAAATAACTGTACACTTCTAGCATATTCCTGGCCGTCCCTGGCGGCCCCTGGAGGACCCTTAGCTGGTTAATACCTCATCATGGGCTTCATTGAACACTTTAATCTGCACTTGTGTGATCAATAGAATCCTGGTGTAAATTAAAAGGACAATTTCATGTAATCAAGCCTGTTAATGCTCATTTTGAAAACCATTATTTGTGGAAGGCATTTAGGAGAAAATTACAAAGCGACAGGCTGATGCACTCGGAGCTGATTCAAAAGGAGATCTTTTTTGTGGCTCCGTGGATGGATGGTGGGGGCCACCAGCAAGTGCTTTGCTGTGCTGGGCCAGGAGGAAGGGGGCAGGAGGAGGCAGAGGGGTAGCAAGAGAAGCAGTCCAGCAGGAATATGAGTCTGCCTGCTTGCCTGCGCGAGGGGAAGAAAATGAAATTTTCTAGTGTTCTATTTCTGTGGCAAATTCAATTACTGTGGGGACTTGTTCAAAGCGGTGTAACTTCCAAGAGGCAGAAATTGAAAACCCAGCAGCTAATGAAACGGCAAATCACTAGTAAGTTCAGACAAGGGCTGTCAGTCAGATCAAACACCTAGAGAAAAACAGCCCCTTCCTTCTAGGTTTCAACAGGCAGCCTTTTCTCCCACCCACCCGCTCCCACAGCACACACACCCCTTTGAAAAGCAAAACAAGACTTTCTAGGGCAGCACAGTCATTCTTTGCCTGAAATTAAAATAATCATCAGTGTCACATGTAGCTTATTCCAACAGCTGCACCATCCAGGAAGGCAAATCCTAGTCTTACTGGGTATCTAATTTTTGTTTTAATCAGCTAAATGAGAATAACTCTTGCCCAGAGTACTCAGCTGCACGTTTAGCTGAGGGGTTCTAATCGGCACACCTGTGTCCATGGCACTGCAACCTCTCCTGTTTCCAGTCATTCAGAACCTGACAATTCCAAGCCACTGGGAAATAGAGAGATGGGAAAACCACAGAACATGTTTCAACTGTTTTGAAATATACAGCACGACGTCAGCTGGCCAGCGCTGTCTGAAAGGTAGATGTCACTTATCTATCGAGTACATGAGTACATGGACCTGCTACTTTGCCTTCTCTACATCTAAGATACGGATCCACCAGCATTTGAGGATGAAGCTCCATGAAGGACCACAGACTGGGTCCCAAGATGCTTTAATGCTTCTTGCTCATGCCCTCTGTACATGGAATCTTTACTGTTCTGTAACATCCTCTCTTCCTTTCTCTGTTGATTCTGGAGCAGACAAGACTCCTTGTTGATTTGTTCTTTTCACCTAGATGAGCTTCAGCAATGGTAACAGCAGAAGATGCTGTTACAGACTCAATTCCAAACTTACAACTGGTTCCCAAGAAGAGGAAGCTAGAAGCTTACCAGCTTTCTAGGATGTGCTTCTAAGCAGTTCTTTCAGAATTCTCCTTACCAATCAATACTGATTCTTTCCTCAACAAGATAGGTGTATTCATCTCCAGTTATCCATCTCTGATGTGAGTGAATACCCATTCAATAACCACCCAGTCTCTTCTGAAATAAGACCTTGAACTAAATGTGGTACATTTGATTTAATATCAGAGAGCCACTCACAGTGCTATCAAAGGGGAACAGGCAGTCTGAATTTGGAGTAAATAGATTGCAGTATATAAAACTTCCAAGTGCAAAGAGCTAAGCTACTCTTTCTGCTTCTAGGTTTTAATTTTTACCACTATAAGTGAGAAAAACTGGTAAACAAGTAAAGAGCCCATATTTTTTGTGTGTCTTTTTGTGCCACTACTTTTCTCTATTAAATTTACCCCTTTGTTGCAGACTGAGTTATTTAGTTCAATTTATGTGGCTTTATTTCTCTTCTAGATGGGGCAAACGTAATAAAAATAGATTAAAATGTGTGAGCAAGGTGTGGGGGAACTTACACTTAAATATACAATGCTAATATATTTACTTCTACATAGTCAGATTTCTCAGGGCCTGTAACAACTTGGTTGCTTGCTAAAGGAGACAGTGGAAGGCTGACTTTATTCGTGCTTTTTTTCCTGTCTGAGCCAGCCCAGATAGCCATGAAAAGACAAGCTAATTTGTTTAAGAATCACTGGGAATGTGCTAACGTGCTGAAGATTAATCAAGAGACTGAACTAAGCAACTCTTACAAAAAACTCTGGATAAGAAAAAGCTACAAGGAAAGACAATAATAACACAGTGCTTCTGCTACTTATTTTTATCTTGTGGCCTGTTTTCGAATGAAGATCTTTCCACTTCTCCACAACTGAGAAAACAGGAGAACTAAGTCTTGGTTAATGAGACTAATCAGCAGAAGACATCCTGTGAACTTGACAGAAGTTTTTCATTGTCTGTGAAAATTTGTGTTGGCTGTGCAGACAGAAGTTCGAGTTCAGTATATTTATTTTGAGAAGGACTACAGAAAATGAAAGGAAATGGGAACAACATGAGTGAAGAGAGCAGAATTTGACCCTACACATTCAGGAAAAGGAATTCTTCAAACGGACTTGGAAGTACCAAAGATGTCTTGTGCTGATGAGAATTTAGATTTCCTCTTTAGAAGTTTTATGAAAAGTTGCCTAAGAAAGTAATGTGACCTCTGATTTTCCTTTATCTTGCATAGTTGTAAAAGCCAATACAAGAAACAAACTGGGTATGAAATGACTACCCAGTCAGCATAGACTTGGTTTGAAGAGCAATAAGCTCTATTTTCCCTACTCTGAGTCAGTGAAGCTGTACATCTGATTTAGTGAATTAGAGCTTTCCCTGGGAATAAGAAATGGCGGCATCTTGATGGTGAGATACAAAATCATTTGTAGAGTTAAAGAAGAAGCTTACCCCTTATTTATGGATATATAAATCACATCTGAAGCCAGTGCACAAATCCCAGAGCTACAAAGGAGACATCAAGATGATACTGTAACTTTATGTTCTGCACTTAAATTTTAAATATATTAATATTTTAAAAGGGTTCTTTTTTTTAAGTGTAGCTGTCCCACAAACAATTTTCAGCCTGGCTTTTTTCATGCATTAATGTTTTCATTATGCAGAGGATTTTTTTGTGTGTGTAGAAATACTACTTTTGGTTATGATGGTTAATTAGCTTATTTCCTGAAGAAACAAACTTGCAAAAACTTTCTGTGAAAGTTTCTTTCTGTCTTGATGTCCCTCCCAAGTAACTTTTCAAACCAACTCATTCTGACCAGCTCCAATGGCAGATCACTCCACAATATAGAATTCCCACAGCTTTAGAATAATGTGTGGCCAGAGGGAAGAGAGAGAGCAAGCCTCTGTCAGTGCCTCAGTAGAAATCAAAGCTGCATCATAATCTCACCATCAGGCACAGATGAAAGTGCTCTTGGACTCCTTTCAGTGACTCCGCACAGAAGCACATTCCTGTGAGGCAGACCCACGCAGAGCCAGCCTTTATCCTGGTAAAGGAACTGCTTGTTCCACCCCTGTGGTTCTGGCAGCAGTAACCCAAAATTACTTACACACCCAAATAACTGTATTTGCATAAGACAGATGAGGAGGTGGAAGGATCAAACCACTTTCCTTTGGAAGTGACACAATGCTAAGGGTGGTTTCCACTGCACTGATGGTGAGCCCATTTTCACTATGAGGCACTTTTACACTGCCATTGATGTCATGGGGCTGAAAAAAAGTAAAAAAAACAGAATAGTCCAACAGGAAAATTTAGTGTGAGCTTTCTGGCTTTCCTGGCTACATTGGAGCAGAGGCTACACAATCACATTTATGCCATGTTCCAATGACTTGATCTTAGCTGCCAACAACCTCAGTGGAAAGCAGAGGCTCATAAGGATTGCTGCAGAACTGCTTTAGTCCAAGGTAGCTCAGCTCAGGATCAGTTTAGGTATGCACAGCACTGTGTGAAGTTGTGATGTAGAAACAAATGGGTTCCTTTTCCCCAGCAGTCACAGACTTTAGTTTTGAGACTGGCTCCAGCCAAACTGACTCTGAATCTCCAGTAGAGCTTTGCTGAAATCAGCAGAGCACTGCATAGGAGACAGCAGTTCAGCTTGGTCTTTGAGACTGGGGCTGAAACTCATGTAAAGGAAGACAGAAAAATAGTGACTCTTAAAACATGTTATTAAGTCTAAGCATTTACTGTATAATAAATTATTTGCTAAAACTACAAGACGAACTGGAGCCTTATCATGATTTTACTGTTAATTCAATCATTCTGAAGTTCTTGATGTTAAGTTAATTAATTGTTGTCGGCATAATTATAAAATATCTTCAGTTTTATAATGGGTATAAAGTTCTGAAATATAAATTGAAGACACCTCACATTTTTAATAGCTGTTCCTTAACCTTTAAGGCATGTAGTTTTGTGTGGTCAATGAAGCATTTTTCCATTACATAGAGGACACTATCTGAGGGATTATTTATCAGGCAATCGAACAAGAAGTGCTTTTCCTACTTACTTTTCCATGTTTGTCTCTCTGTGATGCATCCATACATACGTATATCTGTGGCAGATCATCCTGTTTTGACACTCAGAAGATGTTCCAAGTATGGTCCCCATTTATTCCATTTGGCCCTGGGCAGGCACAGCCAGCCAGTGCATCACCCCAGTGCCTCTTTCCCAAACTGTTCCAACAAAGCCTTACAGGAAAGGAGTCAGGTTGGCTTCCAGGAGATCATCAAGTCTTGGCAACAGCTTAGCAGTGGTTAGACAGCCTGAATCTTGTCTCTGTCAGTGCTTCCTAGGAGATGGTGCTTTATTCTTGCTGTGGTTGCACCAGTACCTGGAGGATACCCTCAAAAGCCAATCATTATGGATAAGCCTTCCAAAAACCTCCTTGCAATGTGCCACACTGGGGTTCAGAGGCATTATTCCCACTCTCCTTCTACAATGATGTCACAGTAAATATCTCCCCATGTGCAGACCATTCTCCCTAACCAACTCAGAGCATTGACAACTTCCAGCTTTATTGGAAGGCACCTCACAATCCTTTGGGGACACAGTCTTGTTTCTGGAAATCTTGCCACTGTAATGCTGCACATCTCTGAAGAAATCGCTTATCAAGGAGGATGGAAAGCTGAAAGATTTCTAAAAACCATGAAAGCGTATTGGGTTATAAGAAACCTGGAGATAGGAGTAGAACGTGAGTTAATGGGACCACAAGCTCAAAGAAATAATGAGTTTTTCACAGTAAATGAGAAGTGATGACAATGAGCAAATCTGGGGGTTAGGTTTTCTGCACCTCTTGTTCCTATCAGTCAGCAGAACATCAGATATAAGTAATTCTCAACGTATTTTTCACCACCTTGTGCCTTCCAGAAAATAAATCACTTCTTTGGGATCTTTTCTTAAAACATACACAGTTCTGGGAATAAACTCTCCCAGTGTGACCCCTGAGAGCTACATTCAGAGCTCAACTTCTCTCTCAAGGGTTCCTGAATCTGTAAGCTTGCTGTTTAATTGAAAAGTAATGAAGATATCCATGCTTAGCATTTCCCCCAAGACTGTTGACTGCTACAGTCAGGCTTTTTCCTAGACATGTAAAGAATGTTTAAAAGTGCTCCTGTCCCTTGGGTGTTGCCATGCAGCTTTGTTTACTGGCTGTCCAGGAAAGAACTCTGTCAGTCAGAGGTGGTTGCAGAATCTAAAGGCACAGCTGGTACTTAACTTGACTATAAAAAAACCTATTTATCCATTCTCCCTTCAGACCAGCAGGAAAAGGTTTAAGCTTAACATATGAGCTGAAAAAGTATCACAGTTTATATAATTATATAAAAGAGAGCAATTAACACAGCTCATTATTCGTTTTTGACAGGGCTTAGTATGTCAGCAGCCAAATCAGTGTGAGGATTATAACATTTTGTAGTAAAAGATGCCAAAACCTGTCTGGACAGATCTGAAGGGCAGTGCACTACAACATAACACCAAAAAAAATGATCTTCTTATGAGAAGCTGCGAGATTAAACCAAAATTAATTACATGATAGGTCCTAGAAGCATCACTCCATAGCTTAAGTTCAGCAAGACATATTTGTGCTTCTCTGTTCCTCTTACCCTGAATTTCCTGTTTCTTACAACACAAAAAATAATTTTGAAGAGAGATCAACCTTTTACTGAAAAGCAAAAAACAGTGGGAGATGGAGTTTTCTGTTCCCATTTTTCCCAACCATGGTAAGACTTAGGCCCACTTTTGGGTAAATGTATTCATCCCGTCACCTGTCCAAGAAAATCAGCAGCAGTAGCACTATTTTAAGAAAAATGTTGCCTCTATACACTGAAATTCACCATGATTTGATTTTAAGTAGATTGCCTTCTTAGGACTGATGCTGATTCCTTTCACTGACTTGTCAGGAAATAGTCCATGAGAAAAGAAAGTCATGAAAAAAAGGAGAATGTACAGACTTCCACCAAATCATTTTTCCCCACCAGCTGCAGAATATTCTCAAGATCACAATAAGTAATAAATTATCTGAGGCGTTTTCCTTTCATCCATGCAAACGGTCTATTTACCCATCAACAATAACAAAGTTGCAAGACTTCATTAGCCAAAAGTATCATTGCATTTATGAGTCTCTGGTAAACTCAGCCTGAGGAGGCTAAACTGGATGTGGGACCTAGCAGTCATAAAAACATTAAAATTCTGCTGTAAGCAGGAAAGGAAAAGTTTGTTTTCCATATTCACAGTGGGTAAGTCAACAGAGAATATCCATGAACTGTTGGGAGAAGAAAAATTAAGTTTAGACATGAAAAACCTTTCTAACAAGAAGGGTGATGAAGGTCTGCAACCTGAAGAAGAACCACCTGGATAGGCTGTGAAGCTTCCAGAAAGGGATATCTTTAAACTCTAACTGAACCAAAATCCATTGGGAATGACAGAAAGATCACTGGGCCTGCTTGGGGCAGAGAAATTCACAAGACTGCTTCCAGTGGTCCCTCCAGACATGTTTTTCTACAGTTTTGAGGTCAATTCAGGAATGTATCAAGGGCAGAAATCATGGCAACAAAGTGGGGGAAACCTCCAACTGTTCTAGTGATGGTATCTGCATGTGAATTTGTGTCCCACTATTATTATTCCTTTTTTGTGTAGAGGAATGACACTATGAATTCAGTCCAGCAAGGCTTGACAACATTAATACTTCATTAAAGGTGAGAAAACAAGCCATTCAAACTCAGCTACAAATGCTCTCTGTAGTTTATTTCAAATATTCAATTGGAAGTTGTACAGACACTTAACAAAAAAAAAAAAAGTTTTGCTCACAACCTATGCAGCAAAAGAGAAGCTGGGAATGGATACACACCAGGATGATAAGATATATCCTTGGACACAGACAGCTACATGGAACACACCATTTTTGACAAGCAGCCATTTATGGCTTTTTTTTTTCAGCTACCACGCAAGCACTTGCTCAGGTGTACACACATTTTCTGGGTTGTAAATAGGTTAGTGAAAGGACTGTCTCTAACTATCTCTAGCCTTGCATTTGTACAGCACCTAGACCAACACTGCCAATTAATAATTTTTCCATGATAACCTGTTACAGAAATGAGAAATACCAAACAACATGGAAGCAAATATTTAAAGGAAACCTATTGACTGCTAGAAGTGGTAATTTGGTAGTACACACATTTAATGCTCTGTGCATTTAATTACATTTAATAGTCAATGTTTTATGAGGCAAATCACTGGTAGAAGAAGTTTGGGGACCTGTATAAAGCCCTTTTCTAGAGATAAGTCAAAGAAAATGCAGGCAACAAAAAATATCTTCTCTACAGGAAATGTTTATTAAAACCTCTTTGAGGAGATGGAAGGGCCCATTTTATGAAGCTTCCAGTTCAAGGCTCAGAAGAGAAGCAAATTTTTAAAATGCTAAGTAGGCAGAGTTTTCCATTTGACTGTTTGGTTCAAGAAAGTTCAGAGGTTGCTCTTGGGACACACCAAGCTGAGGCTTTCATGGAAATCATGATAAATGTGTTTTCCAATGTACTGACCTGGATGTTAGCATATTTTTTTGCTGAACATTATGGGGTACTTCGCCTACTACATAATTGATTTTCCAGTAAAGCTTAGACTCCTTTCTGATTCCAATAGAAATCTGCAAACCATTTTCTTTATTACCACCGTCCAGCACCAGGGGAGGGTGTGGGCTGGGGTGAGGCAGGAGGGAGTGGATAACAAAAATCCAGCAGCATTGCAGAGTACCAGTTTAGTAACTCCAACAATAACCTGTTGAATTCTTCATGTATGTGGGCACACACTCTTACATTCACTTAAACAAGGACCTCTGGAAAGCCCGAAAGGTCTTCGAAAGCACAATAATATTCAAGCAACTTGATGTATCCTCAGCACTTTTTTCAAGTAGTCTTGGAAGGAGGCCTGGCAAAAACTCGCAGCTGGTAGTTTTTTGGGTGTGTTCTATGTACAATAGATGTTCCCCTTCATCGTTTAAGCTTCAGCACAAATATATTTTTTTTTCACTATTCAGAACCCTTCTGCACAAATCTGTTTTTTTATTTCTCATATGTTTTTCTCTAGAGTGAACTCAAACTATCCTAAGACCAAGAAAAAAAAACCAAAATAAAAATCAAGGAACCTTGGTAAATATATTTTCTTTTGATGTATGTGTAAGACATAATTTGAAATGAGATCTCAGAGCACACAGTAGAAAAAGTTAGTGTGTAGGTAGAAAACTACCATAGGGGTACTTGGTAACAAATCAAGGCACCTTCTCAATTAAATTAACCTGTTTAACTCTCAGGCTGCCCCACCACTGCTAACTGATGCTCTTTTCCAGAACAGTCCAAATTAAAACTATCCCTGCATATAAATGTTAAAGTCCCAAATAATTTTGACTCCTTTCCCCTCTGTAATAAGTTACTTTGCAATCATGCTCTTCTTCCAAGAAATCACAGTGTAGATGGAGAAAAAACAAGCTCATCACCAGTAGTAATGTGTGGAGAAGACAGGAAGAACACACCAAGTGCATCAGCGTCTCTCTGGGTTTGCCAGGGCCTCGTTTCTAAAAAGGTTCATCATATTCCAGCAGCGATGGCTTTGACTGCTTTAATTCAGCAGTACCTGTCCAGGGGCTAAGGCCACCTTGTCATTGATACACTTGACTGGCAGGCATGGATCTTCCCTGTCAAAATACCCAAGTGTTTAAGTAATGACTAGTGCCACTTCAGTGGAAAAAACTAGGCGAGCTGTCAATACAATGGGTGTCAGAAGCACATTGTTACTCATCCTAATCACAGTAATTGTAAACAGGGACAGGCAGGGAAGAAAAGGAAATGAATGCCTATCTGCTGGCAACAATGCAACTTCATTTAACCTTAACAGACCAGGCATTGATATCATTTCTTCCTGGCACTCTCTGCGATCCTGATGTCAAAACAGCTTCTCATTTGCAATGTATGACAATTTCCTCACATCTGAAAAGACACTGCTGCAAGTCAATAGACTATAAATTGCACTTGGAAATGGGATCATTTTAACTAAAGCCTGCCTGCTTTCCCCGGGAGGCCCAGGCCCACTCCCCCCTCCTTTTAATAATTTGTATGTTTAGGTGTTCGGTCAATTTACTCTACACTTGTAATGTCTTATAGCCAAGACCATCAATCAGATGCGGTGTGACAAAAATATCCTGCTGCGATATTACAGGTTATTAAAGGGATGATGGGAGAAGGCTGCATGCATTTACTGGGCCCCTTTTTTCTCATCTCAGGAAACCTGTCACAGACCTAAACAGGTGATTCGTCTTCACTATCAACAGGTAGCAGCCAAGAGTGGACTTTGATGAGCTGCTTTCACTACTCTTTCCTCCACACCCTCTGTCCTCCTCTAGCTGCCTCCCAGCCCTATATCCAGTTTTCCCCACTCCTGGGGAGAATGCGTGGCCATGGGCAATGCTGCTGTGAAGGTTTCACTGCTTCCAAAAAGGCCAAAATAGTTCCAGTGTCCATTGAAGGGCTTTCAGCAAGGGACCCATTGCAGTCTGGAGAACTGTATTTTTTCAAGGAGCCAAATCCCCCTTGCAAACATTTTGCATAAGGCTCTAAAACACATGTTGATGAAACACTACCATTCAGATAATCTTTAAAAGATTTTAAAAGAAAAAAACAAGCTAGATTATATACAATATTCTTATTTTCATTAAAATATATAGTAATTATACTTATTAGGCCTCAGAATATTTTCTCTCAGCTTCACAGCCTAGGGCAGAGAGGAGCAGAAGGGCAACATCTCACTCCCTGATTTCCCAGCCTGCCTGCACACAGGGTGTCTATTTATGACACAGCACATCACCACCAGAGCCACATGTCAATCCCCTAATTGGAAAGGAAAGGGACGAAATAAAGTAATAAGCACAAAGAACAATGTGAGACCTACACAGTACCCTGGGATTTCGACAAGTGACAGCTTGGGTCAGCAAGGGTCTGAAAGGATGCCAGCATACAGACACCAAAGAGGGATGTGGGATCTCTCTTCCCATGTTTAGTTCAGTGGGAGAGAGTGTCACTCTGCTTGTGATATTCCAGCAGTCTTAACATTTTAAGCCAAGGGTCTTATTCCAATATTGTAACATTTCCTGTCTTCCTTTGGAACAGGGACAATACCACATGGTTCAGCTGACATAAGACAATTCTGTTCTCAAGAGGCAGGTGCCCACTGATAACCATCACACAATGAAATGAATGTAAGAAAATTATGAAGCATATTTTACATAATTTCACCATATTTCATCTGTTGAGCCCCAGATGCCTGTTTTGTTACATCGTCTTTATTCAGATTCCTCTACACTGTCCTTTTAAGGAATGACCTTGAAGAGGACATTTTCTACCCCCCCACCCTCCAGTCCTGTGTGTAGGTTCAAAACTGATCAGTCAGCCTGCCCTGAAATACAGTTTCCCACTAATAAAAGGCAAGGAATTTTTTCTCCTGGACTGTGCAGAGCTGGAAGGTCTTTTACATGGTATAATACAGACTAGGATGATGATGATGATGATAATCATATCATTAGACAGAAAAGTTAACATCTTCAAAGAGATTAAACAATCAGTCCCAGAGAAACCACCCAACAAGTAAGGCATGAATGTGCTAATTACATCTGAAGCTTTGTGTGGAATGAGTGGGGAAGGGAAGACTGAGGAAAAGCAGCAATTGCTGGAAAGACTCAGGACTCTGCTGATGGCATAGTAAAGGAGGTGGTAGGGCACTCTTACCTTGCAGAAGGTGTGTCAGTCACAGAACATGAGCCACATCCTATGAACTGCCCTTAGAGGCAGAGGACCCTGTGCAAGCCTTCCACAAGCTGGCAGGGAGGAGGCTGTGCAGCACAGGGACCGTCCAACCCAAAAATTCTTCCCAGCTTTTTGTGCATCACTGGTGACTGATGTCAGAAAGGCTTTATTTCCCAGAGGGGAAAAATGTATGAGCAAGACAGGCGACAAGGAGAGAAAAGTGTGTCTAGACCTGAAAAGTGATGGAGCCATGTTCTGACCCGGATGTGTGCCGGTGCCGAGGCTGCCTGGAGCGAGCTCCTCCTGTGGTGAGCAGCCAGCATGCCACAGCCCATGGGCCAGTGCTGATGTGTCCAAGCCACACCTCATGACTCGAGGTGCCCAGGAAAAGCTGCAAGAAAATCCACAGAGATAGGAAAGGAGAATACATCACCAACAGAGGCAGAACTGCTAAAAAACAGCCTCCCATGCCAGCCCAAGTCACACCTGGCCAGCAGCACCCTTCAGAGGCATCTGCCAGCTGGTATCTTTTGCCTTGTGAGCTGATGAAGGTGTCTGTGTGGTGAGAAGGCCTTGCAGCAGGGATTTTTCCCCCCATCTTCCCTCCCTAGCTGGAAAAGTCACCTGCTAATCCACCAGTGCTTTCACAATACACATGTTTTTCTCTTCCATATTCACATTGTTATCACTATCCAAAAACATTGTTTGTTTTTGTGGTTTTAAGAATGCAATTTTGAGCATGGTTGGGTTTTGCCTGCTGTTTGTTAAGAGAAAAGGTCAAAGCAATTTTGCTTTGCAAGCCACTAAAGGAGGGTGTTTGTAAGGCCCCAATCCTCAGTGCAAATTAATACAGCCCTGAAACAACCCTTGTCTTCACAGTTCACTTTTCCTTAGCACCAGTGCTTTCTGTAATCTAGGAGGCCCCACAAGAGGGCTGCAGGGCAACAGCCTTATCTGCAAGGCTGAGGTGAAGGCAAATTAATCCAGGGAATGCTTTTTTTTTTTTTTTCAGCAATGACAAATTTAAAAGGAGCAACACAGCATTCCCCAAATTACAGGCAATTTCCCTAATTTACTATTATCTAGTGTTGCAGAATTTTGACAGCAAGGGCCAGGGTGTGAGTTACTGCAAGGCATCTTGTAAGATGCTGTGATCTTTGCACAGCCAGCCCATTTTTTTATACTGAACTTTGAACACACTGTAGCGTCTGCGCCTGTGGAGAGATGGCCCAGGAAACAGCTAGAATATTAAGTGCCCAGTTATATGTCTCCCAAAGGAGGCTGCTGCTAATATTATACATTACAACAACATTGCCCGAATGGTTTATTAATGGTAGCAAAACAGAGTGAATACGACATACAATGATAATAACAATAAATGTTATTTATACGGTGCCTATCCGTGACAACGCTCTAGAGGCCTCACAAAAATACACTTAAAATGCTAACATTGCAATATTAAAATGTGCCCAAGGTCTCAGCAAATAAAATGGATTTGGTGTTTAAAATGTGATTTACTCATATGCAGTGCCCTTAGCAGCAAATTTACATTTTAGATTAACAGATAGACACTTTCAAAAATCACACATGGTTGTCATTGCCCAAGTGTTTGGAAGCCAGCTTAAGCTGTTACAGAAAGATTTGGAACCCAAATTATCTGCAGGCTCCTTTTAGGACTCAGAGCAGATTATGTGGAATGAGAAGGCCTGAAGCAACCAATTTTGTTGGTCTGTGTGTGCAGGCAATTATAACTGCAATGTAAATATAAATGGACTTGGTTTTAAAATGCAGCTACAGTGCAAGGCAGCCAAGATAAAACAAAATGTCCCTGGAGTCTCTGATCTTCTTTTTATGTTGATGGAAAAACAGTGCCACATATTTGACACTCCTTTACTTCCTGGGCATTTCCAGCCTTGGAAACATCTTTCTCAGAGCTTATCACGTGTGTTGGGATTCACCTCTTCAGGCAGCCTGTGTGGATGAGGTGGTGCTGGACCAGGCAGTGTCCGTCTCCTGGCTTCTGAGCCCAGCCTCGCTTTCCATGAGGGATTGGATCTGCTATCTCATACCTTCACCGTAGCAGTTCTCTTTCCAGTGTCCCAAGCCTCTCCTCAACACCCTGTCTCTAACCTCATGCACATAAAACATGGCACATTCTCAAGTATCAAAAGGAGTTTAGAGGAGCAGTAAGCATCAAACTGCACAGCCAACAATTTTCAGGGCTCTCCTGCCCTCCAGGATTACAGGGCCTTTCCTTTCAGTATCTATGGCTTCAAAAGCTACCAGCAAAGAGCAACTGCTAGAGCTGCCAGAAAGCTCTGCAGACGAGCCTGGGGAAGGAGCTGGACAGGAGGGGACAGAGACTAAGTTAATGCATTTATTAATAGCTGGCGGTGATAGCCAGGTTACCTGCTAAAATCAGACCCGACTCTTCATTCTTAAATGCTGTGCCTGATGAAAAAGCCAAAATCACATTTCACCACCACACCTGGTATGCAGCTACAGAGCCATCTTCTAATTCTTTGTTTTACAAAGTGTCTCATAGCCCAGAGATACCTGACCACACCTGAAAGGTTTATCAAGAGATGGTAACAAGACTTTGACCAATGCCCTCTTTATCTGCCACAACCCTTTCCATATGCACTTCTGACAGCATCACAGCATAACTGAAAGGAGCATAAGCTCATCTTTCTACCTGAAGACTTCTCTCATTGAACATTCAGAATGAGGACCCAAAAGATCCCTTGTTCCCTCACCTCATCTTTCCACACCCAGTGAATTTAAAATGGAAAACACTGAATATGTAAGGCATACATGTGGCACAACCCAGAGGGTATTTGATGTGCTCATCAAATACGATTTTACAAAACTTAATTTCTAAATATACATGTGTATGTTTGTACAGAAACATATTTATCACCATACAATTTTCTAAAAAAACTACTGCTAGACCACAGAGACCATACTTAGATCCAGATATACTGTGCAAAAGAGGCACAACTGCAGGGAAAATTCTCTTCTTTGACCTTACTGTTACCATCAATAAATACAGGTTATTAGCATTTAAATGTATTTAAACATATGCTTTTATTTTTCTGGAAGAAATAAAAATCTCAGGTCACTTACAGGGAAAAAAGTCTTGGACTCCATAGAACGGAATCTGGCAAATGGGCACAACCTGAGGGTTAAAAAAAAACAAAAGGTAATTTAAAAAATTATCAACTAGTAAAAATTCAGTGGATTGCAAGTGGCAGCAGCATTTTAAACCATGAGAAGACATGGCCCCGAATTCTTCACACAAGGTGTATAAATAATTACAGTAAAACTGTTCCTAGTTCCAAGGCTTCTCTGAGACCATGCAAGGATCCTTCTGCCATCCCTCTCCACATAGTAAGCACAGCCTTTTTCTTTATCTTGAACAATGACAATTTCTCCATTATCAAAGAAACCAGGGTAGAAAAATCGCCTTGTCTTTGCATAAAACACTACTCATTTTATGCTTTATATAAAATAATAATGAATGTGGAAGGATCGCTAAGTTCCAAATCAATCACAGTCTTTTGATGTTATTATTAACTGCACATACTCCATTCTTGTGGTTTATGGTATCATCAGAACCCCTCAATTGATTTATACCCTAGTGATCTAGTTGTCTCTATTCATTATCCCATATTTAATTAATATATGCCTCAGAAGGAGTTGTCAAAAGACAAAGTTAATTATAACAGAAAAAAAAATCTAGTTGAAATCATGTCATATTTTAGCTTAGTGACAGCCCCCACAAAAGACCATTTTAGCTGCTTCTGTATTTATTCTGCTCATCTGAATAAACACTATTGTATTTTCCCACCCAAGTAAGAAAAAAGATGTGTCTCTGCTCTTCACTAGGCACTTTAGACCACAGAAAGATTTCTTAGATAATTAATGTTTTACTAAATATTTGCAATTCTTGAGCTGTGCTGAAAAACCTGATACTGAAGAATGGAGAATTTTGCAACAGATTAACCTTCTTCATCAGGCTCAAATAGCACCTTTTATGAGTGGAAAGCAAGTATTTTACAAACTATAGGAAAATACATCAGAATTTTTATTCAAAATTATTCCAGCTGTGTGGGCAACCTTCTTTGAGATGCTTTCACTATGTTCAAACAAATGACTCCTTCTGGAGGAATGTCTGCAGAAACAGTATGTTTTAACTTCATGTTGGAAAATATTGATGTTAAATGAACATTTTAGGTCTTAAGTATAAATATTCACTGTGGGAATTTGATTCAAAACTTTACAGCCATCCAGTCAGAGGTATGAGGCTCACATATCCAAAGTGATTTAAGTTATCCTGCTTATCTTGACTTAAGTATATTTAAGTTACATCTGTCAGAGCCTGCTTCCAAAAAATACTGATTTAAAGACATCTGCAGAATTTTACTGAATTATTTTGAATTATTAATGTATTGAGAAAATCTTAGCTGTTCACAGAAATAACCTAATAAAAGAAATAAAAAACATTAATCTTAGCAAGCTGGGGATGAGTGCTGCTGTCTATGTAGCACTTACACTCTTTACATTACACATGCTAATGCAGGGGAACTCTCAGGTTGATATTTTTAATGCTTCTTGTTTATGATTCTTCTCTCAGAGATCTGTGTTCTGCTACTGAACTTTAGTCTAGATCTGACAGTAAAATCTGAGAGCGATGGCAAAGTTATAAATATAAACCATGTCCAAAAGCGACCGAGAATTCTTCCATCCATTAAAAACTCCCTTATTCCGTATTCTCATACCTTGCATTGCACAGAACCTTTCTGCATACAGAACCTGTCTAGATTCCTTTATAGAAATCCCTTTATGGGACTTCACCAGGCACTGATGTCCCTTCACCAGAAACATTCCCAGACATTTTAGACTGGCTTTTGCTGTCACCCTCCAAATTTTCTTCACCACTAGCACTACTGCTTAGAAGTCTGTGGTTATATAGATGTTATTCTAGGTCTGAAGACCACCCATCATGATCCCATGGACCACAAAGATTTCAGAACTCTTCTGAATGCTGTTTCTGGTTTGGAACCTGCAACATTAGCATGCACCATGGTCACACTGTAGTGGAATGTGTAATTGAGTAATATCTGCCTCTGTGGGCAGGAACAACAATTACCCCATCAAGCTGGAAAACACACCCCACTATCCCTCATTGTTCACTGCAAGACACTGCTTCATGAGCTGCCTGGATGTCAGCAGCATGTCCCAAACAAGGATACAGCAGGAGCAGCTTTTGCTCTTCTGTAGAAAACAGGACTATTAGCAAAGACCTGACATCCTTCAAGCCCTAAAGCTGACATTTCAGAACTGGGTGGACAAGACTGGATTCCTTGGTCAGCATTTCAGTATTTGATATCTTGGTCTTGCAAAGCACATACTCATCCTCTTTTCTGTGTGGCAGCTTTTTTTACTCCAAGAGGCTGCTCCATGTGCAAAATTGGTCCCAGTTTCCAATGGTTTGCTAAATTTCCAATACTTCATCTAAGAATGCCACTGTGGGCCCCACAGAGGCTCTATCCACCTCTCTTTTGTTATGGTACCACTAAAGGCATGGTCCTGCACTTCCCCTGCCACCCACAAATCCCAGGGCATGCAATTTTTGGAGGAACTATAAATGTCTAACAGAGTTGATCAACCTATTTTTTAAGTTAACCGAGCAAACTGAGCAACATTATTTTGGTTCATTAACTGTGTCTGAGCAGGCTTCAACTTTTTACCTGTTCATTTACTGTTTACAGCAAATTTTAGCAAGCAGAGAAAGCATTTAAGCCTCACTCCTTATTTAAATCTCTTGAATGCACACCTTAAAATGTTTGAAATAAAGAACACAAATAAAGAATGTAAGAAACAGGCACTAAACAAAAATATGGATAAAGATATTAATTGCATAAAATATTGTTTAGATGAATACATAACTCTATATAATTATTATAACTAATAATAAATAAAAATAATGTCTATATAACTAAAATGATGTCAATATATAACAACACAGGTATATACAAATAACAAACAAAGAACATAAACAAAAACCAAGCTAGACTCTGTAACTAAGAAAAAAACAGAGGTATATCATGTACAAGTCATTGAAAAGAGAGATATACTTTTTCAGTGCTTACAGTATTTGACCCTCTATGATTTCTAAAAGTGAGACTGACCACAGAGCAACACAGATTATAACCATTCACCTTCCATAAATCCATTAATTGACTTCCATATTTCTCTCAATTTTTAGCTTTGTTCTATATTTTTTCTCCTTAATATGCACACGTTCACAGATTTGGGATTTTCTAATAAATCTCTTTAGAATGGATTATTGGCATTTATTCGTGAATAAAGTGTTGGGCCCTTTAGATTCTATCTCAGCTGGGACAGTGACCAGAATCAGAGAGCTACTCTGTCAGGGTGGGGAGCAAACACCTCCTTCTCAGAGGCACTTCCTACTCCAGCAGCTGTATTTTAAGCACAGAATATGATTTCCTTGCCATATTCTTTTCAAGTAATGGCAGAACACACACTGGCACTCAGGTACACAGGATACAGGCTGAGGGAAAAAGGAAAACAAACCTGTGTAGAATGGAGGGTATCAACAGTGTTTCACCAACACAAGGACGCTAAAAACACATTTGAAAAAGCTTCATCAGATCACCTGTGTGCATTCCTGTCACAAATCACCACCGTCCTCATGAATTTACAGAGGAACCTAGTAAGTAAACACCTCTTCTTGACTTGTATAGTAAAAATGGTCGGAAAAAAAAAGGCTGTGAAGTGTCTGCTTGGGAGTATATACAAACTAAATCAAAGGTATTGTTCAAAATTTACAGCAGGTCATCTCTTCTTTTTTCCTATTTCTTTTCAATATCGAATGAAGGGCTGACCAGCAAGGTCAAACTTTCCTTATTAATGAGGCATTGCCAGAGCTTTGTCTCATTAGGGCACTCAGAACTATGCATTTACTGCAATTTGCAGCACTTAATAGAGAAAGGTCAGAGCAGGTTACGTTCAATTTCCACTTGGCAGAGGGAGGAAAAATGGAAGCAATTCATTTGCACAAATTTGAATAATTCTTCTCAGTCTCCTTTTCTTTATCTATGTCTAGATAATTCCTGCATCTTAGCCCACTCACAATCATCCCAAACCTGCCAACAGCCAGCTTTCTATGAGGGCTGTAATGGAGCTGACAGATTCTATGAATCCAGGTGTCAAAATAAAGCCATTCAGCTCTCCCTCCTCCCTCTCTCACAACAGGGAATAGGAGCTGCCTCTAGTGAGCTCTTAAACTTATCATAAATGTATCAAGATTGCTGTGGGCCATGAAACAGCTGTAGACAATTAATCTTTCCACAATTCTTCGGCATAAGAATTGCTTTCCCTGCGAAGTAACATCTGCCATGCTGAGGTGATTATTCATGGGCAATGGGCGCCACCACAGTTTTATGCATAGAGCTATCAGTGGCAATGAAGCAAAATTTATAGTTTTCCCTGGTTCAGTAAAAATAACATTTCAGCTGCATTAAAATGTCATCCATCAGCATTGTCCCAGAGCACAGGGCTCCATCTCATCCAGAGAAATTAAAAAGTATTCATTTTAATGGTAACTTGCGAAGCTTGCAGTGACATGGCTTTTATTCCCCCCTCCCTCTCTTTTTTTTTTTTTTTTGTAGGCAATATTGAGGAGGAGGAGGAGGACTGGAGGAAAAGGTTATGTGGTGCAGCGAAGCTGAGGATTAAATGTGCTACTAGGGAGTAATGATATACCAATTACTGGGATGCTGGTTCTTATTTATTCATAACCCCTGAACGCTTAATCAAAAATCCTTGAATCACACTGAACAACTAAAGAAGGAAAGTTATTTCACAGAGATAATGTAATTCTTCAACTTAAAAAAAAAAAAAAAGCAAGAGAAACAGTGCCAAATGGATATAAAGGGAAGACGTGGCACTTGCCAGAGTGGTAGGGTTAGTCTTTTAAAACATTAGCTTAAAGGAGTAGGGAAATTTCAGCCGGAAATGTAATGGTCGTAATTTACAAGCGAGTTTCTATTCTAACTCCTAAAGTAAAGCTGATTAATGTCTGCTTTGTCAGAGTGCTCAAGGGAGACAAGTATGCAAAAACTTACTGTGTGAGTTTAACACTTTACTCTGTGTTGCTCCTGTGCCACTGCATCAGATTGCTCAGGTAGCACCTTGCTCTGGAAGCACTGAGCAGTCAAGGACTGCTCAGAAACTGAGGTGCCATTCACCTGAGCATAGATAACACATCCCAGATTTTAGACTGTTTGGATGCTTACACAGACAAAAGACATTTTTCTTTGTCAAAGAAGTGACTGAAATGAAGAACTAATCACATCTGCACCTTCTGGAACTGGACCTGGACTATACAGACTCCATAGCCCAAAGGCTATGGCAAACTGCAGTGGGTCCAATTCCCATTTCTGAGTTACTACCACTGCTTCTGACTTATTTTATGGTAAAAAACCCTGGTTTTAGTGTAGGATATTATGTGCAGAAAATCTTTCAAAATCTTTGAGAGCTAAGTCTGAATATGTCTATGTTCAAATTTTCAGCAAAATTGTGCTGCCTCGATTTCTAAAGCATATTAATTTAACAATGTGCACATCAAAAGTATTTTGGAATGAGAATTAGAAACTATCTTAGCCTTTATACTATTTACAAAGGCATACACGCAGTAAAATATGAGATTAAACACAGCTCTGAAGGAAGAGCTTCCCCACTAGAGCACATTTGGTTCCAGGCAGACTGAAACACCCTCAGTGAAAGTTTTGTCTTTTTTTCTCTTTTTGTTTAACTCAGAGTGTCCGCAGACTGATTTTACTGATCAGTTTTAGCATTTTACCTTTAATTACTCAGTTGGGTTTTTTTCCCATAGTGTTTCTGTGGAGACAAGCTCTCCCTGAGCGTTCAAATCCTCTGTGTTTTGTGCGTCTCTCTCTTATGATGCACCTCATTACAGAATTCAGGCTTGGTCCAGTAGTCAGATCTCAAATCCTTCAAAAAGTTAAGTGATACCAAAATATATGCTGGCAAGTCTGGAACAGCTTGAGTTTCAATAAAACACCATAGCAGGTAGATGGACTTTTTTTTACACTACCTGATTCTGAAAGTACAGCTTGCTATAAGAAAAATACCTCTCTCTCTTTTCTGAGAGTCTCTAAAAAATGCCAAACACACAGCAAGAGACAAACTCCCCACCTATCACTTTTGTCTGAGAATGCAATCAAATATGGTCCAAAAGAAATACTGAATTCCCTTAGTGAGAGGGAGGGCTGTTAGCAGCTGAGTGGTGGTGAGCAACTCCAGCGAAGAACAAACAGGTTTGCGATAAATTGTTGCATGAAATGCTTAGGTTTAGCTCCATTCTTCTGTTTCCTGTGCAGTAGGGGGACTGACTCAAGGCCCACATCAAGGATGAAGGAGGTCTGGGCTGATCTTTAATGGATCCTGCACTTTTTACCGTTTGCTGCAGAAAGAAAAAACTGAACGATGCTGTCAGACCTATCCCCAATACAGGAAAGAACAAAATAATTTTGATGGTTTGCATAAATTCTTTCAATCCCACTGCTGATTCATTGGAAAGGACAGGTTCAGCTCCTGGGTCCTGACTGACCTCTCTTGAATTATGAGGGACCTTGCCTGGAAGAAATATTACTGTTGGCAAGATTGGAAAACAGCAACAGTGCCTGCCAGGCCCTCTTGAGACTTCAGCGATCAGCTAAAGTGGCACATGCTGAAGGACACGAGACTCAAGAGCAAAGAAAATACTGAAGGGGAATTGCAAGTAACAAACCCTGTATGGATTCAGAGGGAGAGGGTAACAGCTAGTGAGAAATCATTTAAGAAATATTTTGACTTAAGGAGAAAATAAGGTTGACTCATCAGTGTGGAAAGGAAAAGACATCTGACCAAGGCCCCTCTTAGTTCCCACAATCTGGACTTTCCTAGATTCAGCCTATCCACAGGAAAAAAGCAACAATCATTGTTTTGTGTGCTATGGAGCTGCCTGAAAGCTTATAGCAAACCATTTTAGTTATAAGGTGACAAATGGGTTTTATGAGCAGTAAGAACAGACTCAAGGACCATTTAGTACTGGACTTATCTCTGCCAGCCACAAGTGGCAGACTCCACAGGAACCTGCTAAGTAAAAGGTAAAGCATTTGTTCTCCTGGATATTATTCCCAATTTCCTGCAATCAATGTTTCAGGGATCTCCTGAGCCAGAGGCTGCCTCTTCCTCTTACACATCACTTGTAATAGCCAATCCTCCTCAACAATGCAACTGTGCTTTTGATCAATTAGCAGTTTCAAGCTCTAGAGAGCGGCCCCTAACTCGGTGCTATCCCTGTTCCTTCCCAATACCACCCATCTCCAAAGAGGGGCACTAAGGTAGATGTTGGTCTGTGTTACTGGCAACAGCCCAGACATAGGAGCATCATGTGAAGGGCTCATGGGGAAATTGGCCTTCCTTCCTTCCTGGGCAGTAGCCCATCCCTGAGCTCTCCAGCTTTTCCCAGTAGCTCTCAGGGTCTTTGTCTTCCTAGGAGGCCAAATGTCTTCTGCGTTCAGAGGAGAGACAGAACCCTCCACAATACTCCTTTGAGTCTCAAGAGGTGTTCAAATATGTGAACCCTTTTATGAAAGTTAGCATTACAGGCATGATTTGGCTTTCAATTTAAAAATGTTTCAACTGAAATGGTAAGCCACAAGGCTTTTAAATTTTGGCTCTTTTTTAAGCTATACAGCTACCCTTCCCAAGAAATGTTAGGACAAGACAATTAACCATGCTATTGATTTTCTAAAATAGCAATCTTACTGTGACTTCATCAGGAAATCTGCTGATGCTGGGCCATAACTGTACTCCCTGGCCACACCAAGCCATCCTTTCCAGCTGGGAAGGTCTCTGTCACCTTGAAAACAACTGGGTTTCATCATAACACAGGCTGAATACTTCTAGGGATTTGTGATGAGCTCTTAGCTCATCACATTTATTATCTGAGGTTCAGAAACCCCAGTGGAAGTTCATGCCCATAATAGACCATTATCCAACCTCTCTGCACTAGTTTGCTCTGACAGAGTAAAAATGTGCAGGGAAGCCCCAGTCCCATAAGTTGCAGTGTATCCCAGCAGCCTGGATATATCCCCAGATCCTCCAGGGAATTTGCACCCGAGTTGCTCATCCAGGGTGAAACTGAACCTGTGTCCTCCCATCCAAGTTCAGTCATGCATTAGATTTAACTCATCAGGCTCCACAAGAAAGTACAACTGTTCTTCCTTTTGGATGGGCAAACACACATTAATTATGAACAGTAATTAGGAGCAATGTGTCAGCTCCCGCCAGAGGAGTTTCCCACAGGCAGAGAAGAACAGGGAAACCCTGGCAGATAAGTGCTTTGTTAGCCACTGAGCAGGTGAGGTGATGAGGGGATTACAGATGGCCTGCCTAAAACCATGTGAGACTAAAACCAGCCTGGGAACTCTACCTGCAGACTCATTCATCCATCAAGCACTCCTTCAGATGCCTCTTCCTTCTTGGAACATGCCAAGAGGCACCACTGTCCTGCAATTTCTCAGCACCAACCACTGCATACACTGAAAGAAGCAATTTAAGGGGAGCTGAGGGTTTTCTGTTAATTTAGCAAACCCCCATTGTTTTCTGTCCTACCAAAGTCACTGCAAGGATAGAACCTGCAGTGGGGAGGAACAACATGTTTCTGCAACATCAACTTTCATCCAAGAGCAACCATTCATTCACTTTCTAGCAATAACAAAAAATATGAGGTGTTCATATTTGGAGCCAAGGAAAGAGCAAATTAAATCTTCTCAAATTCCTCCCATGGAGCTAAATACCTTTTTCTACATATATATGGTTATTTACTATAACTCTACTTCATTAGTGTTAAAGACTGTATGTTGAATGTAGTGGGTCTTTTAAAATAGAACACACTGGAGAAAAAAATAAAGGGTTGCTTCATCAAACACATTAAACCCTATCTCTAGCTGATTTTAAAAAATTGTGAAGCACAAATTATCCAGAGCTTAGCACTCAGTGTCTCTTCCTTGGCCTATAAAGTCAACAGTTATGGTGTTAAAGTTTAATCAATCCCATAAAATGTTACTCAGAAAGTGACCCTGGTGTTATGGCTGAAGTACATCTCCTACATTAAAAAGCACTTTCGTGGAAGCCAGAGCAGTGTTATTGAAACAGAGAGATAATAGGTATCTAGCTGAGGTTATGAAAAGGAGGAGAAAGTAAAGGAGAGCCCTGGGAAAGGCAGTTCAAGGAGGAAAGTAAGAGGAGAAGGAGGAGAAAATCCTTTTTTTCCCAGTGGTTCTCCACAAAGCTAAATGTAAATACATGAATGTTCAGGTTGAAGTATAAGAAGCTGTTTTGACAGTTGCTTAAAAGCAGAGATCTTCATGAATTTCATATTAAAGCCAGATGCAATTTTCACAGTCAAGGCAGGAAGATTACAGCAAACAAGAGCAGTGGTAGCATCACTGTAGACAGATGACGGGACATGACTGAATCCTCCAAAGTATAGGCTTTTGGATACTGTTAAGATGAAGTTAATTAAATTATGACTTCATCGGAACATCATATTTTCTGGCAAAAAAAATTAAAGGCAAAAGATCAGCAGTTACTGTCGGTGAACATCCTTTTTGAGCATTATCATCCTGACTATTGATTCACTTCCAAATACCCAGCTGAATTCCATTGCAACATGCAAGCACGAGATAGGGCACAGTGGGCCTTGCCACATATTCCACTTCATATATGTTTTGGGTAAGAACAACCAGCATCCTTCAATATTTGTGTCGTGGTACATAAATCTGTTTGGAAAGTGTCACCAGTGAGGAGGAGGAAAGCACACCAACTCTTCTGAGGGAGGCAATATGCTTAAAATGAGAACAGTTAAGCCTACCAAGAAGTATAAAACTGCACAGTGAACTGCCAGACCTCTATATTTCATCCAGCAGAATTTAGGCTCCACCACTCACCAACAGATTCACAAAAGTTTGTCAGATTTCAGGTCAAGATTATTAACCACATTGAACCTTTGGTGTGATATTTGATGTCTTCCAGATTCATGTCCAAGCATACACAAACCACTGAGATTATCAGAGATATTAAGAAACTACCCAATTTAGCACCTCACTAGAACTATTTCTATGTGTTAGATGTGCAGGGGGAACTAAAGAGAAGACAGAGCTTGAGGACAACTCAGTTTTGAGAAGCAGCTGAACAAAAGCTATTTTAAGAGGGAAAAAAATATTTCTCTTTCAAAGGCCTCTGTCTCCATATTAACCCACAAGTGATTAGAAGTGTATTTTCTAACCCTAAGGAAAACATTTGTTTGCTTACTACCTTTAGTGAAGGTTTTGGAGCACAAATCCTATGAGGTGAATCTGAGGGAGGTGGGGATGTTTAACCTGGAGAAAAGCAGGCTGAGGGAGGATCTCATCACTCTCTACAACTCCCTGAAATAAGGTTGTAGCAAGGTGGGAGTCAACCTCTTCTCCCTACTAGGCAACTAGTAGGACATAGCTTCAATCTGCCCCAGGGGAGATTCAGAGAGTCAGGTTGGACATCAGGAGGAATTTCTTCACAGAAAGGGTTTTTAAACATTGGAATGGGCTGCCCAGGGAGGTGGTAGAGTCACCATCCCTGGAGGTGTTAAGGTCTGGATGTGGCACTCAATGTCATGGTTTAGTTGACAAGGCAGTGATCAAAGGTTGGACTCAATAACCTTAGAGATCTTTTCCGAGTTAAATGATTTTGTGACACCGATGAGAAATTCAACTGACTTCTCAAGGATATGGATGAGAAGAAGGCCATATTTTGGAGATAATTTCAAGTTAGTTGTACCCTGAAGTGAGAATGTTCATCTGCAGCATCAGATGAAGGGGTGAGTGTTTCAGCCTCGTTTAACTAAGGTAGTTAAGACTTACTGTTTTATTAAAAGATTATCTAAGCCTGATCTGGGCTAGAATTCAGTACTGCTATTCCACAGCAGCTTTGACTGCAGTAAGGATTTTCTTGTAGTTCTGAAGCAGAAAGCAGAAAAGCTCTCATCTGAAGGAAGGCTAAAGAAACATTAAGAATCACCCCTGCAAGATTCATGTAGAAAACACGGCTGGACAGCTCCCTCCACTCAGGCACTCCCAGGCAGACCCAGCAGCAGCCAGACTCCTGTCACAGCTGTTCTCCTACAAAATCTGCTACAGCATCCAAAGAAAAACATTCTCCAAACCAATTTGACTTACATCTCAAACAACCAAATGTTCATTGTGAATTGTTTACAAGGAAGCAGATATCTGCCATGACACAAATAAAAGACAATTCTGAGGGATTTGCAGATCAGACCGTGTCAGCAACAAGAGCACAACCTAAAGAGAAAATGATGACAAGTTATTCCAAATGTACCTGTTTGCAGTTCTGCACAAGCTAAGCTGTAAAGGCCATTAAAGGCTGCAACTCAGCTGAACAAACTTGAATGTACCAAGGCATCAGAATGTATCTTCCAGGCCCAGCCAAATTATACAATCCGAATTTAACTTTGAACCTCTCAGTTTACACAATGTGGGATTCCTTTAAGTTTTTATAGTGTACAGAGTTGAAATTTTGACTAGTTCAATCTTGAAATGTATGGCAATACAAGAAGTAGTTTAATAAATGTAATCCTTTGATGGGTAGGGAAATCATGGTAAGAATACAGTTGTTAATTCTAAGCAGGACTCACAACTAAAACACTGAAGCACTCTGTCCAGTCTTTATACCTAACTATGCCAAAATTTGTCTTGGACATTCCTATTCTGACTGCAAGGCAAAAGTAATGAATAAAACAATGAGAAAATCCACCTTACTAACTCAAAGGTGTCAACTTGCTCAAGTGATTTCGCAGACATGCAGAAGTTGACTTCAATGGAACACAACTTCTAAAGTCCTCAACTTGCTAGTGGGCCCAGATCCTCAGAATGACCAAAGCTGCAAGTACAAAAGACCAATTAGCTTCTTGTATCCATCTTCCATTCTGGTGGAGCTCTGTATGCTATTCTATCTCCCAGGCTATCTTTAAACAGCTTTAACCAGAGTTTTTCCTCCCTATCAAGAGACTACTGGAAAGCCATGGCTGCCATCATCAGAGTTTTCCTTCAATACTTAAACTAAACTTTTGCCCTCCTTTTCACCTTGCTATACTGATTTTTATGTCCTATACACAGTAAATAATTCTTTTCCCTTGTTATTTTTTTCCTGATGAAAAATATTTGTAGGCCATGATTTCTTTCTCAGAAATGGATATTTTGTAAGGCAAACAGTGAACATTCATCTCCCTGACATGTCTCAGAATAAAAAAAATAAAAGTGAAGTTCTCTTTAAATAATTTTACACTGAAATATAGTTCTTTATCACCATTTTGACTAGGAACATATTGCTAGTGAAGACACAGATGATCTCCAGTGTCTAGTATTTAGGTCTAGTATTTAGCAGAGACGCAATGAATTATGAATAAATAAATAAAACTACAAAATTGAGACAAAGATTAGTGTTGGAATCTCCCCAACACAGAGGAAGAGTTGCTATTTCAGCATTCTTCTGATCACTCTATTCAAATTATGAGCTAAAAAGGGTTCCTTTTTTTCCCCCTTGTTCTCTTAAATAACTTATTAGTTAAAAGGATGTGAATTAACTTAGAATGAATGTTCAATTCATATAGTAGAATCACCATCATCATTATTACAGGAAGCTCTAATCATTATGCAGCACTAATATAAGACATTCTGCTAGCTTGCCTTTAATGAACATGACTCACATTTCACTTTAATGATTCCTACATCCCTGTCTCCTCTGAGCCTTCTACTCAGCCATGGGGGAAGGGTGGCCAAAATACCTTTTTGAAGATAAGGAAGGGAGTCACTTCAAGTACCTCTATCTTACAGCAGTTCACTCTGAAGAGCCTTGCAGAAATCTGAAGTCCGGAAAGTACTCAGAGCCATCTCCTTTCAGGAAGTCTACAAATGGGCTACCCAAAATTAAGGCACATGGAAAGAGTGATCTCCAAGGAGCTGAGACATCTGCAGCTTTTCCTGCAGAAGAGTCCTTCCCATCTGACTCAGTCAACTCACTGTTTTCTACGAAAGAGTGCAGTGGCTTAGGCAGAGCTCACGGGGAAGGAGCTTACATCAGTGGCAGTGCAGAGATGCATTAAGTGCATTATTCTCTTCCCAAAGAGAAGCCCAGCACCCCACACCCTCTGTTCTCACCCAAATCTCACCCTCACCATAACAATCAGACATTGAGAGACTGAAGCTTCAGACTGCTAAAACAGCCCCAATGGTTCACTTACCTCCAGGTCGTAGGGTCTTAATTCTCTTCACAGCATAGACCATTTCTCAAAAAAATCCACCTCACTCAATCAGGTCAAAGTCAGAAATATCTCTGTGGCAACTATAAACTACTGCTTGAGAAGCATTACTAATAAGAGCACAGAGATAAGCACAAAGCTAGCTCTTCGTGTGTCTGCTACATTAAAAAACACCCCACCAAACCGCTTTCATGGCATGAGGGATAAATAAAACTGCCAGTTTTCACAGGACTTCCATTACATTGCACCTTTCTTGCCAATAAGTGTACAATTGAGCTGCAGACCAAATTTCACTACAAATTCCATCACTCGGACAGAATCCTGCTCCTAATAACCTCACTGCTTGAGCCAGTGCTCTGCCATGTGTTATCATAGCCTTCCCAAAGGATAGGGTTTCAAATTTTCAATGAAATCAAGTTCTAGATTTGTGGATGGTGGTTACAGGTGTGAATAAATTACTTCTTTACACACCAAGAAATTCTCAGTTGCACTCCTCAGTCAAATAGACAGGCATTTTAGAGCATTCCTGAGAAACAGGTAAAGGAAAAGCAGAGACAACTTCACAGAAGTTCCCTCACATCCATCCCATCCAGGTGTGATGTCTGGCACGTAAGCACAAAGTGTTCAGACACACGAAGCCAGGACTGAACAACGCTACAGCCACTTTTAACAGAGTGGCATCAGTCTAGGGGGGAATGATGACATCACTAAAACTGGTTTAAAAGTTTAACATTACCATGTTCTTCCCTTTATTTCATAGTCTCTTTATTTCATAGTCTCTTTTTTGTTTCCTTAACTTCTGCACACAAACTCCTTTTCTCCTGTCATTAAATTCAGAGAGGCTGGCAAAGTTAAGTATCACTAACTTTCTTAAATTACTTTAATTGTCCAGAACCTGTTTAATATCCAGCCTTACAGGCAGTATTGTACAAGAACAAAGTTTGGTCCTCTCCTGACTTAGAAGCTCAAAAATATCACTGCAACTCCACAGAGTGCTCCTCACAAGGGACAGGGAATGCAGCTGCATTGTCAAAAGACTTGATTGCAAGAGAGGGACAGAGGACATTTGAGGAACAGGACTGGGAGCAGAAGGGTTCTCTAATACTGCTCTAAAGCAGCTAAAGCAAACTAAAGCAGCTAAAGCAATCCTCTCCTTACCACCTGAGGAATGCAAGAGACTGTCCCTTCCCTACTCCCTATCCCTGTACATGACACTTATGCCCATGCTTTGCTACCCAGTTTTATTCATTATGTGTTTATAGGACATCCCTTTATGCCCAATGTTCTTAGGAGATGCAGGGCTGTCCTTAATTTCAGTTTTGGAAGACCATAGCTATTACTCCAGGCATTCAGCTCTGCTGTAGTTTCTTCCTGTTACTCCTTAAAACTACACAACAACCTTTTCTCCCTCTCTGATCTATGGCATACAAGGATCTGCGGGATCACAGCTGAACTACTCCTGGAAATGTTAAACATCTCATGCTCAAATTTCATCCATGGTGTGGTTCTGCAGCTCAGTCCATCATTACGCAGTTAGGCCTAACATGCGTGAATAATTTCGGACCAGGAATGGAACGACAAAGCCAGCCAAAACTGGCTTTGGTATGAAATGTTGACCAAAGATCAAAGAGATTCTAGAACAAAATGTTTTCCTTTTTGGCTTTGATGATGACAAAATTAAGATCCTCTCCCCAGTACTCACCTATTCCTGGCATCCTGCTTCACATCTCTTATGATCAAGGGTACAACCAGAACTGCTGATTGCCCTCAGAAAGGCTGACCATCAAAAAATATGGTACAAGTTGAGAAGCCTGCAAACCATCACAAGGCAGCCAAGCTTTGCCCATACAAGCTCCCCGAGTGTTTCAGGCCAAATTCAGACATTTCAGCTGGTGCTGAATGGCATCTTTCTCATGTGGCTGCACAACAAGTGCCTGAGCCTCTGAGTTAGACTCTGACCTCACAGGCTTGTTCGAGTTTGCAATTATCCCAAAATGTATTCTTGTCAACAACACACAATTTTCAATACATCACTTGCTTTTCGAGTCAGATTAACACTTCACAGTCAGATTCTGCCTCCTAGACAACTCTATCCTAATTGAGACTTCCGTGATTTCATTTCAAGGGAGAGCAGGAGCCTTCATTTGTGATTTTAGCTGCAGGGACAGATAGATAATGAACTGCGTAGATTTCGCCAAACCAAATATCACATCCCCTGAATGCAGCTACCTGACAAAAGACATTAGACTGCAGGAGCTGGGGCTGTGCTTAAGCTCAGACATGTATTGTTAAATGTGACATGCTCAATTTATCATTAGTTATGAAGTGAAAACGGATGAATACACATTCAATTTAGTTCAGCTGCTTTCTTCATTTATCACACTCTTTCATCATCCATCATTCTTCCCTGCCACCCTTTTGATTTGAACAAATAACACACTTTCATAAGTTTAATCTAATTAATCATAATTGTAAGGTAATGTTCCCTTAATGAAGCGTATATTGGGCTGTATAAAGTTTGTTGCAATTTTAATAAAATCTGTTCCAGATAAAATCTACAAATGTTTTCAATGGAGCCAAGCCCAGCCCTATCTCTCTCCCACTCATTACTAAGGTTGATGATGATGTATCAGTACAAAGAGCTGCTCAAGCATATTGTTCTTTTATAGAACCACTGTTTCAATAAATTGGAAAGCGTTCATCATTTTATGAGACAAGACATGCAGTTAAAAAAGTTAATTGAAGTAGAAACAAATTAGAAAACCAACCTAAAAGATTTTTCACACATTATTGCTATGAAATATACAATATTTGCTATCTTCTGAGTGCATCTTGCACATCAAAGTCAGTATAAACAAGCAGTGTACAGAGCTACAAAGTTTTGCAGCAGTTCTCCAACTGCAGGTAACCCAGATCAGAGCCACTTTACAGCAGTGCCACTGAACATGTAGCTTCGTGCATCAGGTCAAGTCAAGGAACTTTAGTTCTTCTCAGGACAACTCAGCTTTGTTCACTGAAATTTTTCATTATGACCCCAGATTTTATTTCCGCCCCTCCACCACCACTGCCTGTGCTACACAAAATTTCTCACCTTGTCTTGCTGTGAGTTTCAAAGAGTCATAAAACACTTTTGAGCATCTGGGTGGGAAGTGCAGTAGAGATCAATATTACTTATGGTGATTATTAATGAGCAGTTTAATTTTATCATTATTAACATACATGGGTACTTCATACCAAGATTAACATAACCTCCATTTGCTCACACCATAACATACTCATTTGTTTCTCTTCCCACTCTTATTATGGCAATTATTTCTAAGTTTCAGTAGCAGAAACAACACATTGGAAAACTGACTTATTTTCCCACAGACAGGCTTTCACATCTTTGGGCCACTAATGACAGATGTCTGTCCTTTTCTAAATCTGGCTGAAAGCTGTACTTCTTTGCTCCAGGGATTTTTGCCCAAGTCAGTGTCCTGGTCACAAATATTGCTGCAGAAGTATTGTCAGGTTCATGCTCCACCCATCAAACCATTTATCCACAATGTAATGTCCATGTTTTCATTTTCAAGTGCAATTTTACCAGCTTTACGTCATCTTTTTTCAAACTAGTGAGCAATTTCCACAAAAGGAACAATTCTAACCATCACTATTACCATCTCCACCAAGATGAAGTTTCACCTGGCCAGAGGATGGGTGAACAACACATAAATCATCAATTCCAGCATCTTATTCTGATGCAAGTCACTATAGGATCCCTTCTTGCTCCATCAGGAAGGAAGGAAGACAATGCAACTCTACAGCTTGTTCCCTGGTTTACGTAAGGAATTGCAGAGCTTTTTCCTTCCACTTTGTGAAATGAATGTGTGATGGTTTCTGGCAGACTGTTAGACAAAATGTGATTGTGACTCTCTCTTGTTGCACACAAGATTAGAGCTGCACAGCTGCCGGTGCTCCCTTTAGACCTGGCAAGTTATTTTACATACCCACACAAACAGGGGCAGAAAATAGGGATTTACTGGTTACCAAGACAAAGGCAACAATAACAGGAACTAACTTCATGTCTAACACAGACTTACTGTGGCTGACTGCTGCTTTTAATAGCCACTTCTGTAGCTCACCCCTAGAAACACAGGAATACAGGGTTTAATAATCCACCAAGGACACAACACCTGAGTAGGACTGCCTGGAAGAGGAAATAACACAACAGCAATAACAAGCCCTTGTATCTGCAGCTAGCTGCAATAAATTCATTTGTAAAGGAGCAGACACCCAGGAAAGACACCAGGGTCAGCCTCTTTCTATACAGAGGCTGGTACAGAGATATCATGTGAGAGGGAAAACTCAGACATTTAACAAAACTCTGCATTTTTCTGAAAAGAGAAAGGAAATTAAAAAAAAAAAAAGAAACAGGTCTCAGCCGGTAAGGGAGAAGGATGCAATGCAAGCTCTTCTCTCAGGACAGTGGGAGTTTCCACATCTTCCCAGCTGGGGGGATTCCTGGTGTAGTTCCCTTTCCCAACCCTTCCCTTTACTCCAATTTTTCCCACAACAATTCTGTGGACCAGTGAGGTGGCAATTTCTGTTCCTTGTCCTGTATCCCTTCACTATGTAAAAAAAATTTTTGACTCAGAATGGGTTTATCTTCCAAGTTTCTACAGCAGCCAGTGCACCCAAATCTACCAATTAAGTTAAGTACAAATTATGAGATCAATTAATCATTCATTATCTTCACAATGAAATAGCTGGAGCTCCAGGGTAGGCAGTCCAATAATCCTTACAACCCCCAAGGTACTCATCTCCTTCTAAGCTGATCATTCATTAGCCAGAGCATATCAGCACAGAAAATTCTTCAATTTCCAAGGCAATCAGTCTGGTAGAAATGACACTTTGAAACTCTGGTCCACCTTAACTACATGAAGATTAAAAGGCCGGTAAACACATGTTTAATCAGTGCTTTCAGTGAAAGCAAAGTAGGAAGTTGTACTGAGCACTTGGAATTCAGGTTCATTTCACAGCCTGGACAAAATTAGGCAGCCTTTACAAACACTGGGATCTGCACTATTTCTGTCCCAAGGCAGAAATACATATCAAGCCAATCCAAGAGATGCATGTGCAGGGAAGAGAGCTGTCTTCAGCAAACTGAATGAGGCGGGAGCCTTTGGGCTCCTGGCGAATGAAAGCCTAGAAAAGCGCATGTGCAAAATACCCCAGCTCCTGCCTTCCCAGCTCTGAAATGATGGGTGAACTCTGACACAGGACAAATAGCAAGATGGCAGCACAAATCACAGAAATCCCAGGAGGCAGTCGTGAGTTAATTCCTCACTAGAAAGCACTCAGACACAAAGTGGTGCTAATTGTCTTGGGCTGTGGTGCGCCCATTCACTTTTGTAGCAAAAAAGAGTTAGCATCTGTTTTTTAGCAAAAGCTAAGCATGTCAACTTTACAGAGGAAGGTTCTGCATGGGAAAAAAGCTAATTCAATGCCTATCTGCTCCTTAAAACAGGTCAGTAGCAAAGAGAAAGGAAAAAACATCTTTATGGAAATGGTGAAGCCTGTGGCCTTAAGCTCTCAAAATAGGACCATCCAGAGTAATATAAATCATTATTTAGAGAAAAGTGACTGCCAAAAAGAGAACAACTTAGATGATGTAATAGGAGTGTCCAATTCAAAGGAACATGCTGGTCTGCACAGACTTTGATTTACCACTGTAAGATCCCACAGCTGTTTTTCCTGCTGTATTTTACCCCCTAAACAACTTTTCTTTCTTTCTCCTAGCTCCACAGCCTCCCATATAACCTTGTTTCCCAGTAAAAGCACAGTTTCCACAATGTGGAAGTTGCTGCACAGGCCACAAAAAAGCCAGAGGATTTGAGACCCATCATGCCAGGCACTGGGGCTGGGCCAGTGGTGGGGGGTGAGTGTGTGTAATCCATGAGTGGCAAAAGCTGATTTAACCAAAAACTGAGACAGCAAGCAAGGAAATAAGATGTTTTCAGCTCAGAGATCTGCAGAGAAAGTAGGGCTTAGAAAAGAGGTTTACCTGGTATCTAGAGATGGCTGCTCAGCCCAGCAGGATCCAGGTGAGCTCACACAGCTACTGAGTGCCCCAGATCCTAGGCAGTTATTACCTGGCTATGACTTTGCCACAGTTTGGGAAACTTTTCAGAAGCAGAATGGCATTCAAAATCCACTCAGACATCGGTTTTAAGAAGTTTGCCTCCAGTTCTCGCCCTCTCTGTGAGAGCTCCTTCCATGCAGTAAGACTAAAGAAATTTGCTCACATCTGGGAAAAGTAAATGTGGAAGAATGATATTTCCCAAAGAAATCTGCTACAGCTTTTCTAAATAAGAGATCTCCCATTTAAACAAAAAACAACACAACAAAACAAACCCCAGTTTTTGTCCAAAATGGAAAAGAAACTTCAAAAACAAAAACAAAACTTCAGAACTTTCTTTCTGTCTTTTTTTTTTTTTGGTAGGAAAGCAATGACTAGGAAGAAGATTTCTGAAGCTTTTTCTGCATATAACAGATCAGTTTCTCCTGCTTTTCCTTGGAAATTAAAGCAGAAGAAAGGGAAAAAATCTTAACACAGCTGGTTTCTCACATTGCATTTTTGCTAAGTTCCTTCCAAATTCAATTCTTTCCTGCAAAGCACATTAGAAAAGGAACTTTGCAGGTCTTCCATGGCAGTTTCCCTAGTTTTTCCACCAACCCATGCAAAGAGGCAACATCCTCAGAGCAAACCGCATCCCTCTGAATGTCTTCAAACTGAGAGGCACCTTCTCTATCTGAATGATATTGCCCATGTGTGTTTCAGACAAAATAGTTATGGTGCTGCTGGAGTTGTCCCTTTGCTTAAAGCCATCAACCTCTCCCCCTATTACTTCTTCAGTAATTTTCTCTTCTGGTTTTCCCACCCCTACAAACTCACATACCGCAAAGGACTTGAGGCCACACAGAGGTTGTGTCCTACTTATTATTGGCAATTGTGTCCACTCCAGTGCCCTCATTGAGCCAGGAGTTTTCATCCGGTGAAGCTGGTGGAAGACCCTTCTATTTAAGAACTAATTTGTTACAAAGAGTGATCCCTTGCATTTGGTTGTTGTTTGCCCAGGGAGTTCCTTTGTCATTTACTTGCTTGGTGCAAGGTATTTACTGAGCACTGCATTCGTGGCAGCAGCACAGAAACTGCCTGGACTCAATTCATTAGCGTTTAACATTATATTTGTAATAAGACTCAACACCTAAAAAACCCTGGCAATCGTTGCCACCACGTTATGCTGCGAGCACAAGATAAGAAGACGAGAAAATGTGCTAAACATCATCTTTGTTACGTTTGTGCCAATGTTAACTTTGCTGTATGTGGCCATTGCAACCTTGCTTTCAACTCTAGAAAAGCCTCTCATAAAATCTGCCTCTGCCACAGAGCTCTGTCTGCTCACACAGTGCTAATGTTTAATTAAATGGATACTTCCTAAGAAGAGCACAAGGAAGGACAAGTTTCCACTTTGAGCAAGACCATCACTCACATACATATCCAGTGTTTCAAGTTTCTGAGTGTTAAACAGCACACAGTCAGCACCCCCAGCTCCTGAGCTTTGCAGGTGTATTTGTTCAACACAAGAAAACATTTCTTTGCAGCAAAAGCTTGAATTAGAACAAAGAAAAAAAAATCACAAAAATATTAACAGTAGGTTACCATTCGAATTTTCTCAAGTAAATAATTATTTTTTCCTTTGTTTTCCGACTTTCGGGTAAAAAGGTGTTTTCTTGGAATTGTTTAAAAGAAAATTGCCAGAGAATGGAGATGATCAATTAAGACCCGGAAAGAAGGATGTCATGCATATGGATAAGCAAGGAGATAGTGCAGGGAGAAAAAGAAGCGCTAATGAAAGGATAGAGAAGGAAACGACTTGAGTGTTTCCTGTGAACTGTCTTCTTCTGCATGTTGTCACCTTATCCCAGCTTTTAAAAGGAGAGACAGAGTCTAGAGAGCAAATTTAGCAGTGTCTACTTGAAAGGTAAGAGTAAACTTAGACCCTGACAATTACTAAATAAGAACATAATTAATTATTCCTTCAACTGAATAGTCCTGAATCTTACCACAAATCAATCAGCTCTTCTTGCCTAAGAAGCTCTGACTCTATTTTAGCTCAATGAAAACAAAATCAATGAAGGCCAATTATATCCCATCTCGTTAGAGTATGCAAATAGTGCCCCGCGGAGCTGAGCTGCTCTTGCTCTGGGCACTGCCGGGGAGGACACGCGTCAGGCAAACCAAACATGAGCTGGTGCTGGCACCTAGCTGCCTGTGCTGCGATACACCAGCTCCTCACAGCTCCTTTGCAGGGGGATGCAAACGTAGCAGAGACCAACTGTGCCGAACAGCAGTTACTCAGCAGCCTCCTGTCCTGGAATTTCAGGTGCAGAAAGCCCACCAGTGTGTCTCAGACAGCAGATTCAGCATTATTTACAAAAAGCAGTGCTTGCAAAGCTGCAGAAAACAGAGCCCACCTACCTTTCATCACCTTACATTGAGAGGAAAGGGCACTTTAAGAAGCATATGATAATAATATAATGGTAATATTAAAAATAATGATACTGCAAGGAAATTATTTCATCCAAACATCTCACCCTCTCAAATGGCAACTGAGAGCTTTGGGTCTCCAGAACAGAATTCTGGCTGCCAACATAAGGCTGTAGTACACATCCACCCTGCCACCACTCTAACCTGAGCTCTAATCTCCACCAAAACCATAGCATTTCAGGAAGCTTTCTCCTCTTCCCTGTGAAAATTCAAAATTCAAGGGCCAAGTTTGCCAAAATTTTCCTGCATGCAGTGCATGGTCCATAGCTGTCTGGAGACACACGGCTACTGTAGCATGAACTGGTTTGAGTTTAACCTCTTGCTCCGACCAGTGCCACCCCAGCCCCACAGGAACACTGAGAGTGCTGATAGTGACTGTGTACACATCCTTGTAGGATTCAGGCACCAGGCAAGTAAGTGCCTGCCAGACTGCGAGATCCAATTTCATGCACCCCAAAAAATCTGGCCTTCCTGAGTCCTGCTCATCCTGACCAATTTCCCCATCACTTGCTCACAACAGACAGGATTATTCCTTTCAAGGAGCCGCCTGCAAGGACTGAGCTTCCCAGTTTTCTGGCTACAACCCAAGGACACTTGGCCAAAAGCCCCCCTAAGAGTGGCTTTCTGCCCATATAGTAGGACTCTACCCTTGGCCTCAGAGCCAGCTTTGACAGACAGCTTCATCTTTCCACTGGCTACTTAAAAATTATAATGTAATACTTACTTTACTGCCACACTTGGCAGTGCTGCCAGGGCTTGGGGTAAACTACATAGCAGCAGCTACAGAAGGATTTCAAATTAAATATGCAACTGCTGCAAGAACAGGGTACCTCTAGTTTTGTTTCTGGTGCTAAAACCTTGGTGTCGCAGCATATCCCAGGCTTTTGGGCTGTGTGTGGTTGAGAGCTTTGAGTTCGTGTTTGTTTTGTCTCATATAGTTATTTTTATGTTGGTCATATTAATAGCCAAAGGGGGCTTTTTTGAAGGACCTTGAAAAGGAACATTATTATGCCACACATAAAGGATGGAAGACAAATCATTCCTATTTTTAAATCTTGACACACCTACCCAAGAGATGTGAGGAGCCAAACCTGGGATTTCAAGTGTTCCAAACACTGTTGATCTTCAGGCCCTCTGGATATTAGTTAACATTGATTTCTAAGCTAAATCTAAACATCAGCATTTTTGCCATTAAAAAAAATCCTATTTAAATACTGTACAACTCTAACTTCATGAACAGAAAGCATTAGAACTGAAATCTTTAAAGCAAAGAAGTGGGGAAATAAAATTGTTCATTACTTCATAAGCAGCTAAATGCAATATAAAGCACCCTCTTCAGATAGTTTTGAAAACCATGAGCAAGCCCTTGTGCAAAGTAACATGATGCTCCATAGCACAACAGCCTCCTTGATACAGTATCCTTAAGAGTTTATTTTACATTTCTGCTAAGAGAATAGAGTGAAATATCCACTTTTACTTCAGCACGCAATCACAAATGCTCACAACTAGAGGGTTGCTTGAGACACTGCAGTAAGGGGATTCTGTAAGCTGTAAAGAGGTCTGGAATTGCCACCACATGCCCATGGAAAAGCTTCAGGGCTATCAAGGGCATTCTCGAGACAGCACTTCTGTCATGTCCTGGGATGTATTTCTTCTGTTTATTCTCTGGGCCACAACCAATTCAAACAGCAATCTTCTTAATGACTCAGAGTTTTACTCCCTACAGAGTCCATCTTCCTAAAGGACCACAGTGACATATACAAGCAACCTGATTTTTTATCTGTTACTGATCTCTCCCTTCTTTAAGCCTACAGGAAAAGATGCTCCACAGCCAGAACAAAATAGCAAACAAGAAGAGGAAGCCTGCCTTACTGATGGAAAATCCTAAGGACAGCAACAAGCTGGAAGAATTGGCAGGAGCAACATACTTAGGTTCTCCTTTCTCACAAGTACGTAGAGTGGGCTAAAATGCAGCATCATGCAAGCCTCAGCAGTGGTCCCATTTACAGATTCCATCTTTTTGCTATTTCATTTCAGTTGGTGATGTGGCAAGGCAAGTAAAGCTACTTCAAGCAAAGATTAATCCAGAAGGTCCTGAATTGTTAAGCCACTTCAACTTTGTAAAGCTGGACAGTACAGGCTCAAGTAGATAATTTTTATCTTTTTGACAATTTTTGCTAGTTTCTGAAACTGGATTTCTATAATACAAGTTTACTGTGACTTAGCCAGATCAAACTCAAATTCTATGTGAGAAGCTGGTGTGTTTCCACCAGGAGGAGGCCAATGGTCTTACTTGGTCGTAAAGTAAAGCCTGGAGTAAGAGTAGCAATATCCCTAAAATTATCAGTTCCTGGTGCTGCCATCAGTGAGTACTGTAATACCCACACCTCATGGAGAGCCCATTAGAGAAACAAGGTCTGATTGATAACAGTGACTAAAAGAAAGCCACAAAGTGCCTCCATTTCAGATATTGGAGATGGCATCTACAGCAGTGATTAACTAAGGTTGGTTAATACTTGCAAGTGAGCACACTCACACATCTAACCCTAATCTTTTACACCATTAGTAACATTACAGTGATGGCACTCTGGGGTAGAAGCTAACTTTCAGTCTTAGCCCTCAGGACAAGCCTTAGCCCTTTTGGCAAACCACTGCAGCCCTCTCACTGTGCTTTGGAAACCTCTGCAAATACAGCAGCAAACATCCTGATCAAATAACTTAAGGACCAGAAATCAGCATTGTCTACAGGAAATAGAAGTCCTGAGATAGCCCTGATGATCAAGTCCCCAGGAGTTTTCTTGAGGAGCTAAATGAGTGCATATGATTTCAAGGGAAGAATGGGGAGGCCCACACAAACACTCCTGCCATCCTTAAGGTTTATTGTGAGCTCCTTGGAAACACAGCAAAAACCCTGTACTGACAGAAGTGGGAGCACAACTGAATCCTGACCAGCGCACATTCAAAAGTCCAAGGACAACATATCAAGCTTGAACACATACAAAGATTTTGCCTGTTTGGAGCATGAAGAGATGGTCATAAGACACCCTGCACAGCTTCAGAAGATACTGAGGTGAGTACAAACTAAGGACACAGTTTGGCTTCAGCAAGTTATTTCTAAAGCCATAAGTTATATGTTAAGTTAAATAAGTTATGGCACCCCTTCCCAGTTGTGTCTTCTTAATTCCCATGTTATCTCCAGTCTCACAACGCTAGACCAGCCCATGATACTTCTGAAATTCTTAGGACTGAAGATTTACATGCGGACATCACCTTTCTCAAGATATCAGGGACAATTTCCAAAGATCTTTTGGCATCTGAAGATTAAAAGTACAAGTTTTTTAGTCATGCCAAACAGCATTTTATTAATACCTTCCAGGCACTTAACAACCCTCAAAGTCTAAATATCCTCCCTCACCCCCCAACTCAATCCCAAAACCTCAGACATGCTTAACTTTTACCATAAGCTAGCGCAGCTAAACAAACAGGTGTGTTTGGGAATTCACCTGGTCACTGGTTTCTTCATGTGACTAACTTGGGAATTGACAACCTCCTAAACAACATTATTCCTCTCTCCCCAACAAGTAGCATCACTATTATTATAGAGCGAGACAAGGAAGAAATTTCTGCCAGTCTCAGGAGCTCATGCTTCTGAATTCCCATCCCTTTCCCTGAGCACGAACCCAGCATTAGGAGTCGAGTGCACAAGTGGAAGTTTGATTGCAATTGTTGGAAAGGATTAATCCCTACCCGGGCAGCTGACTTCCACAGTGCAATAATTAAGTGGAACCGTTGCACAAGATGAAGCATGAGGGAGGAAATTAGAGTATGCCATGCCAGGGTTGTTTTGTGCTAGAGCTGTCCCCACATGGGCTTACACTCCATCACGCTCACTTTATGCAATGCTGTCAAGCATCTGGACTAATCCATTATCCCAGGATGAAGTGAGGAGAACACAGGGCCAATCTCATCATTCTTCCTTGTAACTAATTGCAGGAGACAGTGACTTGCTAGTGTGTGGGAATGCAGGTAGAAAGAGCCCACAAGCAAGCAATATGAGACAATCAAAGCTGAAAGTACACACAGACATAATCCTTCAGTGAAAAAAATGGTGCCTTTCTTAAACACCAGGCATGGAATTGCACAGCCAGATAACATTTAAAAACAAAATAAAAGTTAGGTTACAACAAACACATGACACAAAATACAGAAAGATGGAATGTCCTGATGAGCAAAGCACACACAAAAACCGACTGCTGCCTAGTAAAGCTCTGACTTATGCCAACAAGTCACTAAAGAGGCAGAAAGTTTTGGCCTGCCTAGCCTGATATAGACACAGGGCCCCACACTGAGGGTGGCAGTGTGCTGCTGGGAATGCCCTTTACTTGAAAACTCCAAGAGCAACAAGGAAGACTTAACTGTAAAAGGCACAAGTTCCCTACTCCCATCCTAGCTCAATGCCAGGTTTCCCAAAAGCCCTCTTCACTACCCAAAACAACAAAAAAACCCTCACAAAACCCACTAAACCTTCCTGCAGTCATCAGCTGATAGACGGTGCTGCTTGGCAAAGAAATTTCTTTCCTGCAACGTGGCTGGACTAAGGTGATGGCCTCAATGTTCCAAAGCAAATTTCCTTTGGACTTCTGTGCAGCTTGCTCTTACATGAGACAACTCCAGAATTAAAAGCTCAAAATACTAAGACAGGACATGATTTAAGGTATAGCTAAAAACCTCACGCCGGAGATCCATTCCTCATGCTGGATAGATACCCCATCCCTGGAAGTGTTCAAGGCCAGGTTGGATGGGGCTTTGAGCAGCCTGGTCTGGAGGAAGGCGTCCCTGCCTGTGGCAGAGGGTATGGAACAAGATAATCTTTAAGATCCTTTCCAACCCAAACCATTCCATGATTCCTTAAGAACTGACATGACTCCAGTAAAATGAACCACGTTACACTGGTGGAATAGTGTCAAGACACCACATGACAGAGCAATTCACAGAAGTTAAAGGTTATTCAGCTCTCAGTCTCTCTTTGAAATTAAAATCCCTACAAATTAGGTCTCCAAGACATGCTGTGTGTACAGAACACCATCTGATGTGTGAGAAAAATCCGGATACAGTCCAGCCTGTGAGCTGCACACTACCATAGCACAAGGACACAACTGCATCACTGCCACTGGGGGAGCTGGAAACATCCTGGAGTTCAGCGAGCCAGGTCCAGGACAACTGGCCCTTCCCACCACAGAGATGCAGTCCAGCTGAGTTTCCAGCTCTGTGCCATGCCTGGCCTAAGAAGAGAGGTGGGAAGCTGGCATGGCAATGTCCCTGTGCCTCCTTCATCAAGCCACAGGGCAGCTCTCCTGAAGCTCAGCTACAAATCCATACCTCCCTGCCCCAAAGGTGGCCACAAGTTGAAAAACTGAGCCAAACACTTTTTCATTCCATGCTATTTAACCGAAATATCAGCCTTATTGATACAATTATCATGCTGTGTGTCTGTCTTGTATTTAAAGAGTAAGAAGAGGTCACGCAAACCATTACAGAGCCTAAAAGCCAGATAGTAATTTTAAAAGACTGTAATAGCTTTGTGATCTGTGCAAAAAAAAAAAAAAATCATTATTCCTGATGATGTCTTATATGCACTGGCTTCTTTGCAAAATGAATTTACCTTTTCATTACTATTTACTGACTGTGCTTGTATTTCATTTGTATGGATTTTATCCAGCAAAAAAGAGCCCCAGAAAAATTTAATAAAAAGATGGAGACAGTGAACAATTATTGGAGTCTGTATCTTGACTCTCGAGGTCACAGTTCTGTTTTTATTATGTTCATTTTAGAGAAAAAAAACCCCAACCTTTTTTGATAGGAACAAATCAGGACTGGTAATTGCATGGACACATTCTTCAGGCACAGCAGTGCCCAAAAACACATCTGTGACAAAACCAAAGAATTCACCCTCACGGTTAGGTCTGAGCAGCCAGTTCATCACACAAGTAAATATTAAGAATCCCCAAGACTTCTAGCCGCTCTCTAGTCCAGCCACATATCCTCACACAGGGCTGAGTCAAGCTCTGTTCTGCAGCACATACTGGCCCCTACATCAGGCTCCAGTGGTGTCCCTCAGAGGGAGGTACTGGGACCAAGTACTAACTTCATCCATGACATACCGGGAACTAGAGCTCCCCAGCACATTTGCAGATGACACCAAGCTGAGTGGCGCTGTTGACACCTGGAGGACAGGATACATCCAGAGGGACCTGGACGTGTTCAAGAAGTGGCCCAGGGAGACTCTGGTGGGCCTTCAGTATTTGTAGGAGGCTTACACTGAAAGATGGGGACAGACTTTTTAGTAGGGTATAGGACCAGGAGTAATGCTTTTAAACAAAAAAGTCGATTTAGATAGCTATAAGGATTAATTTTGATACAATGAGAGTAGCAAAATGCTGACACAGGTTGCCCAGAGAGGTGACAGAGGCCGCATCCCTAGAAATATTTGACGTCAGGTTGGACAAGGCTCTGAGGAAGATATCCCTATTCACTGCAGGGGGGTTGGATTGGACGGCCTTTAAAGCTCCCTTCCAACCCAAACCATTCTGTGGTAACACTGTATTGCACCACAGCTTCAATTAGAGATTGCCATATAAGCTGAGGCACAATTGCATATAAAACCAGGCTTCAATAGTGCTAGTACTGATAAATACTTCTGTTTATCCAACAGCTACTTTATGTCCACCATCCACAAAAAAGTCAGAACTCAGAAGCTCCTTCCAGAGCATTAGTACTAATACCTTGGGGAAGGCTTCACAGCCAAAGCCTGCTTTCATCTTAGTTGTGTCACTTGGGGTTTTCTTTGGCCCTCTCCTTTATCTCAGTACTGTCTGAAATCATTTCCATTCCTCAAGCAAGAATTTGCAGCCTGGATAATATCAGAACTATCCCATTCCTGAGAATAAAGAAGAGCAGGAATACATCACATGTGCCAATCTGACACTTGAAGTCTCATGTGAATTGGACCAGATAAATACTGGGGGAAGACCTAAATATTAACTAGAAACCTTTTTATCCATCTGCTCAGTAATGGGGAGGACAAGGACATTTTTAAGTACCTTAAATTTCAGGATTGGCCCAGGAGCTTCCACAGTCAACACTGAGAGTTTTATAACAAGTTTCCAAGGACTCTCAATTGGTGGTTTTTTTTTTTTTTTTCATTTGCCTCCTTCAAGTCAATTAGGAGCAGTATATAATGAGAGCCTGCATATGTTTAATGGATTAGAGGCAGAGCAGCTTAATGGGACACAAAGGGAAGCCTTGGCTATACCCACTGTGCTCAAGGTAGAATAGATTTCAGCAGCAGAAAAATAATTTTTAACTTTTGAATTGGATTCCATCATTATCTTTAGAACTACCTCCCTGTCCAAGGCCTGTAGAGTTTCATCAGAGCTTGAAAGGGGACAACCCTTTCCTAAACTCAAAGGTCTTTTTTCTAAATCCAAACAAAAATACGTACTTAGGTCCTAAAATAAGAATCAATGCTCTAAATGCCCAGCACTAGAAATTAGAACTTTCAGTTCAACCACTGCTTTCTTGAGCTATCTCTACTCATTTAACCCAACAGAGCTGCAACATTTCCCAGGTCTCTCAGGGGAAAAGGAAAAAATGCACAAAAGCTTTCCAAAGGCACTGAGTCAAGTAACACCTTCTATGTACTGGCCTTCTGCTATTAGTCATTGTGGTGTACATTGCTGTAAATAAAATATAAAAATATTTCTCCTAAGTAAAAATTAAACCACCCCAAGAATGTGGATCCCACATCTGAAACAAATCTGGGACACAAATCTGAACCACATTTAGCCCACCTATTAGCCACCACAGCTCACACAGCCTCTCTGAACATATTTTCAGAGCTAAGTCAGATGTCTGGGGATACACCACCAAAAACCCACCAAGAGTGAAAGAACACACAGGACTTTGTGCTTCATAAAGATGTACAAGCTGCTGCAGGTTTGAGAAACCTCAGCTTATTCATTCATCTACATATTCTCAATGAAGAACTGACAGCATGATGCCTCTTCTCACAGCCAGTGCCACTCATATAGCTAAATCTACATACTTCCTTGATAAATTCCCTCCAAAATAAGGCAGATTTTGTTAAAAAACAGTTCAGTGGAGACTATTTGTAATTAAGTCACAGAATTCCATTTTGCTTGTCAGACAACATTTCATTACACTGTATTACCTTGTCATTATCCTTCAACTTAACAGGGCTTTTTGCCTTAAAATTCATTTTGCCCTAAGCAAAAAGCAAACTGCTGCCTTGGCCACTTTTGCCAAAGCTCACTATCCTGTTGCTGTAAACATATGCACCTAACAGAGCATCCCAAAGAGCACAGTCAAGATTCCAAAACACCACTGCAGTTCAGTTACTGATGATCAACTCCAAGAGCAGGAAGAAAGCAAGGGGCCCACAAACTGACTGTGAAGGTCCTCTTAGGAATCATGTATTTAAACCTTCAACCAAAACAATTCTTGTCCCATCTAAAGAGAAATACATCACAATCTACACCTTAAAAGAAATATTTCATATATATATACCTCAATATTTAGAGTAGATTTTTAAATGTGTTACCTAAGCCGTATTTTATGTGTGCATGCATATAAAAGAGGCAGGCATGTTTTTAAAAAAGTTGTCTTTACAGAGCTTCCTATTGTGAGTGCAATCCAAGAAAGCCCAAACTCACAGTTAATATCCATAAATTATGACAAACACATTTATTAACCCAAAGCTTGCATGACCCATTCATCTTAACCGTAATAACATAACTCAGACCACAGTTGAACTAGGTTCACCTTAAGCAAATAGTCTTTGCTGTGTCTCACTTGCCTTACCACTGTAACCCTTTTGGCATAAACAATTTCCTTCTTAAAGGCTCATGCCATGCTAAATCTGAAAACACTTCCCTATGTATTTGTCCTTGTGTAAGTGCATAATGGGAAACAGCAACTCTTTTTCTGGGAGACTATTTCTAACAGTATTTTAAAATTTTGATTTATAGAACAGTAACTTTGTTTCCAGCATTAAATTTAATTTCTCCTTGCTGAAAGGAAAAGACTACTTAGAAATAAACCAGGCTAAAAAATCAGAAGTTCAGTTGTTTTCCAGTTAATTACAGATTCATTAATTGAGTTTCCCTGATATGACTTCATGTACTTTCAAGATGAGCCTGCACGATGAGTCACTCCTACTTCTAGAAAGGATAAACACCAAGACATCTATCTGCCCTTAAGTCCAAGGAGAGGATAAAAAAATGAAAGAAAGCCAGGTTAGAAATCTGTGCAACTCAACTACAATTGGTCCTTTATGTTGGAGACTGAAGTTTCCATGATTCCAACGTTAAGTTCTCAGGAAGTGTAATTGTTTTAATTATATACATTTATAAAACAGCAGTAATGCCACACACAACCCGTTAGAAATATAGAATTTATTTCTCATTACATTCAGACAGCAATACACTGCAGATTTGGACACGCCACGTCTTGTATCACAGCAGACTTACGGATCCTATGTTTATAGTTGTGATAGCTATTGCTGGCCCAGAAAACACAAAATGTGTTACTGGAGTAGCTCTCTTGAGAACTTCAAGCCATTAGCACTAATTTTTGCAGATGGGTACTCTTGACAATCCACAAAAATTCATCTGTCATAGCCTACATTATCCAACCTTTGCTGTACCTTACCTTTACAGCTCCAGAGCTCAAGAAAGCAATTGCAACCGCAGTGGACAGGGAAATGAGGACTTGCCCCTTATCTTCCCTCAGGCAGCAGTTCTCGATAAAGGCAATACCATGTTATAAGGCCACCAAATTCCTCCTGGTCCATGATCTGTGCTTTTGGCAGAGCAGCTCCTTTCCCATCCTGTAGGGTCTCTGCAGCCCTCACTTCCATTCCCTCCTTGCACATCCAGGTGCAAACTAACAAAAAGTCAATCTTACAGTCCTGACAACATCCTAAAACATGTTATTTAAGTCATCTACAACAAAAAGTCTGTGAGCAACAGGAAAAAAAAAAGACAAAATTGTATTATGCTTAAACCTTTAAAGTACCATGAACAAGAGGTATCTTCACAACCAGTGTCCTGACAGCATCTGTTCAGTGTACTTCCCTTCATCCTTACAAACACAGAAAAACTGGGGTGGTTTTTTCATCTTCTAACTCTGCAGGCATTCAGCTTGGGAATACCAGGGAACTGCAGTGCAACATCATGTGAAGATGGAGAGGGGCGGAGTGAAAGAGTGAACAGGAAGGAACACAGCCACTGCCCTTGGTAGGCTCTGCACCAGCCACACAGAGAATATGCATACACACAATGAAAGATTTTGTTTTCTTGCTCTACTTTTTGTCAGTTTTTTTTTTTTAATTATAAAAACCACATAATTCCTGCTAAGGCTGGTTGTACAAAGTTAGTTTTCAAGAACCACCATTCAGTCTGACTCAGTTCCTGCAGACAAGCTTCCTATTGATCCATTTCTCACTAGCATCTTGCTGTAGTTTTTCTGCTGTTCTTCTTTGAAAGTATCTTTGACTTTTGCTCGTTTCAGACCTCCATCCCTGGAACAGAGAAAGAGGGAATAGTAAACCATCAGGACTGTTATGGCTATTGCTATCAAACTGTGCATTACAATAACTATCTTAATCAACTGTAGAGTTTTAATTATCATCATTAAAAGCTTTTCTTCAGAACTTCTACAACATCCAATTTTAAGCACACTTATAAAAACCTTTACCTTAAGCCACAAAGCTTATGCAGTCCAAATTTTAAATTCAGCCCATTAAAGCAGCCTATTCATGTTGGGAGCAGGCTGTATCTACATAGAAATCTCTGGCAATCTGGGATGCTACTCCCCCAACTGTAGAGGCAGCCAATCATCTTCAACACTACAGTCATATCTTGCCTTGTATTATTCAGAGATGGGTCTCATAGCTAAATCTATTTGCCCATTCCGTTCAACTGAATTTTGCTCTCAAGTCTATGTCATATGAAATCTAGGCATTATCCTGCTACTTACTGAGGAAGGAGATGAGAAAGTCAAAACAAAGCTTGAAGTTTTCTGCTCTATTTTTGTTGTTCATCAGATTTGTCAAGCAACTTCACTTCTGCTACTTAACCACAGCAGAAGTCTCAACATGAGAAATGTGAGTGGACCTTTTTCAAAAGCAACAAACCTTCACATCAAACTCACTGCATGGTACGTACTCCAAAGACTTTATACATCTTTATTTTTACTTTGACACATGTGCATGTGGAGTTACTCCACTGTTTTCCCTGAGTGGCATAAAGTGCTGTTGAATGTTATCTGTCACAAAGCAAAGGAGGGAAAGCACCTCTCAGTCAAACTAACCACAAATAGTCCACGAATCCTAACAAGGACATCATCACTCACCAGGGGAGTTCAGTCAGTCCTCCTTGGCGAGCAATGGCTGACCTCACTCTGTTCGCAAACTGAACAGCATCTTCATCTTCCTTCAAGGGTCATAAATTCAACATAATCAAAGCAGAGAGAAGTCAATTGAAGCAGGCTTTTGTAATGTTTTTTATCTGCTGCCTCATCAAATTATCTTACTGCCAAACAATCCATCCCTTATCATGCCAACATCACAGTCTGATGTTCCCATATGATAATAACTCATTTTTCCCCTAGAGTGTTGAAATTGGGAGAAAATTTTGCTTCAACAGGATGGAACATTAACACTATTGCTACTGTGAACAGTACTGCATTTACTGCTGTCCTTTGCATATTTGATGGACTGCTGACAGCACCAAGCTGCATCAGGAAAAGCTGAGTCCAATCATACATCAGCCAGCACTGACAAAAATCCAGTATAAAACTCAGATTTGGAGACATGGGGTGGGTAGAGGTTTTGGAGGGGTAAAGAAAGAGTAAAAGTGCACTTGGAGACACAGTCAAGCTCTTAAACAGCAATCAGATGCTGGATTACCTTTCTAACCATTGGTGGCAAGTACCACACGTTGCAAACAATGGCCCAGCTGGTCATTATTCGCAGCAGATAGCTCACAATGTTGTATTTGCTGCTGTTCCAGAAGGCATCTCCAAACTGAGGATCATACTGAAAAGGATCACAAAAAACAAACAAATAAGCCTTTTCCCAGGCCATCACAGCCTCTCAGACCTGGGATTATGTGGCAGAACCAGCAGCAGATGCCATCCACTTGCCTGAACAGCCAGAAGAGTTAAGTCTGCTGTGAGCAGGATGCTTCTCTTCCCTTCAGCTCCAGGAAGGACTAGCTGGATTTCTCTTCCTTCCAGCTTTCTGGAGGAAGAAGCTGACCCCATCAGGGCCTACCAGCCAGGCTCCACAGGCCAAAGGACTTCACTTTAATTTCAGCCACTTATACTCCAGGAGCCATCCACAGCATGCACACAATTGCCCAAGATATTGTGCTTTCAATAGCAGCTGCACTGAGACAGCTTCCTGCCCCGCCCACAAAAATCCATCCCAAACTCTGAAATTCAGCAGCCAGCTATTTCCACTTACTTTGATTGCAACAGGATAGATTGTCCCTCCTATTTCAAAGCTCCCCTTCTTGAACATCATCACGGATGTATTATTTATACAGGTACCTGTCCAGAAGATAAAGTCATTGCTTCACACAGCCATTTCAGTACAACACAACACCAACATAACAGGTCATACCCATAAAGGGCCAGCATTTGCTGCTCAGTGAGTTAAGCATCTCTCCCCTGCTTACTTTTATCCTTTGTCTTGTGACTGACTCCCTGAATGAAGCCAGAAGGTGTGCAAGACAAAAAGCACAATACTGAGGTTAAATCTGTAGGACAGTGAATTGATAGTCTCACAGCAAAATAAGCAATCTTCCCTTCTGCCTACAGCTTCTGCCAGAAGCAGCAACTTCCAGAGACAGTATGGTGCTGTCTTCATATATATTCATCTTATATTAAAGATGAAAAATACGGACACCCAAACAAAGTTGAAGTCAAAGGTGAAGACAGATTTGAGCAGCAGAAGTCATGACAAAAGAACAGGGATGACATCGACATGGAATGGAGATAAGTAGTTCAGCTTCTTACCTTCTGGAAAAATTAGGATCGGGAGCTTGCTTTTATCTGCCACGTGTTCCCTGAGTCTGTGGAAGTAGAAGGAAAGTTTAAAAAACAGCTCCTTTCCACTCTTCTTTCCTCAGGCAGGTGCATTAAAAATATCTTTATGTATTACATATGTTTGAAACCAAAGCCTTTTACTAGACACTAATTTGTACTTGCTTTTCTTTTCTACAGAAACTGAAGCTTTGTGCCAGCCATCCCTTAGGCTCCTGGAGCATTACACTGAGGCAATATCCTGTACTCTTTCCTCCACATTATTTTACTAATGACTGTCAGAGAAGCCAACAATTTTATGCCATTAATTCAGTCCAACTAACTCTGACCAACTCAACCTTCAAGAAACTGCCTACATAAGAAAAAAATTATTGATGCAGTGGTCCATACAGACTCTGTGTATTTAACAGCAGATTTCTTAAAAAGGGACTCCTAAATGCCTACAGCTCACACTACTTGAATAACACTTGGATAACATGGCAAACCTGTCCTGCCGTGCAGAGGCCAGTAAGCCAGTGAAGTTAACCTGTCAAAATTAACCTAAAAAGTTCTCTACAAATTAGGAAGAATTTTTATCCCTGTACTACAGTATTCACAGATATGCTTTCGGTGACATTTTGCAGAAAACCACTTTTGTACATAGCTTGTTCTTATAACAAGACATTTTACCTCTCACCTGAACAAACAAAGCTTTTTATTTCTAGCGGCTCACAACTTCCAGTGAAACTGGGACAGTTTTTGTCACAGAAAGCCCATTTTATCATCAGTATTTCTCTTCAAAAGGAAGTACCAGCATTTAAAGATCTTCACATCCTTCCAAAATGCATACCTGAATTCATCAGACATTAGTTATTTTGCTGATGGCTTCTCAGCTGAGATGCTCTTTGAGAGTCTGCAATTCAGACCTTACCAGAATCTTTGGTCTGAACCATGACACCCTGTATAAACATTTCAAGTCTTCCCTGGTGACCTGGGAACCTGACATTTTGACCACAGCATACTGCACAGAAGCCCACACAAGCAAGCACATTCAGGTTGTTCTGAGTGACGCAGTGTGCCACAAGCCACCCCTACAATTTGCTCCCAAATCCCCTCATCCGGGTCTTTGATTGCCCGATGCCTCTCTAGGGAGGCAGCCCAGCACACACCTCACCTTTTTGTCACTAGATGGCGGTCCTTGATCTCGGAGCGCTCGAACCAGACGTGAGGACAGGCCTTGACCGTGGCTCGCTGGATAACGCCCATCAGCCCGCCGTGAACCTGGCCCACCTGGCAAGCCCAGCAAGGCACATCAGTATCTGAGAGGCAGAACTTCCTCCTCTCCACCCCTCCAAAAAAATCCAACAAACCCAAATGCACTGGGAGGCTGCAAACCAGGATTGAGCAGTGACCACAGAACTGTTAAAATGCATTCACTTGAGAGGACCTAGACACTCACACGGAAGCCTATCTCAGGTACTTCACCAGATGAAGAGCCTGGCATTGAGACTCCCAGGACAACTTCCCCAGCACATAATATAGACCAATTTCAACACAGCTTACACTTTTGCCCACTGGCCAGTGCTCAAATGAACATCTCTGCTGTGAAAGTAAAGCACTGAAGTCTACAAGCAATACTCCACAATCTTTCCCTTTCCTGGACCCTCTCCTGTGATCACCTTAGATCTCCTCATACCATTGCATAGCATCCATCATTTGTCAAAATGATCGCATCTATCGGTGATGTGTGGTTGGCAACACAAATTCCTCCTTTCTGAGGTCTGTTTTCCCTGCAATTACATATTTTTTTGTTAGACTGCGAGTGCACTAAGCACCACATTACACACACAACAGCTCCACGAAGCTGTCAGGTGAGTCAGCCTCTAGTGGGACATCAACTTGCAGCTCAGGAGAGCAGTCCCCATTTCCAATGGGATGCTCACACACATATAAGCACAGACACACTTTTGCTCACTCACTTGTTATGGTAATGGATAGTACCAGACAGAGCTCTGACAAGGATGCGGGAGCACGTGAGGTGAACCACTTCACTCAGGTAGTTTTTCACACTGAAAGAAATCAGACACCTGTAGCATCCTGGAAAGCATCTAGACACACATGCAATATTCTCCAGCCTACTCAACACAACTCAGGGCTGAAATTTCCCTGGTATTCTGGAGCACAGAGGGATATTCCCAGCTCTGCCACTCACTTGCTACAGCAGCTCAGCAAAGATACATCATATCCTAGGTGCCACTTCGCTAGGCAAGGCTGTCCTCTCTTTGCTGTATGTTTTTCATCCCAACCCTATTACCTACCCTACAATGCCCCGTTTGAGTATCTCATGGCAGCTGAAGTCGTCCATCAGAAATCATCAGTCTGAAAGCCAAGACTGGCAAGAATCCAACCTCAGCTCAAAATGCCACTAAAAACAAGGTCCACAAATTTGTGGGTGAAGTATCAGTAGTCTGTTATAGGTAAAATCTGTTCACTCCTAATCTTCAGCTGTTTTGACTGATGCAACTTGGCGAGCTCATCCCTCACACACGGTACCTACCTGCCATTTGGCAGCTGTCCCACCACTGTTGTTCCCACAATCATTGATGTAATCCCAATGGCAGCAAGGGTAAAGCTACAGACAAAATAGACATGAAACCAAAATAAGTAGCTTTGCTCATTGTAATAACACATTTCCCCTTTAAAATGCAAAGGGACTGCAGAAGTTCAATTATTCCTCAGATACTTGACACATGCAGCTGTCTAACTCTGCGATTTTTTGACCTATTGCTTAAAGTCATGGTATAGCAAAGGCAGCAGATCCAGATACTCCCATGAACACAGTGTCAGGCAGAGTAGAGCTTGCCCACCTTATATTTATTTTGCCAAAACATGACTTAGGAGAAGCATCTGTGAAAAAGATGGCCACCAGCCCTACTCTACTCTCCACAGTGAATGGGCAAGATAAAGATATTCTGAAGGGCTTCTTGACCTAAAAGAAGCCTTAAAGCAGGTTAATCTTCTGTATCTGTCAATGCTGCTTTTGGGTGAAAGAAAGCTGAGATGACATTTATCAAGAAAACAGAAATTTACCCATTCCCAGACTGACAAAACCCCTCAGCACCAGAGCTTACCGTAGGGGCAGCAGGAAGCAGTACCGCACTATCACCCCAATGACCCACACCACAGTCAGCCTCAGGCTGATGTAATGGAAGTTGACATTAGTCCTTGTGAGCAGATTCCAGGAGAGCAGCTCTTCTGAGGAAAATCGCTGAGTGACTTCATCTTCCACAATGGCCTCAAACCCTTTTCTGCAGAAGTAGAAAATGTGGGAGAATTCGAAGTCTGCTCGATGCAGACGGGCAATTTCTTTCTCCATAGGCGTTTCATCCCTTTCAATGATACCTTGGGAAGGAAAGGGTAACCACATGAGAAATAAATTCTGTGAAGTAACAGTCACCCTCCACACCACTTTTCACTCTGCCATTACTCAAGGAGACCAATCTACTGTCAGAGCCCCTCTTAGGACAGGAAGAGAAGCTCTGCAGTTGAATACAGCATACCCCTGCAGGGGGCCAGTTCCAGCTCCCCTTCCTCACATGGAAACCTTGAGCAGCAATTATATCAAGTTCTGTTACCTACTGAGCATGAAGCAAGGAGGCTCTTTTCTTTCCCACCATCTGCCATGTTCTCGACTCAAACTTTATCCAAGACCCTCTAATACTTTTAGAAGAAATCAAGTGAGACTTTCACATTTCAATTCCCTTCTGTGGTCTGTGTATTTAAGGGCATTCAATCTCTTTGATGAAAGCTTCCCTATCCCCTAAGCCCATCTCTTGCCTGACATTCTGGTGTCCCACAGCCACAACACAGCCAAAGCCCCAGACCACAACACTGTGCATGGATTAGCTTTGAACCAAACACACCTCTCCCTGCCTTCAGAGCACAAACATTTTCTGTAAGTACACAACACACTATTTTTTTATTTTACTTCAAAACAAAGAAAAACCCTCCAAAATACCACATCAAAGAAAGTTGTGCCTAGAGGAGCCTTGATTTAGTTCAGCACCAACAACTGTTTTAGTTGAACTCTGACTACTTCACACCTGGAGAGAAACCTGAAGAGTTCAGAACTGCAGTGCAAACAGCAAGTATTCCCACTCCCCCACCCTTTTTATTTTTTAAGCTTATGATCTGATAAACACCAATTTCTCATTAGAGCTTTCAAAGGCAAGGACAAATTGTGTAACCTAAACAAAGATCAAGTAGCTGCTTGCTGGTAAGCAAGTCTGGCTCCAGAAACTGATGACTGAACAAATCTAGAATAACAGTTAACAAGAACAACCATCCCCTGGGACACTCAACTTGGATTACAGAGGTCCAAGTTCAGGATGCCGCTCTGTCAGACATCCTCTGATAAATTGTATAATCTCTGTGCTTGCACGCTGACATAAAAACGGGAAAGGACATTGCACCCAAATTCTTCAAGCTACTAGGAACTTTCCACATTGTAGGATGTGTTTTTGTAGGAAATCTGCCTCCCAATGAAGTCTTGTCAGCAGAAAATCTCCCAATAAATTTCCTGTGCAAATAATTGTAACATTTAAACTACAAGTGATATGGCAAATCTTCATATCGCAATGTAGCATACATACAGGATTAACACAGGAAGCTCCAAGATACAAGTCCCCCAAATCACTGAGGTAAGCACTGAAGAAGAACAACACTGCAACAAAACTTATTGACACCTTCAGCTTTGAATCTGACAGCCATGACTTCCAATTGTACCAGTGGGCCACCTCACCGCATCATCCTATCACAAGCCTACAAACATAAACCATTAATACGGTACACCCAAAAAGCCACATGCGCTTCCGGATCTAAATTATACAAGCATGCATCACATCAAACATTTACCAAAACAGACTATGCTTATGTCATACATTAAATCCATATTAGAAGTCCAGTTTTTGATTCAATTTTTCTCGCACTTGGAAAAATCTCCAAACAGTGAAAACATCCAGGACTGTAGGCCAGTCAGTCCAACCTGTCTGCTCTGTGCTGCTGGAGAAAAGGTTGGAGGCAAGAGACCAGGGGAGCGCTCCAGCACTCATCACATAAGTACCACCCTTCTCTCCAGTTCCCAGAGCTGAGAATGTTTCCTCCTTATCCAGCCCTTATCCTTCCCTCTTATTCAACACCAGTCAAGCAGCTAGCCCATCTGGCTCCAGCTTCTCAGCTGAACCCAGCCCAGGGTTCAAGTTTATTACTCTGCTAGCAAGCTGAGATAGCAGGGCTGTAATGTCTTGCCTCATCAGCCTGTGCTGTCCTTGTCACGTGACACCCTATGCACCAGCTGCCCTGCAGCTTTGGCACAGCTACTCTGAGCCAAGATCTCAGCAGCACATGAAGGTAATATGAACAGAATTAAACACACGCTGCTCTGGTGATGTACTTAGCGTTCTTGTAAACACAAGTCACATTTAATGGCCTTTAATCCCTTGGCTATAGGCAGAGATGAGATTTCCAAAGACAGCACTATGCAGGAGTACAGCAAACATTGCTCTCAATCAAAAAAAAAAGTCACAGTCACTGTTTTTCTCAGTGTTGCAGCACAAGCCCCAAGCCTTCAAGCTCATATACTCCAGTCAACTAATTATACCAGGCTCAAATTTGACACTATCTACTTACAAAGTCAGTAGATCTACTTAGTAGTATCTACTTAGTATCTAGTAATTAGCTCCTTAGTGGTATCTACTTACTACATAAGTAGATACTACTAAGATTATTTACATAAGCTTTTCTTTTAGTGGATGTAATTTTCAAAACTCTTATTAGCATTTTTGTCTTTTTTAAACCCACCACCTTGAAGCAACACAGCACCCACATGGAGCTGAGAGCTGGTTAATCAGCTGCAGTGAGATAAACCCTCCAAGTACCTGCTCAGCCAAGAGCTACCACTGGGTCCAGCACATACTGCCCTCTAACAGAGAAGGGCCTTGAAGCAACAGCAACATAATTCCCCACATAACCACATCAGCCAACATTTCCTTATCACACCACCAACACAGCGGCACTGACCACCCTTTCTGCCAAGAGATGTAAAGTGGATTTGGCACTGCAGAGAAAGGTAGTGTCTCCTTAATCACACTCACTTGTCTTTTTGTCTATTTCTTTTTTTTTTTTTTACTGAGGAACACAATTTCAAAGTGTTTGGAAAGGACCATTTTTGCTCTGCCAGGGAATAGGAAAACTTGCCCTTGCACATACATCTGCAGTGCTCCCTCCTATCCTGACATCACTCCTAGTGATGGCCGCATGGTCAGGAAAGAATGTCCTTTCAGCACATACACATAGGTGTACACACACAAACATTTACCTTTACCCTTTTAAATCAACTACTCTGTAATTCATTATCAGCAGGAGTTTCTCCTCCCTCAGTAAATATTGTGTAATACAATTGGGCCTCTCTGTCTGCTCGTGTTCTGTCACCTCAGGGGACGCCAACTTATGTAATGCACTGTTAGACCTACACCTGCCCTGGCCCTCACGTACTTTCTTCCACACGCAGGAACTCTTAATCACAAGTCAGTTATTCCTATGCTTAAAAAATTCCCAAAAGCAAGATATGGAGCACAGCTTGGCACTGCAGGCCTCATATCTCCCCATACTTTCTCAAGTAAGGAACAGTTAAGACTCCAGCTTCCTGCAGAAAGAGCCACCTCCAGTGGGGAAAGGTTTCAATTTTTTATTTCAGATATACAAAGGACATTAAAAAGGGCTTCAGGCTATACCATTGTGATTGTGTATCCCCATCCATAAGACTGCTTGAAGGTAACCTGCAGTCATCTATATGAATTACCTCAGGCCATTTTTACTATCTCTAATGCTCCTCCAGGCAGTGGAGTACACTCAATTCAGTGCGCGTTCTGAACCACAGCACATATTAACATTACCACACCCCTCAGCTGCACACAGGGGAAATAGCTACTTGTAGCTATTTTTTTTTTTTTTTGAAAGATAGCTCATAGAACAATTTACTAGCTAGGACCTCTCTCCCTTGATGTCTCTTTACTAGAGAAGACATAACTGTAAGAATGACCAGATGTCTAGGAGGATGACAGCTCTTACTGCGCAGCTAAAGCAGCACAGTAGGGTCTCTTGCACTCTCACTGGCCCGTGATGTGATGGGGCAATGTCAGCCTTACAGGAAGAAAAAGGCTGTCTTCCTGCATCACTGACAACCTGGAAAGCAGACAACATGGCAGTGACATTGTCCAAAAGGACCACTAACCTTGACTTTCCCCCTTTCCTCCCAAAAAAACCTCACAACTTCCAGGACACTGGTGAGCAACATAGGATGGACTTTTTCTCAGCCACTTGAAAGTCAGCAATTAAACAAGGCACATTGTAACTTCTCTTCAGAGCTGCTGTGCAGTACCATACCACAGGTGCTGACAGTTGCATCTGCTGCCATGGAAGCCAGTTCCATGCCTGGCCTGCAGACAGTGAGATCCCAGTGTTCACAGTATTGATAAGGATATCCTTTCGGAGCTGAAACACACACACACAGTTTGACAACTCAGTCCCCATTATTGGATCATGTTCACATGAGCTAATCCATAGGCTCAGGTAACAACTGACTTGTTTGCTAACTGGCAATCTGGGCCTGCTTCCAGCTGTGCTGCCTAAGGAGGGAGCACACAGAAAATGCTCACACTGCCGCCAAATGCTGTCAGAACAGAGCAATCAAAGAGCAATACTGAAGCATTGAAAAACCAGGAGGAAGACAAGTGCAGGCTGCAATGTCTTGTTCAGCCTTCTCCTGTTTCCTGGGCAAACTCAGATTTCTCTCACGGCTCCAAAGTCTTAAAGCCAACTCTGACCTACTACAGCCTACCACAACTCACCCACAATATGGGTTAAGATATAGTAAAAGAACTAATTTCAAAATTGGGCTAAAGGAAGAAATATGAAGCAACTTTTCAGCTGTCTTTCTACAGATAGTGAGTGTAAGAAGTTTGGCAAACACTGATATTAACTCCAGAAGGTAAAAGGTCAATAGCAGCAGACTGAAAAAAAAGACAATTAGCCCACCACACACTTTCAAATTGCAGACCTACCACAGAAAAAGCACTGAGCAGTGAAAGAAAAGTGCTGTCCAACAAACACTCAAATCTCTTCAGAGAATATTTAAGTGTACTCCAGTGCTGTTAGCACTGAGATAGCTGGCCAGCAACCCTGCAAGCAGCAAAGAAAAATTTCAAGATGAGAATCAACCTCATATTTAAACTTGAAAATTTCCATTAGCTGAGAACAGTCTCCATCTTCAGCTCTACTTTGTTTTGGTAAACTTCATGTTGTTTCATACCCTTCATTTCCTCCTGCTCTGATTTTTCAACTACTCAGTACAAGCCAGTAGAAGCAGCATTTTATTCTGCCCGAACTGTTTGCTAGCCAGTAGTATTGCAAAACAATTAGATATATAAGTGCTGATTTTTGCTAGGGTAGAGTTAATTTTATTCACAGTGGCTGGTACTGGGCTATGTTTCAGATTTGTGCTGAACACAGGGTTGATAATACAGAGATGTTTTTGTTATTGCTGAGCAGGATTTACAGAGCCAGGGGCTTTCCTGTTTTTCATGTACAGCCAGGCTAGTGAGGAACTTGGGGGTGCTTGGGAGGGTGGGAGGAGACACAGCCCAGACAAGTAACCCAAAGTGACCAAAGGGATCTTCCAGATCATATGGCATCATGCTCAGGATATAAAGTGGGAGGAAGAAGGAGGAAAGCAGGACATTTGGAGTGGACATGTTAAAATAAGTCATCATATTACCCATGATAAGGCCCTGCTCTCCTAGAGAAGGCTGAGCACCTGCCTGCCCATGGGAAGCAGTGAATTAATTCCTTGTTTCACTTTGCTTGTGTGTGTGGCTTTTGCTTTCCCTGATAAACTGTCTTTATCTCAGCCCACAGGTTTTCAGGCTTTTACTCTTTGTGATTCTCTCCCCAGTCCCACTGGGGCAGTGAGTGAGCAGCTGCCTGAGGATAAACCATGACTTTGGGCGAGCATGTAACCACACCCCACCTCTCATGCATACATCTAACAGTTTCAGTTCTCTCATGCATACATCTAACTGTTTCATTTGAGAAGGCCTCTGTACTTCAACATTAGAACATAATTATCAATGTGACTTTACCCCAAGCTCTCACCATTAGCAGTAGGAGTCTGTGGCATCTGCAGCTGTGGCTTTTTGACACCTTTTTGTAACCGGATAGTGGCCCACTGTTGAACAGAAAGAAAACATCAATTTCACAAATGCAGTTTTCACTTAAGGAAAAAAGTTACCAAAAAAACCAACAGTTAGTCAAAGACATGTTGTGGTTTTCAACTAATATCTTTGCCAGGTAATCATCACTCACCTTCCTCAGATGCATTTACAAACAAACCCACGCACAGTTCTTATGAAGAAACTCAGAGTAATTCATAGTAACCAAAAAAACCAAACCAAACCAACACTCAGTGCTAGTCAGTACTTCCCGACTCTCCTTTCAGTCTTCAGAGAGCCAATTCAGCACTGCACAGCTGCTTCAGTTCCAGTTCAGAAACACAGCCACCAAGAGCATGAACTGCCTCTGTCAGCCTTGCTACTGGCACAGCAGCCACTGAGTCCAGGTTGCATGGAAAGCCTCAGAAGCCAAGCTGGACACAGGACACACAGCACGTTCACAAAGCTGACAGACACATTACAACCCAGCCTGCCTTCTTTCAGAGCAGTTTCATCATACTGAAGCGAAAAAACAGAAGTCCTAACTGGCTTAAGTGAAACTCAAGCCTGCATATAGCTGATTTCACTAAAAACCAATACCAGTATTTGCAGTCATGGGAAGTTTCAGCTAAATTCAGACTCAATCCAAAAAGGATTGCACCCAAGAATTTGCCAAGCTGAACAAACCTGACATTTCCCTTGACTGTGCAACTGCTTGTTTCTTGGTATCTTCACAGAATCATAGAATTGTTTGGGTTGAAAGGGATCTTAGAGGTCACCTAATCCCAACTCCCTGCCATGGACAGGAACACCTTCAACCAGATCGGGTTGCTCAGAGCCCCATCCAACCTGGTCTTGAACACCTCCAGGGATGGAGAGCCCACAGCTTTTCTGGGCAATGTGTTCCAGTTGCCTTTTCTTCAGGCTGAACAGCCCCAACTCTCTCAGCAGCAGAAAAACAGGCCAAATCACCAGCTTTAGCGTGAGCTACAAAGAGCCCCTTCCTCTGCCCTTGGGAAGGGCTTCCAGCTCATAGGGGCTAACCTGCTCTTTTCCAGTGGGTGGTCTGAGGAAATGAGATTGAAATAGGGAATAAAGTAAGCTTTGCTCTCCAATGAATGTCAAAGCTTCCCAGCTGCCCTGGTTCTTGCAAAAGCCTCTGGGAGAACCACATCAGAGTCAGGAGACTTCCTCTCATTTCCAGCCCTGATGAGGCTGGAGCCAGTTTAACCCATTCTCAGGGCAGAAGGCTTTCTTGACCTCCATCTGCCTCAGTTCCAGAGAGCTTTTATATAGCCCTCTATCTCAGGCTTCATTTTTACTGGGTTAACAGTTATAATCCTTTTTCTACCCCAAAGCCTGTGATGTCAGAGTAGCCCTTCTGGCCTGAATCTTCCCTTTCCCTACCATGGCAGCTTTGTTAAGGGATGGAAAGCTTAGTCAATGAAGGCTGACTCAGTGGTTTCCCATTATTCACACCAATTCCTCCTCCACAAGACTTCTATTTCTAGGAACACTTTTATAATAGGCATTTTCAAGATAGACAGGTGACCTGGTAGAAATGAGCTCATACCAAGAGATCAGGATATTATCTTGTTCAAATCATAATAGCTTAATCAGTACCAAAGGCATATTTTTTAAAAGCATACAGATGACACTTGGTCTGCACAGGAAGGACCCAGGCCCACGTTAAACTATGCATTTTCCACCCTTCCCCTCCAAATAAGCTGTGGGACATAGGGAGATGCAGTTCCCTTCTGAAAGGTCAGCATTCTGACTCATGGCGTTATCTCCACCAAACAACTCCCCAGTATCAGCCAGTACTGCTTACTGTATCAGGTTTTGCTGAATCACAACCTACCCTGCCAATACAGTCACTCATTTTCTCAGTTCTGCTGCTACTAAGGCAAGAGCTCTTCTAGAAATTAATTTTAACTGTAGAAATAACTCAGTACTTTCTGTAGTACTCAAGTACTTTCAGTAACTTTCTGGCTACACATCATTCTTAGCAGTACTGTGAACCATGAAAGTTCTGGGAAATACCAAAACAAAACACTGTGAATGGGTTCAAGGAAGAACCCATTCACAGCACTGTCATTTTACATTTTGTCTATGAAATGTATCTGGGGGTGCAGCGGGACCAGTAAATACATTTTCACAATAATTTCTGACCAGACTTGAACCACTACATTCAACGAATTAAAATCTCCACAAACAGCTATGTCACTTAGCACACAGAAGAACAAGAACATATTTGGCTAATGGTCTCAGCCATACACACTAGCAGAAAAAATAAGTTTTCATCTTTCAAATCCTCTCAAAGGGGTAATCAAATCATGGAAGAACACTTTGTTTGGTACTCAGAAAAAGCACGCAACACTCCCTTCAGAAAGCTCTTGCTTCAGAAATCCTGCAGTTATGGGGTCATATCTGTATCAAGGCCTGATCCCAGCACAAACCATGAGGACACAGGTTATTGAGACATGCCTTTGTAATGCCCAAAAGCTTGCAACATCCTCCTGTACTGCAGAATCTTTTGACATTTTGCTACGCAAAGGAAGCAGAGGAATCTTCCCAAAGCAGAGAAACTACAGGGTCATGTAACTCAAGTCAGTTTCTACTGCTCAGACGCATTTATCAACCCTATCCAGAAAAGCACATTCCTTCTTCCTAAGCGGTATGACCTTTGCTTCTCAGGTCCATCTAACTCTAGAAAGGTGCAGCACCCCAGCTGGGGAGTGAGGGAACAGTGGCAAAGAGAAAGGCTGGAGAGGACAGTTCCCTTTGCCCTCTACCCATGCCTTCCCAGGGGATGGGAGCATTGCCATGAGCCTGACATCAGCATGGCATCGTGTACAAAGGTGGCACAGAGCGTTCCAGGGGACAGCTGACTTTTCACAAATCAGTGGCTGAGGCAGTTTTACATTCTGTGCCAGGTCTCTCAGGGGATTTAAGCACACTTATAAAATAGGCAATGATGAGACCAGCTCTCCCTCTTGGTCAGGAGCATTTGGGCATTCCGAAGGACCCACATCTACCAGATGCCACAGCAAACATTTTTTTAAGTTCTCTGTATCAGCTTTCTTCTTACCTCAATCCATCATATTTCCAAAAACTATGCATGCTTCAGCAACCAAGGAGCAAGAAATGATAAGTTTTTACTTAACATCTAATTCTTTCACATATATTCAGGCACCTGAATTAAAGGCACTATCATCAAAGGCAGAATCTCAATTTTGATCAAGTGAAAAGCCTGTTCATATCCAGGCTGGGAAACAAAAGAGACACCACTCACAGTAAAGTCAGTAATCTCCCTTCCTTCCTTCCTTCTAGCCAGGGATATGTGCCATTCATCGCTGTTTCAGCTGGTTCCTATGCTGAAGGACAACTTTATGCTACAAAGAGCTATCACAATGTGAGCTGATCCATCCCACAGTAGGGAACATAACATATTTGTGTATTAGAGATCAAAGCATGAAACAATTATAAGCCATAACTTCCATTCTACTCAGGAAATGAGAAAAAAGCAGACTGGCAAGTCTTTTGGATCTGTCAGTAACACTGGCACAAATCTAAGTGGCTTGTCTCAGCCGGTGCTGAGCTGGCAGTCCCAAGAACCTTTGTGCAGACCTATGTTTTCAGGAGGGATTCTTGAAGCAGCTGTGGGGAATAAGTATAAAACACCAGGCTCCTAAACAGATTAAAAATAGTTCTGCAGTGGGGCTACCCACTGGACTGAAAATGTAAGGTTAGAAAACAGCATGATCTCAGAACTACAAACATCACCACAAATTTTGAAACTTTAGTATCCTCACTGCTGACAAGAAAGTAGCTTGGATGCTTTAATCACACAATGCAGCATCGGAAGATACCACACTTTGCTAGGCAAGGAAAACATCAACTTTCCCCTGAAAAGTTCTTCCTCTTTCTCCTCTTAGAAAAGGCCTCTGATTTATCAGCACCTTAAAAAAAAATCCAAAATGGCCAAAAGAACAATTTCACTTACACATCACTAAGCAACTACCACACAGAGAGGACCTGTGCAGTACTTGAGATAGCTGCCAAATAGACAACTATCTTATTAGGAGCCAGGAAGGGCTTTTGGTATCTCTTGTAAATAATATGTAATTTTTGCCTCTGAGGTCTAACTATCTCCAAAGCGAAGCCTAACATGTTGTTTCATGAAATCACATATAGACAGTCTTTGCTGGGATCAGAAATCAAGTAATTAGGAACACTTCAGAGTGTTGCTCTGTTCCCCTAAGAAATGTAGCTTAGCTTTTCACCTCATTAACCACATTTACATCACCTCTGACTTCACTACGTTTGACGATTTTTCAGAAGGGAGAGATGACTGAAATCTGCAGTCATATGGAGACAGACCACTGGTGTTCCTCTTTTCAAGGCACCGCCAGATCAGAGCCAAAAGTTTATGTGCTATTTAGGTGAGCACTCTTCCTTGGAATCTCTCCAAACCTCAGTAACAACAGAAAGACTGCAGAGCACCTCCCACATAGGGCCACCTTGTTTAACACAGCAAAATCTGCATGTCAATTATTGGGTTGTTTTGTGTGAGGCAAGCACACCACCACCACCACGAGGAGCAATCATTTCCGAGGGCAAAAGGTCCTCTCTCACCTCCCATGCGCTTCTCATTCTGATGGGACACCCTAGGCATTGCCTCCAAGGACCTTCCCAAATTCTTCTGTACACAGGAATTGCATAGCAAGTCCTTCCTGGTGGACAGGTATCCAAAGAGCAATAAAGAGTTCAGCTTTACAAGGTAACACCAATGGCATCAGCAAAAGGAATGCCAAGCAGCTTCTTTTACAGCAGCTTCACAAACTCTTACTTCAAGGCAAGCTCTGAATTCAGCTGCTGATTTTTTTTTTTTTTTTGCTGATTAACAGTGCTCATATGTTGAAAAATTGAGAGCAGTTTCACACAAGAGCTGTTGATCTGGAATATGGTGCATTAACTACTGATGCAACCACAGCAGAGGGCAACCCCCAGCTCTGCCAAACTAACTGATATGCAAGAACTCTTGATTTTTAATTCTGTGGTAAACATACATAAAGGCCTTCAAAGGACTGGGGTCTATGTTAATACAAGCCAGGGGTTTACTTCAAGATTCTGCACAAAATTTGCTAAAATACTACTCCAAAAGTCAGTCTGAGCCCTGTAAACAAGGGTGCATCATTCACATCAGGCATGTCTCCAAGACATGCTTCTCATTACCATCTGAGCTGGCAGCTTTCAGAGCTGTTGGATTCTCCTCTGCCCAGCAGTCTTTGAAGGATACCAATTACACAGACAGAGGCCTTCATTGACTCTGTGCATGACATTACTCAGCAAAGCCTGCTGCCGAGGCCAGTGAGTTACACAAGCAGCAGTCAAAGCCCACAATGATTCATCTATTCATCAGCTTACGTATCCTCCTTTTCCCTTCCCCACCCTCATTCCCAGCACCACAATCCTGATGGTGACTCAGGGGAAGAAGCTGCAGCCTGGCATACCAAGGCCAACAGTCCATCCCACCTACCCTGCACAACCATGATCTCCAGTTTGACCAGAGGCACTGAGAGGTCCTTTTTTTCCCCTCACATCTAGGTCCATTCATATTGCCAGAGTCATCTGCAACACAAGGAACTTGGGCTTAACCTCCAGCTACAGAATAATATTAAATCTTGTCTAGCAAAAGTACATTCCCAGCAGGCAGCACAATAAGGTATCAGAAATTGCTTCTGTTACCAGGGGTTGCTGTTAAACCCCAATGGATCAGTAACAGGACATGAAAAACACCTACAAGTGCAGCATCTGCTGTGCATTACAGCCAGCAAAACCAACCACACAAGAAGCGCCCTCTCTGCTCACTGCAAGCCCTCACAAAGAGCCTCGAGAGATTGGGGAGGGGAGTGCATTCAAAGTGCTTGCAGTCATCAACAAACCACTAGTCCAAAAATAGACAATAAAGTGATGTTAGTTAATAGTCAGGTTGGTTGTTTCCTGACACAAATGCAACCTAAAGACCTCACTTCCCTCAGGCTTTCTTGTTTCCTAATATTTCACAAGTATTATATACTGCACAGTTTAAAAAAAACACAAGACATGTTTCCCATGAGAAAGGGCGAGCAGGGCAGTCTGTACAAAGTGTTGCTGACAACTCTACTGTCTCAGGCAGCAAGGCACACTCTCCCCAAAAAACACAGCAGATTGGAAAAAAAAACCCAAAGTATTTAACATTGTGAGCTACAATCCGTCAAGCAGAGATCATCTCTCTGTGGGTTCATTGCTACTGCCAAATATATAGACACCCAGTCCAACCCAGTCCTCCAGATCATCTACAATCTGATGGAAATAGAGAAACATTCTCTACAACAGCCGCTGCTCTATGGGCCTCAATGAAAAACAAAGGACTTCCAGAAAATCTGGGTTTTCCAGTGCTTGGCAAGACAGCTCCAATGGCATGTTTGCAGGGACCTTGACAGTCACAAATCAATTAAGAGTTCATAAGAGGCAAGGGATTAAGACAGAGCAAAAATGAGACCAAGAGATAAAGATGCACTAAATTTAAAACTGGAAGCTATCTGTTGATGTTGAAAAACAAACAGGGAGAAATGCAGCATGCTGTGATGACTGCAAGAGACAGACTCCAGCATTTCATCTGTCAGGAATATTTGTGGCAAGTGATTTCACAAGCATCAGGATGGTGGGTGACTAGTCCAGACTAGCTCCTCATTGGGACAAACAGGTGCTGGAGATGTTTTTGCAGCAGTACTTCCACATTTGAAAAAAACATATTAACATGGTGCCAGAAATCCTTCTATTAACACTGAAAGGAAAGCCACAGGCAGAAATGAGCAATCTCCTAAAAGTTTGCTGAGTTTGGTAAGGCAATTCAGAAGCAAGATAATGTACTTTCAGGAATACCCACATGATGGGGGAAGCAGGCTTTCTAGTAGCAAGTGTTCTGCCTGCTGTACTTCTTTAGCACAACTTTCTACACTTTTTCCCCCTTATCACAAGGAAAAAATACAATCACATAGGAAAAAATGTACCCATATACTCCATTTAAAGCTGGTAATCCCTCATGCAGTACTGAAGGCTCAAATGCAAACCAACAAAAGCACATTCTCATCTGTACATGCTGCATTTTGCTTAGCAGCATGTGCTTGCTGAGGCAACTCAGCAGAGAGAAAAAGCTATTGTGCACCGACTGATGTCCCTTCTCAGAAATGTCAGATGGTCAAAGCACAAAAACACTTTGTTCCTAAAAGGAGCTTTCCCCTCCTTTGTCTCGGATCATGCTTGCAGCACTGGGAACAACCTTCTGCCCTCCTGAAATAATCAGAAAAAAGTTCGTTTTTTAACTGGCAGGAAAAAATTCAAGCACGAGCCCCCCATCATCTTCAGCTTGATCCATCCCACAGCCTACACAACAACTGAGCATCACAGACCCATGGCTTGGATGTCTGGTTTTATCTGACGTGACCTGAAGAGGTATCACAGCAAACTGTAGAATTGTCCCTGAACTATGGACAGACTTGGACCCTCAAAACAGATTAACTTTAATAAAGCACACGTTGTTACCTAACAACACAGGCCATGTAGGAATCAAACCACTGTCACTGTGTCCTTCCACTATACCAATGTGTGGGTTACAAACAGGCAAAGCCAGGGAGCAACTCAGTATCAGGCAGGATGCACAAACAGCCACCACATTACAGACAGTTCCTGTAATCTGGCCCATTAAAGAGGCAACAGAAGCAGCAGCATCCTGACCAAACACTCTGCAGGTCCAAGAGCCCACCCTCCTCCTGGGAAACAGGGGAAAAGACCTGGGGAGATCCGGGGCTGGGAGCGGAAGAGGAAGCTTAAGGAAGCTACTAACACTGCTGAAAAAGGTCTCAGCCATCAGAGACTGCAGCATCCTGTAACTTCACAGAGTCAGAAAACACGCACACACAATTCAACATCCTAGGAAATCTCAAGACAGCCAGCTAGCAGCATATTTCACTGTTAACATGATTTTGGCAACATCACATATCTCTAGGTGCTCTTGCAGGTGCTGCTTGGACTTGGCTGTCAGACAATCAGCCTCTGTCAGGCTTCTAACCAAGACAGACCTGTGAGCCAAGGAAGAGGAGACATCCCACAACAAACCACTTCCTTTCAGGGATTATCCCCATGCAAATATTCTGAGGACAAAGAATTCACAGGCAAAGCAAGGCCAAATTGAGATAAGCAGAATACCTTGGTGGATTGAGCTTCTTCACTCTCCCACAGTAAGTCCAACTTAGCTGACTTTCCTTCTCAGAACACTTTCCAATTTTTCATTGCCTTTTCTTATATTTACAATGTTTTATATCATATCTATGCCCAGTATAATTCTGTATTAATATAATTTTTTAATATACTGAGTGGTATGCAATTCCAGAAAGTATTTAATGCAAAAGTAATGGCAGCTCTCAAGATAATTCATTATTTCCTCCCTTCGGCAACAGGAGAGCTCTTGCAATTAACCATCTCCGATATGCGTCAGATACTTCTCCAAAATTTTGCCCAAAACATTTTGAGTCACCTCTTGTTTGATGACACTAAAAATAATGATTAATGATCTAGGAATAAAGAATGCAAATTGCGGCTATTCACAGGTGAAGGCGAGTCATCCAAACAAGGCTATCTCACTAGGCCATCTGGATTGCTCCCTCAGGCCAGGGTGATCTTTACCTCTTCAGCTTCTGCTATTCAAAATCTTTTTTCCACTAATAGCTGCATCTTCTCCCCTTAGCAGTTATCCTGATATCATTCACAGTCCCAAAAAGTACTATGAGCAGATTCATTCTCACCCAAAAGCCTTAAAACATTTTGACTTAAGATGCATTTAACAGATGCTGATTTAATAGGTGAGATTTTTTTAGCCAGGCACTGAAGTACATGAACAAGGCTTGCCTGAAAATCTCGAAGAACAAGATGAAATTAGACAAAATCTACTTTCCATAGTCACTCACTGATGTATATTGCATGGCCACTGACTGTGCTTGTGAGTCATTTCACTTTTCCTCCTTACAGCTGCTTCCTTGGTTTGGATGCCTCTCCTCCTTGGAAAAAGCATAGTAAATATTTAAATCTGATCATGTACAGTAGCAATTTAAAAACATTCTTCCTCACCACTACCATGAGATTCAGAAGGAGAGTTTTCATATACATATTAAATATGCCACATCCAGAAGGCACTGCCTCTGCAAGAAACTGGCTATCACGGACAATTTTGGGGCAGATGGCAACTGAGGTGCTGGACATGCTCTACTTGGATGGGAGTCCGCATCTCTGAGCATCAGCACTCCTCTTAGAGCACGACCCGGCATCATTTCCCCCAGGTGGGGCACAGCTGCGACAGCCTCGCCCAGGCCATGGTACAGTCTGAGGTAACAAGGTTTATTCCGCTCTCCTGCGGGTTCAGGGAGAGCACTCCAGAGCCTACACAACCACGAAATTAACACAGATCTCCAGTTTTGCCCAAGGGCTTTAAGACCGAAGCTACAGCCAGGTAATGCCAGGCAGGACATGACCCAGCCGCTCCCCTCTACAGCGGAAGACAGATGGGACCGGAGCGGACAGACGCTTCTCGGGGATATCCACCCCCGCACACTGCCCGGCCGGAGGGAACCGTGCCCGGACCGCCAACTCCCGTCGGCCCTAGGGAAGGGAGTGAGGCCCAGCCCCGCGGGGGACGCGGCTCCGGGGACACCCCTTCCTCCCCCTGGAGCCCCCGCCTACCTCCAGCGTCTTCACCAGCACCCACATATAGGCCTCGGAGATGCCCAACGAGATGCCTAGCGCCGAGGGCAGCACGATGAGCCCGAGCACCACCGCCATCCACACGGCGCCCACCTGCCCCAGGGCCCACACAACCTCCATGGCGGGCAGGGCCGCGCGACGCCAGCGCCGGCAGAGGGGACCGGGCGGCACCGCCTCCTGCCGGCCCTAAAGGCCCGTGGCCGCCCCGGCCCGCCCCCGGCACGCCCCGGCACGCCCCGCCTCGGGGCTGGCGGCTGCTCCAGACGGGCTGGCTCGATGCAGGTTAGGAAGCTGATGTGCCTCGGAAGACGGAAAGCAGCTAAAAGCGGGTTTAGCGGACGGCACGGAACGCTCCTGGTGCAGGGAGAGGCCGGCTCCAACGGGTGCGGGCGGGAGCGCAGCGGTGCTGCCACGGCGAGCCGAGTGCCTCGAGGCGGGAGCGTGGGCTGGGAAGCCGTGAGGAGCCCGAAAAGAGCAGCTCGGGGAGCAGAAGAGAAAAGGAAAACTGGGCAAAGCTCCTGGGTCTGTGAATATCAAAGAGGACAAGGACAGCTAAAGCAAGGAAAAGGGGCAAGGTCGGCACTGTCCGCCTGTGTTGTCTCGTGCCTTGAGCTGGGAAGAGGGATTCACTGAGGGTCCAGCCCCCATCCGGCATTAGGCCCACTCCAGGGGAAAGGAAACTTTGTGGCTAGAGGAGGGTTTACCTGCCCGGGCCTGTGCACAGCCGTCCTACAGCACCTGGCATGACACAATCCATACCAAGAAAGCGGTGCTAGCAGAAAAAGCCTGAAGAAGGATGGCAGCCTTGACAAAGCATCCTGGGGAAAGGGAATAACATCCTCTTCCGAGAAAAAGGCAGTCAGCATATTTTCTGCATGCATCTTTCATAATTGCTTCATAGAAATAGGATGTTTGGTTTGCCTCTCCATATTCGAGAGATCAGAAATATATCTGAGAGCCAAGTGCTTAGGATCCAAGGAAAAACGTGAATTAGAGTCCAAGGCCTAAAGAACTATTTCCAGTAGAGTCATGTGGATGAGGACATTGCTTTCTGGTTCCTATTTTTGGCTCTAGTGTCTCTCCTCTTACTCTTTGCTTCATCTGGTTAAATAATTTCTCTGAGGCAGAGGCAGGATGATCCCTGATGAAGCCTCTAGACACAACAATCACAATGGTCCAGCTAGATTTTACGTTGCCAAACAGCACTTTAGTGTCTTCATTCTTTTAAGTGTTTAGTTATGGTCGTGCCCAAAAGGCCCAGTTAGGATGAAGGCAATAACCTGTCAGTGCACATGGTAACATGTCATTACACATGGTAATGAAGAATCCTTACTATTTGCACTACAAGTGATTTTTAAACATTACAAAGATATGTAGAGTCAATTAAAAGTGCCCAAAGCTCAGAACAGAAACAAATCAAAAGTACATTACTTTCCAAACTGGCTGATATTTGTAACACACTCATGGGTAGCATATTTTAATTTTGTATTTTATTTGCTGTTTCCCAAGCAGAAAGTGATACAGGTTTTTTTAGTACTTGTTCGTAAGTTTTTATCTGGGGTGCAAATGGCAAAGGCCAAAGGCTTTGTTGGTTTGTTTTCATCTGGCATTAAGGAACAAAAGTCTTCATCCAAAGAACAGATGTGGCCCAAGTAGCAACAGTGGATGCCGTCTAGATCCTATGGAAAACAGTACGGTGTTCATATCAATGGGACATACAGCTATGTATCTCCCTGATATTTCAGTACCTTCATTTACATAGCAACATCTGAAATTGCTATCTGAAGCAAGAATTGCAATACAGATAATCCTGTGCAAGGCAAGGTGTTGCTTTGTGTGTTCATTGAGAAAACAAACCTCAAAAACTGAAAATAATTTGATTTAGTCCACGTGTTTGTTAACCTCTGCTTTAGTGAAATGGGACAGCGCATGTCAAATTTGATGGCGTATGGCAAATTCCTGAGTCTCAGAGGGCTGAGATCCATCAGGGTACCTGGAGCAACAAAAGAAGGTTGTGGAGACCTCTCCTTGTAATCTTCATCCCATGGAATTAAGGCATTGCTTTTTTCTGCTGCAATAGCCTGGCTATTGGAGCTGCTGGCACTGTCCTCAGGCTCGGTAAACAATGAGTAGGAAGGAGCAGTCTCTACCAATGTTTGTGTTTTAAGAGCAGGGGAGGATGGCTGATTTGACTCCTGCTCTTAATACACAGCAGTGGGGAGAAAACACTGGTGAAAATGTCTCGTGACAGGAAGCAGTTTTAGGCACAGGCAGCCATCCTGTGAGCTGAACAGGACCAGGACAGAGGCAAGACTCGCACGTAAACACAAACTCCAATTTATTGCATCCAGGCTTCCCCTCTATGCTTGCATGAATAATTCACAAAGCCATTAATGTTCAGTGGGAAGAAAAAAATCAATTCTGTTATTGAGTTGCTTGAAAAACCACCTTCTCTGCCTGGGGCAGCAGGGAGGAAACATGCCTGCTCATCCAACAGCCTCGTGGTGACAGAGCTGCAGCAAAGTCCTGTCATGACTGTGCTGAAGTTCAGCCTTTGCACAGATCTTGCACTCCTATCAAAGACTAGCTGGCTGTTAACTGCAAAAACTAACAAACCAACTTGCTTTCTTTACCAACTGGCCTGTGCCTTTTAAAGAGAAAGTTGTTCTAGACCATTGATCACCTATCTACTGATAATTTCATTTCAAATTAATTACATCATTACATTTTATTTGTTTGTACTGTAGGCTGTGAAGACGTAGAATTTCTCTGCCTCGCTTTTACCAGTGAGCCTGTTTTCCTGAGAGGAGGATTTTTTTTGGTTTAAGCACTAAGACCATTCTTTCATTATGGGTAAGATAGCATGAATCTATTGAAGATATACAAAGAGTGCCAGTTTGAACAATTTTCCATGCTTTCTCAAGCCTATTTTGTGTAGAAAGGCTACAGTTAGTCATGTTTCTAATGGAGTATTTTCCAGAAAGAAACATCTCATGAGATGTTCCTTTCCTTCCAAGTCTCTATACTTGGAAGAAAACATTTTCCTATATCCTTATTTTTCAGTTTCTTTCACAAAGTATAGTGCATGCCAAAAAAGCTTTGGTTGAAGTGATATGCTTCAAGTTTACCTATATCAGGTGCTCCAAATGGATACAAAAAGTTCTGTTGCTTTTTTTCTTTAACTTTGTGAGACATTTCTGAGTTTCTTAATTTTTGTCCCATTAGTACTAGCAATATGTATTTTTATGTCTGTATACAGAATACATTTATTGTCCAAATAAACATGACTATGTGATTTAACACGTGATTTTAATGGGGGTTGGGTTGAATCAAAGATAGAGGAAAAGGATCAGTCTTACCACAATGCTTTTCTAAATTTTTTTTGTTGGGGTTTTTTTGTTTGTTTGGCCACACTTATTTTATCCCCCCTAATTATCATTTCCTCTCAAGTTTTGGTGGTGTGGACCATGGCTGCAAACTTGTTTTTCAGGATGGGGGAAATCTTTTTAAACCAATCTGGGAAGAGAGCCTGGACCTCATGTGGCAGTCCCCGTTTCCCTTTGCTAAGTTATTGCATGTGTTATTGGCTTCTGGTAGGTCAGGTCTAATAAAAAGTAGCATTTCATTTGTTTCCTGTCACTGGAGCTGGGCAGCTTCAGAATATCAAACAGTTTCATCTCATGTAAATATCTGTGTTTTATTGGAAGTAAATAGGGCCAGGATGGTTATCCTAGTGCTCCCTTTTATCTTGTGCTGTTGAGGAATGGCAGGTAGCCAGCAAACCACTCGGGGGAATTCTGCATTCTCTCATCTGTCTTCTGGCCGCAGGCAGGTCGTGCTTTCTCTCTACCACTGTATTTGCTATAACTCACTGTAAAAATTGATACCTTTTATACAAGGAGTCAGATGTTTTCAGCTTCACTTTGTATCCTAAGTGGAATTTTACTGTCTGCTGTCATGACTTCCAATTCTTATTAAACTGAAAATAAATAGTAGTTTGACTTCCACTCAGCCTTTGAGCCTGGCAGTGTGCTCTGACAGAGCTTCAGCCTTGTGTGTTGTCTCCAGCAAGAATGAGGGCTTATAAGCTCTGTGCACTTCATGAACACAGCACCCAGGCATGCCCCACCTCAAACAATTTCATTTCCATAATTTAGAAAATTAGGTTTCTAGGAATTCATCAATCCAGCTGCAATTAAAACCAACCAGCCCAGCAGATGTGCTAGAATTTGAGGCGCCAATACAAGGAGCAGACCACAAGGATGGCACCTTCTTTGGCTGTCCACCATGACTTGGCAGCCTGGATTTCTACTGCATTTGGAGAGAGAAAACAGTGAAGGAAAAACATGTAAGTATTATTCCAGAACTCCATGATCACATTAATGACTGAAACTTCCAGGGTAACTAAATTAACCACTTCAGAAGAAACTGTCTTTTTCCCTTCATGCCAGCATTTTAACGAACAACAAAACATGCTGATAGCTCATAAATTAATTTACCCTTGCATCTTGGGTTTTTTTTCCTTGAGTGATATGAAAGCTTGCATTTCCCAGAAGAGCATCAGTAAGGTTCTAGTCCTCATGGCAGATTGGACACACATACAGGGGTGCCACCTCCTGGTCTTGCCGCGCGGTGTAATCCTTGAGCTCGATGCACCCACCAGATCACCGTGTCACACGGACTTTGCAACCTGCAAAGAATAACTTAAAAGCCCAAATATCTTAAGATAACATCTGGATAAAAATCAGCCTCATCTCAAATCTAACAAGAATGTAATTTTTATATTGATCTCTCTTCTTCAAATCCCTTGTAGGTGGGTTTCAGAAAATTATATTAATTAAACACAAGACATAGTGGTCATTTGAAGTATAACATACTTCAATTATTATTTCATTGAATGCATGTACATACATCCTATTTAAAGTTATAAATTATACGAGCAAAGGAGACTGTCCATAGCCCATATATGATGAGCATTTTATAAAAAATATCATATAATTGATAAATGCAGTGTTTAATATATGAACTGCATACATTAAATTAAATCACATAAGTGATTAAGGGTATCTTACAAAATAGGCTGTTTAACAGATGTCTGTATTAACCTAAAACATAGTTATAAATAACTATCCCTTGTAAAAAGAAATACACCTTTCCAAATTATTTAATAAACTATTTCTTAGAAGTTTGATTTGCAAGGATAATAGTACTTTTCCCAATATTACTCTGATTAATAACCGCAGTTTAGATATTCCACCTCTTTCACCACATGCATCTTTCATACTGTCAAATAGAAATACCAGGGGATATCAACTGATGTCAATAATCTACAACAGCACACAAATCATGACTACTGATTAGTAAAGCAATTATCATATTAAAAGAGTTCAACAGGGCTCAACATACTGTAAAATTAGAAATCAGTCAATACCACTGCCATTATATAGAATTGCATTGATTGGATGTACTAAATGCAAGCCTTGATGACAATTGATCACGATGAACTCTGCTCACAGAGGAGTCTGGTACACTAATTGAGGAGCCATCCTTAAATAGAATAATAAATAGATGAGGAGGGGAGAGGAGAGATGTCTATAAAGATAAGGTCCTGCCTGTCTGTGCAACAAAACAATAAAAAAGAAAAAGCCAGGAAGGCCTCTGTCTGCTGAATGTCTGCTAACTTCCAAGCCTCCTTTTCCAACTCCAAATGAACCTGTGAGCTCCTGACAGGTTGTCTCCACAATCTGTGCCACAGCTGGGAAACCTGCTCAAGAGTGTGAACATCACCTCAGCAGAAACATTTCCAAAAAACAAGTCCCACAAAGAGGCCAGAAACCCCAGAGGTCTCATCTGTGACACCTGGGACCAATCTCCATTGGTCTGCCTGAAATCAGGCCTCACACTGCACATGTAACCAAAATATGTTCCTTAGAGTGAGGAACTGGCCAGGCTGCTTTTCTTGGGTTTTTTCAGGGCAAGCTGCACATGGAAGAGTTTGAGTGAAACGCTGGGTTGTTAAATTCGGCACTAACAGTTTGTAGTTCTCACTGCAGCTCAAGGAAATGCATTATCCTGAAAACTTACTCTAAAAGCATTCCCAGCCCCAGATCAAGACCAAACAGCATCAAGGTACTGAAGACACTCATCCCAGCAAATGCAAATGTTGTACTGCCTCCAGGATCATCCTAGGTTTTTCACCTCTACTGAGTTTTAAAATACAAACAAAAATTTAAAAAAAAAAAAAAAAAAGCTCAGGGGCGAGACTCCTACCCGATTTTAAATGAACTAAAAGGACAGAAGTAGTTCTGATTTTGGTTTGTAACAGGGAAGAGATGGCCTGGAGTAACCCCACACAGCACAGGCTGCTGAAACTTCAAGCAAGCACAAGTTTTGCTGGTAGTGAACCACGGCAGATGTTCAAAAATCCGGTGTTTGGGGTATTCAATGTTATTTCTATGTTTTCATGGTTGCCTGGCAGCGGGAGAGCAGGCTGTGCAGGGCAGTTTGCTACCAGTGATTGGGCGCCAGCAGATGGCCCCCTTTGCACAGCTCTTCTAATGCTCAGCGGTGCAGTCACAGGAGCGCGCCTTGACCATCCAGCCGGCGGGGAAAAGTGGGAGGTGAGCATTTAAATGTTCCAAAAAGTAAGACCCAGCGGTAGAAAAAGACATTTGGAGCCAAGGGAATAAAGGACTTTAGCAACATCAGTCAGTCTTAACATGCAAGTATGTTACAGTTAAAGATTAATATAAAAATGAGCACACTAACTGAGTTTTATTAAGGACATAAAGGAGGAGTTTTAAAAATGTATCTGGTTTTCTGTCCACACAGCTCTTCAAACAGTGATGTCTTCAAGACTTAAAAGCAGCAGAAATTTTTGTTCTCTCCCTTACCCACATAGTTAGAGGGAGTTATTTTATTCATTCATTCCAACCTACATTTATTTTCAACTCGTGGAGCATTTCCTTAGGCAACTCAAGTTCGAGAATGCACCTGGGACTGCTGCGGTTTGTTTCCGTTTGCTGATGCATTAGTGCCACAGCAACAAGTGTACCAGCCAGCAGCACCAAATTACAAAGCAAGGCTATGTTTTACAATGTAGGTCTTCCCTGCACTGATTCGCTGTATTATATTTGATTTGGAGGTGAGGTCATCCAGTCAATTCAAAAAACAAGGCTCCTTGGTTAAGGAGCAGAAGGGCAAATACGTTAAATGGTGAACAATAGAGGAAATTTGTGCTCTGGAGGAAGACAGAGCTCACAGGCTTGTCCAAAATGATGGTACATCTTGTCTATGTTGTTTGCACAGCTATCAGATAAATAAATTAAAACAAACAAACAAATATAAACATTACTTACACTGACAGATTTAACTTTTTTTTTTTTTTTGCTTGATTTGCTTTGTTTTGGGCATTGATTGCCTGATCCACCCAAATACTCCACTTGCTTTCATTTCAGCCTATCATTTGTCACAAATGAGCATGAGACCATGCTACATTTGATCCTGCAAGGTACATGGTAAGAAAGAGGAGCTCTAATAGTTTAGAAGCCAGGTTCCTGCAAGACCAGTGAAAGATAAGCAAAGGGGAGGAGTAACATGAGTGCAAGATCGTTGATTGCAAAAAATAAGCTGTTTGTCAGCTTCCCACTTACGTGTTGTCAGAAGAACAGGTTCTTTTCACTGTTACCATGCCCTCCTGGTGGAGAAGGAAAACACACTTATCTGTGGAGACCTTTCAGATAATAGTCAATTCCTCCACAGCCTTGTCAGTCTGAGGGCAGTATACAATTCAGGCAAATGCAAATGCCAAAGCCTCTGCTGATAAATTCTGGACTTCATTTGCATTTCAAGAGAAAAGAAAGGAGGAGGTGGAAGGTGGGTAGAGAAAATAACACCAAAAATCAGAAACACTTCTTTAAAGCAAGGCAAGACAAAGTAGTCTCTATTTCAAGTCAGATTGCCATTTTTACCAGCAGCTAACAAAGCACATTTCACTTGTCATTGACAAGTTCATGGGTTCATCACTTGCTTTACATTTCCCCATTCTGTATGTAAGGACCCACTTCACAGAGTTTTCAGCTGCTTTTGCCAAGACAGACAAAAAATGGCTGAGGGAATACTGACAATCCCACCATCCTCTCACAGATGACATGTAATACTTACACATTCAGAGGTCTGAGCTTTACTTTTAGACAACTTGGAGTCATAACCATAATGAGGATCACACATTCCAAGGCTCTTCTTGATGAGTTGGAGAAGTGTTGCAGGACAGGGAAAAAAGGCACATCAATCTCCTAATTTCTTACAGAGGCCGAAAATTTCTCTTCCAACTGTTGTTTTTTATCTCCCCATATTTTCACACGTCTGGCCCCTCTTTCTGCCTGTTCAGTCTCCCATTTTACCTCTGAACAGGAAGAAAGCACACAATAGTGTGGGAAGGATGCTGTCAACACTTCTCTTATTGCAGTCTCTGTTTGCAACTTTCAAAAATCAGCCACACAGAAGGAAAATCTCCCAGTTTTAAACTCTGGCACACTGAAGACATTTGAGTTATCAGGTTTTTCAAACACACTTCTTAACATTTTTTATACCTAGAAAACAAATCAACAGCCATGGAAGCAGCACAACTTATTACAGTTGGAAGCAAGTAGATCTGTTCCATTGCAGGAGAGCCTGAGGCAATTTTCCTTACTGCTGGCACTCTCCCTGCCTGGGTGGCTAAAAGCTGTGCAAAAGGGCAGATTCTCCTACTGCTTACCCATGACATCAACACTTAGACTGACTGATCCACCAAAGTAATTAATACACCTGTAGCAAACCAGGCCCGGCCACAGAAGAGGAAAGCGCAGTTCCACGCTACCTCTCTACGTCTTGCAGCCTCATGGCAATTATCACTTCTGGTACCCCTTCCCCGGGATATTGTTTTTCTAGAGGTTCCAGGGCTGGACAGAGTTGTATCTGTGTATCTGTCCCTCTGCAGGATGTATTGGTGCTCACCGAGACTGATCCTCTGTCTTTTCAGAGACTTCAGCCAGCGGGCTGCTGTCATGTAAACATTATTAACGTTCTTACCAATGTCTGTGTTAAGAGCACTGTTGTAAGGTGTTTTGAATCATGACAGTGTGCCCCAGGCAAACCATCTGTAGTTATGCCTATTGGAGCCCTCAGAGTTAGAGCTGGCTGGAATTACCCTCACCAGCTTCACATGGCCATCCACCTTCAGCTGTAGCACATCAGCTCCTGGAGGGTTTTTAAGCCCAGTCAGAAAGATCAGTTAGGGGAGAGAAAAGAGAGGGCTGGGCTGNCTGGGCTGGGCTGGGCTGGGCTGGGCTGGGCTGGGCTGGGCTGGGCTCTCTGTACTTTGCTGTCTGGTTGTTTGGATTTCCTGCACTAACTTGGTTGCTGATTGCTGGATGGGTTTTGTTGCTCCCATTGTCATGACCCTGCTTGCCTGGATCGGGAGCATCAAGGACTGAAAAGTACTGAAAGATAAACTGTGCTAAATTAAAAAAGAATGGGGAAAGGAGAATAAAAAGACAGCACGGAATAGATAAAGAGGACTTGTGCTG
>JACBWW010000038.1:5245701-5256236 GCA_020086605.1 Lanius collurio
CTATCTGACAATATTTTTTCTGTTGCTCTTCCTTGAAAGACTCTTTGACCTTTTTCCTTTTCAGTCCCCCATCCCTGAAAGATACATAAAAGAAACAGTCTTAAACTCACTTCAGGGCCAAGGCAAAAAAACATTCTTATATTTAGACTGTGTAGTGAAAGCAGTTTCCACTCTTAATGTTGACTTTTGTAAGACAATGCTAAGTGATTTATACTGCCTAGACTTAACACACAACAATGTCCTTCTTTCAACTCAGCATTTGACAGGAAAGTAATTAATTTTCACCTATTACTGCCTGTTGTCCAGATCCACCTGTCAGCTGTTTCTCTCTACCTACTATATTATTCTAATGGAATTATTCAAGTAATAAAGTAATATTTTCTGAATTAGAGTCAGTAAGGATGATGGACTACAGTGCAAACAAAGCAAGTTTTAAAGGGTTCCATGCTAATGTTTCAGAACACAGAGCACCTAAATATTTTGTAAACCCAATTCCAGAGATGTTGCTTCTTACCAAGGAAGCACAGACATTCCTGCCCGAGCAGCAATGACAGCCTTGACTCTGTCAGCAAAGTGAACAGCATCCTCTTCTTCCTGAAAAAAATGTATTAATTAATTGCTTTGCAACATAGACATTTTCTCTGTGCCTCACCTAAAGAGATAGGTTTTATCAGACAGCAGGTGCTAGGGTTTGTGCCAGACCCACAAGCCAAATGTGACCTGTAGGGCAGTTCCAGCTGATCCTGGTTTGCCACCATTTGGTGCCAAAAAGAACTAAAGCAGAGGCTTTCTGGTTCCTGGGGCAATCTCAAACAACTCATAGCCTGAGGTGCTGGGTCTGGGCAGAGTAGGGGATGCATCCCATATAAATACATGCTCACTTAAAATTAAGACTATAGTGTTGCTTCCTGTTCTTTGTCCATTAAGTTATCAACAAAGATTCACAAACACCTTGTGAGGTAACACAGACATCCTTCCAGACATTTCACAAGCACTTTCAGAACATACAAAAGCATACAAACCTCTTTGACCATCGGTGGCAGGTACCACACATTGCAGACAATAGCCCAGCTGGTCAACACATTAAAAGCATAAGTCATCATGGAATGCTTTGTGCTGTTCCAGAAGGCATCCCCAAAGCTGGGGTCATACTGAAAGACAAGAAGAATAAGCTAACTCGGTTTAAGTCACGTAAGCTGCCTTTTTTTTTCAGCCACAAAGTAACAACTCAACTTACTAAAGAAGGTGCAAATCTAACCACATCTCCTGAAAGTATCAATAAATTCAGAGTAAAGTTCCAACATTTATTACAAGTTTCTAACACTTAACTTTTACAAGCAATGCAGGACCCTAAACTGTGACAGATCTGTTGAGACACAACTTTAGTAAAAGATTTATTTAAATGGTAAAAACTTGTCATTTACAGATATACTGACTACAAAGGTTTCCTTGAAAATGCTCACACCAGTTATGACAACTTCAGGCAACATCATAGTTCCAGAAAAAGTAACTAATGTTCCGGATCTAGAGTGACCTGGCTAAAGATACTCAGACTTGGAAGTGCCAAGAAAACTGCCTTTATCCCCAAAGCACACAAGAGCCAGGAGTCTAGGACAGAAATTATGTGTTTCCCATACTGCTTAAAGCCACAAAACGTTTGTGTCAAGGGCTTATTCAGTACTTTTTTCACACCAGACCTACCCCTTTTCAAGGCTTGCACATGAACAGCTTCTCTGACATGAGAAGCTTTTGCAAACAAACAATCCTTCCATGTTTGGAAAACTGCAGTTACAGTACCTTGATTGCTACTGGATGGATGGTTCCTCCTACCTCAAAGCTTCCCTTCTTAAACATCATTACCGATGTGTTGTTAATGCAGGTACCTGGTCAGAATTGAAACAGATGAAGGGTTTAATCCACTCTGAGAAAAACATCAGGAAATGAATCCTAGACTGTCTTAAGGAGACTTAGTTGCCAAAGGAGAAAGTAAGCTTTAGTTCTGGAACATAATCCCAGAGTGTGTCTTCATTATGTTATATGCTAAAGTAAATAAACTGTCATAAAACTGTTGTAAAATACTAGAACATGACTTTTAGTATCTCACCAGAGCTAATTAACTCTACAAACTAAAAACAAACACCTCACTTGTAAAGACTGGGTATAATAAACTGCACTCAATGGCAAAGAAGTGAGAAGAGCAATAAAATCAATACAGTTGTTTCCTACCTTCTGGGAAAATTAAAATGGGTAACTTGGCCTTATCTGCAATGTGTTCTCTAATTCTGTGGAGAGAAAACAAAATTTCAGTGTATACTTCATCTTTGTCTTTGTCCAAGAATCTAGACTTCCATTACCTCTCACATAGGACAAGTAAAGCCCTTGCCCAACTGCCCTTTGCCAGTCGGTTGCCTCAGCTGGAATATCTGCTGGTTTCAGGCCTATATCTCAGTATCTCTTGCTAATTAAAAAAGTAGATTTTCTACAAATTTGTATGAAATTTCATTTTACCATTTCAACCAAAGATTAGTGGTACTTGAAGCATCTGGGAAAATAACTTCCCAGATTCCAACTATGAATGAAGTCGAACTTTTCTTTAGACTGAAATACATTCCTGATTTCTAGTTTTCATGCCTTCTAGGTTCACAACATCAGTTTTATGTGCATCTAATGATTCTCCACATTTGATTAAGTGACAGGTCACTATCTTACTACATTTGCTGCATCACTTAAAACCACAAGTATCAACACTAAGCAGATTACTGACACCAAAATGTGACAGTTTCTGGGATAACTGTCTTTCCTACAACTCAAGAGCATGGAGCTCTTCTCCATCTGCATTAAAGAACAAAATCAAAACACCATATATCACAAAAAAAAAAAAAAAAAACAACTGATGACAAAAAATGACAATACTGATGACAAACTACCAGACCTGACCAGACAATGAAGCAGACAGGTACCTCACTACCTTACTTTTTCCTAACCAGGTGACGGTCTTTCATTTCCGAGCGTTCAAACAAGACATGCTGAGAGGTTCGCATGCAGGATTTTTGAATAAGTCCTATAAGCCCTCCATGTACCTGGCCAACCTGTAAGCCCAAAAGAAACTTGTTACAAAGCAAACATACACACACACTTGAATGATTAAATTCTAAATACAGATGCAACCATTTCTAAGCTTATTGACAAATTATACCCATCCCCTTGGTCATAATTGTGCACACACCTGCCTGCATCTAGTTTTTTGTAGTACAGAATGCAAGTTTGGATGCTGTCAAATCCCAATCTTTCTAGCAGGAAGTTTATCCTCTTACCCAACACTATATCTATGGGCATCTCAACATTATGGATATTTACCAACTGTCTTGTTCATACCAAGGAATAGCATCCATCACTGGCCAGGATTAGGACATCCAATGGAGACGTGTGGTTGGCTACACAGATGCCTCCTTTCTGTGGTTTGTTTTCCCTGCAATGACAACCATATAAGTAATTAGTTAATGTTTATTCTCCAGACTTCAGGCCCCATCAGGTGGCAAACACTGAAAAATATCTAAGGGCAGTACTATGTCACCTACACACACCCTGCCAATACACAACAGGAAATACAGTAAGGCTTGTGAATATCCTGACAGAGTCTGGATGATCCAAACAGCATTTTGGATAAAACTGTACCATCACCAAGTATCCAGGCAGTAATGGAATAAGAATCTTGCTCCAAAACTTGAGATGTTAAATACTGTGAGAAACAAATTCCAGACTAACAAGGGCAGGGTGGCATCCCTCACCTGTTGTGGAAATGAACAAGGCCACTCAGACATCGGATACCTAGGGTGGCACATACCATCTGGACCTGGTTGCTCAGCCAGCCTTTAACTCTAAAAGAAATGAAGCCATAGAGAGATTCCCAGTTCTACGGAGTCATACACAGGACAATGCAATATAAACTTCCTGAATTATCCCCAACTGTTGTTACTACAAAGACCATACTAAGGCTCACACTGCATGTCTGCTTTCAGATGCCATTGCCATAAAACTCTCTCACAGCACTCTATAAGTTTACAGGAGAGAAAAAGTCACCCCATGATAGTCCTCATCAACCCTCTGGACTCAAGCAGAGTGTTCTAACTACTACTTCAAATGTTTAAAGAAATACAGAAGAAATTGAAAGAGCCCTCAGCAAACACCTACCTGCCATTTGGAAACTGTCCCACTACTGTAGTGGCCAACACCAGCAACAGGATGCTGAAAACAGACAAGCAGATGCTACAAAGTAAAATAATCATCATTAAACTCCAAGAAGCAAAACTGGAGGAGTAAGCAAGAAGATATTTTTATTTGGCTCATTGATCTACTTCACAATGCTTCCTTCCAGCATTAACAGCATTTAACTAGCAACAAACCACTAGCTAAGTAGCACACAAACCACTTAATCCAGCTTTGCTGGATTTTAGAAACAAATTAGTTACTAATAAAACATATGGAACATGAGAAATCTACATTTTTAAAGGGATATTTGAGTTTAGATGGCTTCATGGAAAGGCCATGCCAGGTTCTCCTTCCTGCACTAGCCAATAACATTATTTCACAACTTCTGTAAAAAGTACCATGAAAGATGATCCCACCCAACTCTGTCTGGCTCACCGGAAAGGCAGCAGGAGGCAATACCGAAATAGGATGCCAGTGACCCACACAGCAGCCAGTTTCCAGCTGGCATGGTGCAGGTTAGCATTGGTTCTGCTGAGCAGATTCCAGGACAGCAGCTCCTCGGAGGCAAATCGTTGAGTGACTTCATCTTCCGCAACTGCCTCACAGCCCTTCTTGGAGAAGTACATGACATCAGCAAGGCTGAAAGATCCTCGGCACTGGCCAGCAACCTCCTCTTCCATGGGGGTCTCATCTCTCTGGATGATCCCTGCATGAGGAAATGAGCCTTCCTTCCACACGGTGAAATGAACAATATGGATTCCAAAGAGAGTAAAATACATGTGCTTTTTAGAAGTAGCTCTCCTCCTACTCAAGCATCATAATGACATTGCTGTGCTTTATTTATGTACTGACAGTTCATTCCACAAATCAATTCTCTAATCCCACGCCGTACAACACCCCTTAAATTGCTGAGGAAGGAGAAAAGGATTCAGATCAAGCTGCAAATAAAACCTTGAGTACAACACTTACTTCATTGTCATTTACCAGACAGCATAGGTACTCACACCTAGAAATGTCACCAATACACTGCCAAGATGGTAGATCCCTCCTGGTGCCCTGACTCAAATTCAGGCAGTGTTTGTATGATTGTTGTTCTGGCTGCTGTTGATTAATTGTATTGTTTTCCAGCTGCAACAAACCTCTTCCTCTGGCATTTTTTTCCTTGAACCTTCTATTTTCCCCCATCCCTTCTTCTTTAAGAGTCACTTCACTACCAAGAAACTTGAAGGTGCCTACATTTCTCCCCCAGACATACACAGCATTACACGGACACATTGTGCAGGAATAATGACAGCACATTCATGCCCTGCTATTTGTAAAGTTATACCCCATAGGACAGCCACACAGCAAGTCTCAGATGTTTGTTGAGGTCACTCTGAGACCAGATTCTTACCTGGTTGGTTACAGTGACTAAAGTTGTCTTGATTCATACCAGCTAACACTTGGCTTTTTTGTTTGCTGTCCTGCCTTTTTTTTTTTTTTGAGGTGGTGTATTGGATGACATTAAATATGCATTGTAAAAATATATTTAATTTATCTGGATCAACCTACTTCCCCCTAATCAGAATCACAAAACTTTCCTCCATCTGCACTTCAGTAAAACCTTCAACACCCAAGAAATCATCAGGCCAGAAAATCATTAGCTAACAAACCAAGCAGCCTACATGACTAATGACTAAAAATGGCATTACAAGTAAAAGATTACTATGAGAATTTAACCCCCTCCCCTTTGGTTGAAGAAGAAAGGAAAAAGAGTTGGGGGAAGAATTTATTTGGATTTTATCCTCATGCCTAGAGAGGAGTGCAAATTGTAACTGTGATCCATGGGATGTTGTAACTCTTCTACTTGAGAGACCCTGGATTTTTCACGTTAGGAGTTACAAGAAGCAAAAGAGAGCCATGCAGAGCCATGTCAAGCACAAAGAACACTCACTCCTCCCAGTCCTGTAATGAGAGAGCTGATGGAGCCAGAAAGCACAAAATACTTATGAGAACAGGGACAGCTTCCCACAGGCTTATCAGCAATGTCTTTCTATATCCACTCTAGTGTCAACTCCTTTTATTCACAAGACTCAATCATTCAGAGATGCTCTTGTTTATAACATGCTTTTGTAGGTTTGTAACTTCAACAGATATTTGCCCATCAAACTCCTTTCTAAGTAAGACTGTTAAATAGTTGCCTTTTTACAAGATAAATAGTGCTGTGTCCCCTTCATCCAGAAATCTTACCAGTGGAGATTAAATTTTCAGGTGCCAGCGCCTTCTGCTTTTTCACTCCCTCCTCAATCTGCAGGGTGGCCCACTGTTCTCAAAACAAGAAAAGTAGATGTTGACAGTTTTCATTTCATCATTTCCAGCCATTCTGTAATTACCTCAGGTCTGAGTCTCTTTTACCCCTTCCAGGTCTAAGATTTTCATTTTTCAAATTCAGCCTGAAGGCTGTCCTGCACACCTCCTGTTTCATTTGTTACATAGACTACCTTTTGACACTTCCAGGAAAAATTCCTTTTCAGGACACAGGCAGCTGTTTTTTTCCTGGGTGTCCAACAAGCTACTGAGCTGCCTATGAGACTAAGAGATCAAATGTGCCCAAAATTCTCTCTTCTCCAGTTAGCTTCAGGCAATAGGATTATGCAGAATAATATCACTGACATTTGAGACATACCAGAAAAATAGATCTTAAAAATGGATTTGAAAGAATAAAAGAGATTACCTCATTTTGAGGGCATTCAAGTGGCCTCTGTTGACAGAAAACAGAGGTGGCAACATTTTATATCAATAGTATTTCAGAAAGTAGCAGTTTTGATAATGAACTTTCACCCTTCCCTGTGTTCACCTTCTTGAGCTAAACCAAGTTTCTCCTGCTTGTGTAGAGCATCATAAAACTCCCCATTAGCAAAATCAAATATAAAAATGTGCCTAATTTTTGAACTTTTCCTAGTTTTGAATGTTCATCATACATCCATAGACATAAAAATAGTAGCTCTCCTAAGTACTAAATCTGCCTGTATGTATGTCAAGGTACCTGCTCCAACAAAGGGCACAGGATGCTTGAGTGTAGGCTCATTATTAAAGGCTCAGTGACCCACTCAGTTTATGCCTTCACCTGCCATTAAGGGTTTCCATCTACAACAGATAAGGATAATCCATTTGCTTCATATAAACTCTTGCTAAACAGTGTATTTCCCTCTAACTGATATGTGCAGCCACACAAGTCACCACAATGCTGATCTCAAATAGTCTTCATTCATTACATGTCTGATGTGCAAACACCAACCAGTTTTTTGCCACCCTTAAGTTTTGCATGCCCTCTACCAGCTCTTTTAGTAACTATTAAAGTTAATTCAGTAATGAAATGGACACTTTAATGACATAATTAGGATATTTTAGTTAACTTTAGCTGACCTTTTGTTTTTACCAGTCATCATAAAAGAAAAAAGTGAAAGCAGAATAGGCTTTGATGTGGTATTTTAAACTCTATGCAAACCATCTTTGACAACACCATAAAGCAAACAAACCCCCCAAAAAAGAAATTTAAAAGTCTACACCACAGACCTTCATCTTGTCTATACTTCACAATTATTCTCCTGAAAAGGTCAACAGGTACATCATCTCTCTCAATCTTTTGCAACACATGGAGAGTCATTCAGAATTGTGGAGCCAGGGGATGTCATGAAAACAGCAGCCCACACACTGAGAAATGAAAGAACATACAGAACAGGTACAGGAATGTTGCAAAAGAGAGTAAAGGCAGACGTGGCAAATTTAACCTCTTTACAAAATACTGCTGGTCTTCATTCCTTCCCCAACAACCTTTAGGATAGTTGCATAGCATGAGGGAGGAAAAAACATAAAAATTACTGAGACTGGCAAATAAAGCCTTCTGCCTTAGTCTCTGCTTTTCTGTCTCCTGTCTACCACCCTTATCTTGCCTATCGTTGTCCTCCTACATAAATAAGCACCTGTCACCTGGCCAGCACTGCCAGAAATGAGCTTGCTCATACTGTCCTGAAGGATTTGGGATAGCTCCAGGAGGCTGGCTTTTGATTCCCAGATAGAAAAAGGGTGATACTCACAGATCAAGCTGGCTCCAAAAATACACATTAGCTAATCTAAATGAGCAAGACAAGTCAAAACCAACAAAAATTTATAAAGCTCACTAGTAAATTACAAAATCTTGTCTCCTAGCACAGAAAGAGTGAGGCAAAAGTGGCAGACTGTAACTAAATAGTCAAAGCTACAAAGGCAGTGGCCAAGGAAGATGAGGAAGAGTTTTCAAAGTCTAAAGAGTTACACATGGCTCATTAGCTTGGAAAAGAGCTGGCTGAGATGGGTTAAGACAGACATCTACAAAGCCTGGACTGGCACAGAGCAGGTGCTTAAGGAACAGTTATCCATTTTCTCCTCTACTACAAGAACTGAGGTTTACCATGGCAAAGCTCTGGGCAGGGCAAGCAAAAGGCAATATATTTCCACAAACCAATGTGTGACACAAAATTCTCCTAACTCGTGGCTTGGCATGGGAGGCTGAAGCACAAGCACAAGCTGAACAGTCACCCAGGTCTTAGGCTTTCAGTCAAGCCATTGAATTTGTCAAAGTCATCTGTCTGGGTCAAACTCTGGACTAATTAACTCTGGAGTAGCTACTGTGTTGTTCTGCATTCGGTAGCATCTGTATGTATCATTTGTTTTCAAAAATGAAATAAGGCTTCGTGATCACCTTTGTATTGCACAGTATTGAGACAGAGCTGTCACACTGGTCTTTGTTGCAAAACAGTAATGAAAGGATGTTTTAAATACCTTACAAAAAAACACAGATGTTGCAATTAACACAGAATTTAAGTATTAAATGTAGCAACTTCATTCCTACATTTGCTGACTGAATGAGAACTCAGGGGTTGTGTTTTCCTCACTCCCATTTCTGAAGTGATGAGGACACAAGGAGTCCAAACATCCAACAATTGATCCCAGCTGGAATACTGAAGACTTGACAGCTTAACTCCAACAATCCATTAGTCTGAGCTTCCTGTAATTACATTCTAAATTAAATAAGGGTGCCAAATACTTCATTATATTAATTACTGTCCTCACAGGACAGGACATGAAATACAATTTGGAATGTTCCTTTCTTGTAGTCTTATCTCTTGCAGGATTTTTCCTCCCTTTTCCCCTTTTAGTACAGCTCAGTACTCCATTTTTTCCATACTATGCAGTAATTCAGTTTTGCCTCTCTTCCCATATTTTACTACCTCTTCTCCCATATTCTCACAAAGATTTTTCTAATCACTCATTACACAAACTTTTCTCAATCTTTTCCTTGAGTGTGACAAAGGCTTTGGGGCAATTCTACATAAAGTCTTCCACCCCAATGGCAAAAAGAAGGCTGTTAGGTTTTCAGCACAAACTAAAATCACCATCTAAGATCAAGCACTTGTGACCTCTTCATCCAACACTCCTTTCTGCTTGGCCTCATTTCCCCTTGCCCATCACAAACATGAACCCAGATCAAACGATGTGTTACACTCAGTGTCTGAGAGGATGTGACTGTCCACCCTCAGACTGTGAAAAGGACTCATAAATCTCCCAGCCGCTCTGTAAGGGCTGATGAAATGGGTTGAGAAAGGGGTTTTTGGGACAAAAGTACGGGTACACTTTGGGTTTTGATGGAGAGGCTAGCTAAGGATAACCATGTATTTAAAAGCACAGCAGTGCAATTTTTCACCAGCTGAAGTGTCTGCAACATCTGCCATACTCCAGTAGGAGTTTACAGCATACAAGCTACCTCCACATACAAGTAAGCTCTCATTTCAAAAGCTACTCACAATTTTTAGCTGAGTATTTTCTTCTTCTCAAGAAGCAACAACACTCCAATTTCATACAGAAGTTCAGATCTCATAAAACTCCAGAATATTTCTTGGCAAGCAGAGCTGCAGCTGTTTAACATGTTTCTTTGACTCCTCACAGGGCTGTGAGAGCATGGTGTAGATTTCCTCCTAGCAAATGCATTTTCTTTTGCAACCGCTGGAATAATGTCCCAAGCACAGCTTTATTACTATCCTCATCTCCAACAAACCCCAGTATGGATAGATAAAGCTCAGAGAAAAGACATTATTTACAAATAAAAGTTTACAAGCATATGTGAAAGAACAACCCTAAAAACCCCAGACCACATTCACCTTCACCATTTGCAGAAATATTTGAAGGAATTAATGAAGGGTAATAATAATAATTATGGGCTAACAGATATGCAATTGAGAAATTATTGTATTGGAGATGTTTTTCTATTATATTATCCATATGTCCTCAACCCCTCCCAAAAAAAAAAA
>JACBWW010000038.1:5261115-5307897 GCA_020086605.1 Lanius collurio
TCTAACTGAGCTATGTCTGCTGTTCTTTAGGTCTCCACAGATCCCATCTATGCCACTAAAGGTGTGTGTGTTTATATCTGACACATAAGACTGTGCTAGCTACACTCAATCTTTGGCCATCAGCAGACAAACTATGAAAACACTGAAGAAGTATATTTAACTAATTTATCACTCATTAGGTTGGCTGTAACACATTGAGCTCTGACCACAGAAGCATTATTGTTTCCACACAAGATAAATTCAACAAATACAGAAAGCTATTTATTGTATCCTGTGGCTTACAAGAAGCTTGAGTCTTTGTATCTCAAAAGAGGGGAATCCACTCCATGTTCTGGTTACATTTGTTTGCCTCAGCAATGTATAAATACCCACAGATGTGTAGGCATTGCATGACTGTCAATACATATCTCATATATTGTCCATATAAATCTTGTATATTGTTTGTGTATCATTGACACTGAATGCAATAAATTAATTTGGTAATGTCCAACACTTATTGCATTGATTAAATGCATACAATTTTCTCCCAGCTCTGGCTTAGGAGTGACTGCAAGCACAGCACAGGGTCCTTTAGGGCAATTCCTGAAAGATGTCAGCACTTGTGTCCACTTCCAACATTTTCTCCACAAACAGCTAGAGAAGCTTGTCATATCCATCTGTTCTTATTGCCTCTACAAGAGCAACTTGGTCCATAATGGAATCATTTGTTGTAACATAACCATTTAGATGTATCTGTTGCTCTTGTTACCCATTTGTTTAATACCACATGGCCTGTATTGCAAGGAATGCATGCTAGCTCTTTCCCATCAACCTTGTCCATCATTCTGTACCATCCAGAGACTTGCCATCCCCTTATTCAGAGATCTAGATTGTTTATGAGTGTGTTGAGAAATAAAAGTCTTACCTGGTACCTCTCTCCACTGGAACAACAGTTAACAATCACAATAATTTTCCATTCTAAATACTGGCATCATTCACATACATTTTAAATAATACTTAAAGAACTTTATTTAAATATAAATATGCCAGAACAAACCATTCTCCTTCTACATCTTGCCAACAAATTTTAAGGGAAAAGAAACTGCACTGAAACTATTAATTTTATAGGCAACCTAAAAAAAAAAGCATGGCAATACCTCTTGAAAGACCACAGGTTCATACATCCTATTTCAAGGCTCAGGAAATTAACGTCTAAGGCTAAGAATGTGCTTACCTATAGTCCTGTTAAGGCTTTAAAGCAAACATTTGCTCTTCTGAAGTAAAGGAGTAAAACTCCTGTAGCTTTTAGACCAGACCTCTGACCACATTTCAAAGAATGTTGTCACTTTTAACTCTCTCTTCCTGAAATTGTTTTCTAGGGCTTTCTTCTGGCTGATAGGTCAGGAACATCTGCTAGAACAGGAAAAAAAATATTACTACAAGTACTAAAAATAAGTAAAATGTGACAACTCAGAAAAATACAAAACATGCATTCTGCAAACTCAGTCTATATCTGAGGAAGAAGTAGTATAATTTACTGCTGTCAGATCATTGTTTAGCATTAGCATTATCATTTTATTACCTCCTTAACACATTTTATTAGGTTGTTAACTCAGAAGGTTCTCCTCATAATCTCAAACAGCGCAGTGCACCTCCAGACATACTCACAGGTGCATGTCCTGTTTCGAAAGGCACAGCCTTGTTAGGGACCGGAGCTCAGCCAGTGTCATGCCTTTTGATATTCAGCCTACCATGGCACAATCTTCCCACGCAGGACAGGGGAGCGCAGCTTGCTCCACCCACACTCCCAGAGAGATGACGTGGGCCAGGCAGCTCGGTTTAAATGCTGATGTTTTGATGAAAGTGTCAAACTAAAGCTCATAGCGCAGCTCAATGAGGATCAGCACAAATCCTGCCCTTCAGCCCAGAGCCTGCTGGCAGGGGACTGGGAGCAACGGCTGAGGACAGCATAGCTGCATTTGTCCTTAGGACAAACCATTTAACTTCCCCTAAATTCTTCATTCTTTGTGTCCAGTATCAGTGGGCATCCTTCTTCCCAAGGTTTGTTAGCCTTACCCTGGGTGAGGCCAATGAAGCATATCCAAGCCCTAAACCTTAGCAAGGCAATTCTATCAACGAATAAGCTGTCTTTCTATCACCTGGACATCAGTCAGAGCTTGCTTGTTTGCTGCTATTTTATAGTCTTAAGCTGCATCGGGGGAGGTTTATGTTGAACATTAGGAAGAATTTCTTCACAGAAATAGTGATTAGACATTGGAATGAGATGCCCAGGGAGGTACTGTAGTCACTGTCCATGAAGATGTTTATGGAAAGACTGGATATGGTACTCAATGCTATGGTCTGGTTGACATGGTGGCGTTTGGACACAGGTTGGGTTTGATGATCTCAGAGGTCTTTTCCCACCTAATTGATTGTTTGACTGTTTCAAGGATTAAATCTTTCTGCTTGTTGATTAGGCTTGAAAGCAGACAAAGATCAAACATCAGAGATCACCCTCTCTTGAGAAAATTTTTCCAAATTCCGCATTTTGCAGCTGAGGAGCGATCCCGGGCCCCGCCGCCGGGCCGCGCTCCCTGTAGGCCGGGATGTGGCTGCCCGGGCCCGGCGCTGCCGCTGGCGGCCGCTGGGGGCTCCCGCCCGTCCGCGCCCCATCCCGCCATTGCCGGGCATGGAGGGCGAGAGCACCTCGGCCCTGCTCTCGGGCTTCGTGTTCGGCGCCCTCGCCTTCCAGCACCTCAGCACCGACTCGGACACGGTGGGTGCCGCGGGAGGGCCAGGCCGGCGCGGGGGGAGACGAGGGAGGGAGGGGCCGCCCCCGCCGCAGAACGCTGCCGGCGGGCCTCCCCTGCCCGGCCCCGCCGGGAGACCGCCCGGGCTCGGGCCTGTCCCGCCCCGCCGCGCCCGGGGGTCGCTTTGTGTGCGAGCGGCGGAAAAACGTGGCGCTCCTTGTTCGAACGAGGCGAGCGGCGGCTGCAGCGCCGTGTCCGGCCCGCGCCTAGCACAGCGCTGGCCAGGCCGCCTGGCGCCTGCCTCGGCGGGCAGCACCCGCACGGCCGCGGGCTGCTCCGTGAACACGGGAGCCACGGGAAACCGACGAGCACACAGCACTGTGTGACTGGGGATTTTTCCTAACTGCGGGCTAGTACTGAAAAATGAGCCAGAATCTACTCAGGAAAAAAAAAAAAAAAAAAAAAAAAATTCATTTTGACAGCATTTTTCCTCTCCTGAAGACAGCATTTGCACTCAGTATTAGAGGGCAAATTGTCACAGAAGATGCTGAGTTGGAAGGGACCCACAAGGATCATAGTGTCCAACTTTGGGCACAGGCCACTCCAAGAACCCCACCATGTGCCTGTGAGGGTGTTGTCCAAACGCTTCTTGAACTCTGCCAGGCTTTGGTGCTGTGGTCACTTTTCTGGAGAGCCTGTTCCAGTGCCCAAACACCCTCTGGGGGAGAAGCCTTTTTCCGATATCCAACCTAAACCTCCCCCAACTCAGCTTCATGTCGCTCCCTCAGGTTCTGTCATGGTCGGCAGAGGAAAGAGACTAGTGTCTGTCACTCCACTTCTCCTCCTGAGGCAGCTGTACACTGCATTGAGGTCTCCCCACACTCTCCTCCAGGCTGAATGGACCAAGTGACCTCAGCCACTCCTGGTCTGGCTCTCCCTCTAGAACTTTCAACATCCTTGCAGCCCTCCTTTGGACACTTTCTAAAACCTTTGTTTTTCTTACATTGTGGCACCCTAAACTGCACAAAGGACTGGGGGTGAGGCCACACCAGCACCAAGGAGAGCAGGAGTGTCTGTGCTACTGTTAATGTGAATTTTTTTTCCTCTTCTCCTCTAAAGGAAGGTTTTCTCCTGGGAGATGTGAAAGGTGAAGCCAAGAACAGCATTACAGACTCACAAATGGATGATGTTGAAGTTGTTTATACAATTGGTTAGTGTGTCTGCATTTTTCATATCCTGCTTAGTTTCAGGCAGTAAATGACAGCTTTCAGTTTTGAGGGATAGCAGTCAAAACCCTACTGCAAGACCAAAGCTGCAAGATCCTACACTCCACACTAATGAAAAAAAACTACCAACCAACCAAAACCATGTGTTATTTTGTAACTGCTAAAAAAATCACAATTTTACTGCAGAAAACACAGTAATTTAAAAGAAATAACAGTTCTTAGTTCTTGAATGGCTACTCTGCCAATTATCTTGTTACATTAAACATAATTTAGGGTTTAGACTCCTTGTCTTGGCTGCATCACAAGTTCTCCTGGACTACAGGAGCCCCAGAAAAGCTTGGTCTATTTCATTGATGTGAACTGTAGTGCATTAGCATCCATTACCTCATTTGGAGCTTTATATAAAATTCTGTGTGTGAAGGCTGCAAACTCTTTAGTAATTTCACTAAGCAGATGCCAGATGTATTTTTCTTCATCATCTTGATGTTGATTGGAGTGGATGTGCACTGAGCAACTCAATGAAATCTTTCATACTACATAGTCCTGCACTCAGCAGAAGGGAGGGAAAAATAAAGTACCTAACTTGATTTTTCAGTTGACTGAGTAGAATAATATACAAAAAATACAGTTTATGGAAGTGGTTCCCTTTATATTGTAATTAATTTTGTCTAGTGTATTTTTAAATATTTCATTTCTTTACCTTATTAATTTAGATGTTAATGCATTTGATTTTAATAAATTACATACAATTATTTCTTGGTCCTTCTATCAGTTTAATGCTGATCACAGCATGCAGACAAATATAGATCTTGAGCTGATGAACCCAGACTAATATTACTTTCTCTTTCCAGATATCCAGAAGCATATTCCATGCTACCAGTTGTTCAGGTAAGAATCTTAAGTAAATAGAGATGAAAAAGTTAAAATTAACCCTAACTTGAACTCTTCAAGAGTTAAACTTATATTGCCTGAGAAAATCACCCAGCTGTAACTATAGTAGCCATACCAACCTCTTGGAATTACAGATGAAAAATGCCTTATGTAATTCATGGTTTGTTTTTGTTTTTTCCTTTTGTTTTTTTCTTGTTGTTTTGTTGGTGGGGTTTTTTGTGGGTTTTTTTTTGTTTGTTTTTTGGTTTTTTTTGGGGGGGGGTTGGTTGGTTGGGTGGGTTTTTTTGGGGGGTGTGTGTATGCATATAGAAATGGAGATAAGGCATACTGCACCTTCTGGTGAGCTATGATACCATATAAACTACAGAAAAACATCAACACACTTTAAAAAAGCATTCTATACACTCTAACACCTCACCCTTAATAGTATTAATTAAAAATTAAGAAAAAAACAAAACAAACAAAAAAACCCCCAACAAAAGTCAGATGATTCCCAGCATGCTAGAGTTATTTTTAATGTAAAATGTCTTGCCCTCTAATTGCCCTAATTTTCTTCTAGCTTTTACAATTCTGCAGGAGAACTGAATGAATCTGCCCTGAAGAAAATACTATCAGGCTGTAAGAAGGTATTTTATTTTCAAATCTAAACCATACTAAGGAGCTCACTCAAATTTTGGAGGCTGTTCTGGATACCTCTTGTATCAAAGTTTTTTCCTTTTCTCATTTTAAACCTTTTATAGTCACTCATGCTGCTGGTCAGGGCAGCTACATCTTTTTCCTCCTTAAAAAACAGTTTAGCTCATCTTTGACTAGGGTTTACCTACATATGTGTCACAACTTTACTTTTTATGGTTAATTTATCAAGTGAACACTTCAAGTATCCCAAAGGAATTTCACCAATTCCCCCCCTTAGGATCAGCTGATGTCAGCTCACAAGTGGTTAGGGACCACTTCATCAAAAAAACTTAGGATTTTTCCACAGAATAAAGTTTTACAAGGGGAAAGTAGAAGCTGAAAAGAAACAAACAACAAAATAGAAGAAAGTTTGCAGTTTCAGCTTGAACACAAACTCAGAAACAGGCCAATTCAATACATGGTTTTGAAGGAAGTTAGGACAGGAATAAAGCTAATAAGTTTAAAGGTTTCAAGTTAACTAACTGCTTGAATACGTACCTATTAGCAAACAATTCAGACATTACTTTGCACTGAATCAAACTTGCTTCAGTGTGACAATAACATACTGTGATTCAACAGTAACTGAATTTTCTTCTGCCTGCAGAGTGTAATAGGATGGTACAAATTCAGACGCAACACAGACCAGACCATGACATTCCGGGAAAGACTTCTTCATAAAAACCTGCAGTCACACCTATCAAATCAGGGGCTTGTATTCCTTCTTTTAACCTCTAGTGTGATGACAGAAAGTTGTTCTACTTACAGACTGGAACATGCCCTACATCGGCCTCAGGAAGGGTAATTGGTTTTTTCCCTAGTTTCTCTACTTTGTTGCAACTGAATCAGTAACACTGTTTATTTTACTCTTGAAACTTACACTTTTAATAAGACAATTTCTTACGTTGCCAGAGCCCTGTCAAAGGCTTACCCTGGAACTCTGTTCTGGGATTGCCCTATTATCTGTAGTGCCAGCATCACCAGGCAGACACTGTCAGTTTATTTACACACAAACTGCTCCTGATCAAATTGTTTTGTGTACAGGACTTTAACTATACATAGTGTGCATCAAAATGTTTAAATTTGCATTAACTTGATATTCAGAGACACCCTGCCCACAGGCTAGGCTTAGAAAGTGTTGCATTAGTGTGTGTTGTACTCAAAAAGGGGGGGAAATTATGGGCATTGCTCACCTTCTGGCTGCTCTAGGAGTTTGCCTTTAGCTTCATCTGTATGTGATGTAATACATTTAGCAAGGACCAACTATACTGTAACCCTCTCCTGGATCCTGAATGGTCAAGAACCTCTAACTGTCAAAGAGAGATCTTTGGATGTTAATAGATCGCGCTTTCATACTCCTGCATTTTAAGTCTTTTCCAGAAAGTCCCTTTGGTGGTTACCAACTTGGGCATGGCAGAACAGCAAGGTTACAGAACAGTGTCTGGTTCCTGCATATCCTCTGGTTTTGTGAGAGCCGTGAGACAACACAGGTACAATACATGTCATATTTACTGATAGCTGTAGCTTCCCATCACCATAACTACACTTACCTTTCTATAAAAGCATTTAAGTGCTTTTGCAAATGCTACAGCCATACTTTGCTCACTTGTTGACCTGCTTTCTGCAATTACTTACCATCCCAGCATACTTGGAAATTAATTCAGGCCCATACTTTGCCAGGAGCTGGCTGTCTCAACACAGGCACCTGGCATTGAAGCTCAAAATGCTTCTTTACTCATTAAAGCTCCTACTAAGCAAGTGCTGGGATAACTAACTTGCATTATGCAGTTGTACTCTTGGTCCACAGGTCAGAATTCTTCCATGAAGATGGGTCCTTACAAGAGGTTCATAAGATAAATGAAATGTATGCCACCTTGCAGGAGGAACTGAAGGTAAGCCAGGCATGCCTGCCTCACCTTCAGCAGTTCTACAAAACCAAGGCAACCAAGGGCTACAAGACCTTGCACTGCATGAGAAACAAAGCCATGTTGTCGAAGGACAAATTGAAAGATCAGGGAGTTTTATTTACTGTGCTGCACACTATATTCTCCATGTTGAAGGCTTAAGTTCTCATTTGATGAAAGTATAATGTTAAATCTTCAAGTCCACTAATAAATTCTCACAAGAGGATTATTTTGAAGGAGTACTATCTGTAGTTTGTTAGATCACCTTTGCCTAGATGGGAACAAATAAAATATCTTGCATCTCATTCAACACAATGTTTAAGTTCTGTCAAATCCACTCCCATATCATTACTTAAGCTTTTTACTATTTTGTGTCCAACTTAACTATAAGTATTTTTAAGGACTTCACAACAATTTTAAAGTCAGCTGCTGCAAATAGTGTTAATCTGATCACACGCTCTTCTTCTTGCAGAAAATATGCTTTACAGTAGAAGTCAGTGAACGATCTGTAGAGAAACTCTTAGCAGAGGTGAACCAATTAAAAGAAGAAATAAAGAGGAAAAAGCAACAAAATTGTTCAGGTAAGTTAACCAAATGTGATGCAAGCCTTGCTCTTCCAAAGTTGACTCAAGTGGTAGAAGCAGAAAACACTTCTGAACTTAAGGAAGCCAAAACGGCAGTGGTGCAAGACATTCTGCAACTCTGACTTTTTTTTTTCTCCCCCGCCAGGAGAAGACAGAAACCACCCAGGAGAGCCAAAGGAGAATGTTCTCCTTTGTCAGGCACTGCAAACATTTTTCCCCAATTCTGGACTTCAGACATGCATTGTTTCCCTCAAAGGCCAACAGATATCCAAGAACTGCTGTAACATAGACCATCATATTAATGTCATGGACAAACTGACTCTTATGGTAGAGGAAAGAAACTTCTCTGAAGCTGAAGCAAGGCATCTAAACAAGCGTAAATTCGGAGGGACCACAACAGTTTCAAAATCATTCAAGAAATCCAGATCATTACTGCTCCACCAAGAATCACTTCAAGACCAAGAGGACAGTGACCAGGAAAGGAAGCTTACACTGAGTAGCACTGAAACAGATGAGGATTTGTTTGAAAAAAGCAGAGATGAAAATGAATTCTCACACTCTCCTACTTTCTGATCTGTCAGATGACTTTATACCAAAAGCTACTGCCAGTGTATTCCAGTGATGTATCTATCACTCTATAGCAGTGCAGGGATGTACAAACTGGGCAGGTTGGTTTTTTTCCCAGTGCATGAATCCTGTTCAGCATAAAGACAAGTCCAAGATGACATTCCCTCACTTTGCCTTCCAGAGTTTCATCTGTATTCTCTCTCTCAGGGTTCAAAGACTCTGCCATAGGATGCTATCAGTCAGATAAGCATGTCACATACTGCCTCAAAGTGATACAACTTCAAGCTGCTGTTGAAGAAGCAGTGCTGCCCTCCTGATGCAGGGAGCATCAAATGAACACATAATGAATTAGCTGTCTACATGAACTGCCACAATTTAAATACATTAATTAGTCCTTGGGAAACCAGTACTTGTTTACTTCCTCCCATCTTACAACCCAGCAAGGGCAAAAACAGCCACCTGAACTTTCACAAGACCTGTGAATAGAGAAAGGGGTCCATATAGCTGCCAGTTTCTATTATTGCTTTAATCTTTCATTTTTCCTTCAGACAATAAATTTTAGTGACTTCATTAAATTTTTTTTTAAAAAGACTGACATCCACCCTCAGTCTACCACACATTATACTAGCAAACCACATTTCCAGCAAACAAGTATATAAACATGAAACAGTTTTATTGTTTATTTCTTTACAGTATATCACTCCAGATACTTGATATTACATAGCTTGGGGTCTGTGAGAAATTGCGGGTTCTTAAACATAACTGGCATAAATCCTGTTAAAAAAAAAAAGATGGAGGTGTTCTTAGTAGAAGAATAGCCTTGAGTTAAAAAACTCAAAAGCAAAATCATACGTACCGAATACATGAGCTCTTTTAATGGCTTTTGTAATTTCCTTCTGCTTCTTGCTGCACAAGCCTAAAGGGACAAATTATTTTCAACACTAAGCAAGCCATTAGTCTAAAGGGTGAAAGGGATATTACTGACAATTCCCTCTAGCTTTGACTAAGTCTTTTTAGAAAAATGCACATGTGCTTTTGCTGTTAAATACAAAATGCAGAATATTAAGGGATATTTCAATTCCTTGATGCAGGTGACTAAGTCAGGGGAATACTGTTACAAAATGTACAGAGTTAGGACTGGTTACTTTCAGAAAGACTGCTGATGCACAGTTACTTTGACTCACAAACCCATTATTATTATGAGCCATAAATGATTTAATACTTCACATACCTGTGATATGTCTGCCATAAATAGAGCCAGTATACGGAGAAACAAACTGGGAAAGAAGCTACTTAAAATTAAGAAAATCAGAGTCAGTTTAAGAACTTATATTTTTTTTTAGCTTTATGTTACTACTTGCACCCTATTTTTTATTTTTTCATCTATTTTTACAAAACTCAGTACTACCTGAAGACAAAAGTACAGCTTGGAACCAGACAGTATTTTCTATGGCATAGCTGTCATGCTTCATGGCAGCTGAATTGTAACCAAGGACTCTATTCGTTAAACAACAAAGTTGTCAACACACACATAAATAGTAGTTTAAACATCTTGTCATGAGCACATTATTCAGTCCTTAATCTGCACACATTCTCACTCCTAAATTTTAAATCCCTAGACATATGAATGGATTTTCTTTTTTTTTTTTTTTTAATCTGTGGACTTCCTGCACACACATTTAAACACAGTAAACCAGTTACCTTCACCCAAGGACAGCAATTTTCACACTCACCTGCACATTCTTATAGTCTACATTTATTCCACATAAGACACATCTCTTTGGAGGGTCTTTATAGGGGTTCTCCATTTGTATGGGCTGAAATTAGAGAATTATAAACACCTGTAAGCTTCATGAAAAAATAGAGAACATTTGTTACTTTTAATCCTTCGATCAATATCTGTCTTGAAACCAAAGGAGATATTTTGTACATCACTGAAGTTTTACAACAACTTTATTAACTCACTGCATGGTACCTTGCAACCTAAAAGACTTCTCACAAATAAACAGTAACAATTTAGTAACAGTAAATATTTAGTAACAATGACACTAACAACTCTATTAAATCACTCAGCAAGATAGTGTTGACACCTTCTACTTGGAAGTCAAGATCTACAGAAGCTGGTAGAAAGGTCATTCTGTCTGATAAGCCACAAGAAATTTTTTTGTTAATAATTTCAAAGCAAATGGCCTGAGGAAGCTCCTGTGTGCTCACACATTTCCTAAAGTGAGAGATTCACAATTATCTCTCACGGACTGAAAGCTTCCTCAAGCTTCAGAATATACCCAGCACCAAATTCTTACAAGATGTGAAAGGCAACGTTTCACATTTCACAGAGTGACAGAATTATCAGGGTTGGAAGGCACCTCTGGAGATCATCCAGTCCAACCCCCTGCCAAGATAGGGTCACCTGGAGCAGGTCACACAGAAACACCTCCAGGTGGGGTTGGAATATCTGCAGAGAGGGAGACACAACCTCCCTGGGCAGCCTGTTCCAGGGCTCTGCCACTCTCAGTGGGAAGAAGTTCTTCCTCATGTTTAGGTGAAACTTCTTGCGTTTTTAGTTTATGGCCATTGGTCCTTGTCCCATTCGAGTTACTGAGACAGCAGGTTTAATGGGCTCTAGTCAAGACATTGGAATACAGATCCGTGGGGCTTTAACTTCCAGCGTCTGGTGACCTCCCTCTGCGCTGCACTCCCACAATGGATTCGGGGTTTTGAGGAGCCCGAGCTACACAGCGGCCAGAGCAAAGCGTTTCCAGCCACCGCTGGTGCCTTGCGGAGGGGGAGCAGCGGGACAGCAGGGCGGGGCAGGTCGGGGAAGCCTCACCTGGTCGGAACGCTCAGGCTGCCCCTCATGCTGCAGGCGGCGCGGCCACGCCCACAGCGTCGCTGCAAGGGAGAGAGCAACAGGGTTAGCGGCGGCGCGGCACGACAGCCCGGACACACGAACGCCCCCGCGGCCGCTCCGGACAGAAGGGGAACGGGGAGGGACCCACCGGGAACGAGGCGCCGCCAAGGCCTCCGCGCCACTACAGCCGGCGCCGCCATCACACCTACACCCCGCTCCGCCACTTCCTCTACGTCACTGCCGCCAGGCACCCGCTGGCCAATAGCAGCGCCGTCTTCTCGACTCGGGGCAGGCGATTGGCCATGACCAGGTCACGTGCTTTCCTTGGCGGGTCCTTGCCAGAGGTCTCCGCTCCTGCCATGGTGGCCGAGCCTCCCAGGGTTGGCTCGGCGGCCTCTGCCCGGGGCCCGCCGCGGCCGTGACGGCCCCGCGCCGCCTCCGCGCAGCTCCGGCCATGGCGGAGCCCGGGCTCGCCGTGCGCAGGAAGAGCCGCTCCAGCTCGAACCGCAAGCGGAGCCGCGCCCCAGTGCAGCCCAATGCCGCCAGCTCGCCAGTGGCGCGCAAGAGACCGAGCTCTGACGGCGAGGGGCCCCCGGCGGAGGCCCCGGTAGGGGATGTCGGGATCCTGGAGCTGGTGGCGAGGCGGGAACTCCCTTTGGGAGGGTGGCCTGTATCGCGAAGGGCCGTGCTTTGTATGAGAGGGTGTGATGCCGTTCGGCTTGCCTTTAAAAAAACTCGTCTCCATCAACTCTCTGCTTGCGTACCTTGCCTACTTGTAGGATACCTGTTTCACTAAGTCAGGGCGTTCCTTCAGAACCCAGGCTGGGTTCTCCTCACAGACGGCATCAGACGAAATACTTTTGTGCTAAGTTGGGGAAGGTTTAGGTGACTTGCTTCTGATGTTTGTTCTCTGCAAGTTATTCTGCCTTTTGTGGTGTTGCTTCAGGGTGTTAATAACTCCTGTTTTGTTTTTGCAGTGCGGTAATGATAGTGAAGAGGATATATTTGGTGACTATGACAGCTTCTATGGAAACGATTCATTGCTGGCTCAGGTGGATGATATTGAACACAAATACCTGCAGGATAAAAATACGGATGTGAAAGCAGCTGGAGAGATCATACTTGGGAACCTTCAGTCAGGAGTTCACCAGAAAGAGCAAGATAGCTTTTCTGCTTCAGAAAATGTGATCATCCTTAAAAGTGACAAAGAGGCCACTTGCCAAATGCGTGAAAGTGACCTAGCTGATGGTGATCAAGAGCTGACTGAGTCTATTTTAGATGACTTGCCATCATCACAACTTCTGTATTTTGAAAAAATGGATGAATTTTCTTCTGCTTCTAGAACATCTCTAGTCTCAAAAGGGAGGGATGAATGTGTGAATTCTTCCTTGGATAAAATCAGGGGCCCATCGTCTTTTTATGCTGGTGCTGAGTACAGGAACAGACCTACTGACTCTTCCTCACGCTCCAAGTGTGTTTTAATTAAAACTGAGAGTCTCAAAGATCACCTGAAAAGTGCTATGGCTGGAAATGCCAAAGCCCAGACTCTGCAGGTCTCTAAGACCAAGCAGATTAAAGAAGCTGTTTTATCTGAAGAGATTTTTGTGGCTAAGAAAACTATTGAATCTTCTTCTGTTGATATAGGCCCTTTTTATGGATTGCCTAGCAAGGTTAAAGATTTATTCAGACAACTTCGAGGGATTGAAAAGCTTTATGGTATAGTAACTAATGGTCTGTTGGAAAAAAAGAATTGCTAGTGGAATATTGTCTATTTCACCCATTATACTGTAAAAATATTTAAGGTAATGGTTGGTGTAAACCACATTGGAAAGTAGTTGCTCTGTTTTAGCAGGTGGCTGTTTTGGTGTTTTGGATGGATGGAGTGGGTGGATGGTATCCAGCTGGATTATGGAATACTTTGGAAGTCACCATCACTGAACACTTTAAGTGCTTTATTTGGGAAAAGCTCTCAAACACTGAGCTTAAAGTATTCTATATGAAACATAGGCATTTTGGTGTCAACTAACATGCCTCTGGGATTGCTGATAGTCCCTTTTTCATTTTGCAGAGTGGCAGCATGACTGCTTAATGTTAGATTCCCTACAGCAAAGAAAGAACTTGATATACTCATTGCCAACCGGTGGTGGAAAAACTCTTGTAGCTGAAATAATAATTCTCCAAGAATTACTCTGCAGGCAGAAGGATGTTCTCATGATCCTGCCATATGTTGCCATTGTCCAAGAAAAGGTCTGGATACAGTATTTCTGATACACTTTTTTACTTTCTCACTTGCCTGTTTTCAGCAAGCTCCCATGGTTTTTATGAATATACGGTGGGAAGTGAGTGATCTGTCTTAAATGCTGCTCTGAGGGTCAGTAATTTTGTAATGGAGCAGACATAAATGATGAGGTGAAGATGTTGAGTTATGACATAAAGGGTGCTGAATTTTGAAATAATGGCTTTTTGTGATGTTTCATTCTGTTCTGCAACCTAAGAGCTGTGCTGCCCAACTTGCTAAGGAAGTGATTGTAAAATAAAAATCAACATTTTTGATATAAAGGGAAAGTTAGTTTCAGAGAAGCGATGAAACCTAGCTTGATAATATGTGTAGACATTTCAGTTTTGTACTGCAATAGGTATTCTTAGCTACTATATGTTCACTAATTCTAGAAGCTGATTGTGATGTGGGTTGGTTTTATGCACACTGAGTTCTTGAGGCAGGTCTGAAATCCAAAATGAGCGTGAATTTATTCTCTAATTGATTTTCTCATAGGTTAGAGGTTTGTCGAGTTTTGGGATAGAATTGGACTTCCTGGTTGAAGAATATGCAGGAAGTAAAGGAAGATTTCCACCAATCAAAAGGAGAGTAAAAAAATCTCTTTATATTGCTACTATAGAAAAAGGACATGCTCTGGTGAACTCCTTAATCGAAACAGAAAGAATCGATGACCTCGGCCTGGTTGTGGTAGATGAGGTAGGCCACAAGATGTACTCAGATTTATCAGATGCAAGTTCTTTTAGGTTTTTAATAAGCAGTTATTTAGGAAGGAGCAGCTTTTTGCTTGCTTGGTTTAGCCTAGAGTGTTCATCATGAAATTACTTTTATTTTTTGTGTTCTGAATTGGTATGTAATTCTGTAGTTTTGAAAGTTATTTTTCGTTAAATGAAGCATTTATTGCTATTTCAGAGTAATAAATTTTATATTGAGAGATCTACTGCTTGTCATTTAGAAGTCTCTAATGGGTTACAAAAACACATGAAGAATGTTAATTGTGTGGAATGTATTTTATGAAGACCAGAACTTAACTCTTAGATGTGTAACCATGCAACTTTGTGTCTGATATTAGTAGTGACCCAGTGAAACATTGACAAAAAAGAAAAATACCAAGTAACATTTGGCTGTGAGAATTGCCCCTTACTGTGCTTTTAAGTGGTGGGGCTGACTTGTGCTACCCAGTGTTGGTTGTGGGCTTCAATAACGTGTGTAGCATCTAACAGGGATTTAACTCATGGAATTCTTAAGGCTGACTGACCATACTTTAACACTGTAGCTTCTATACAGAGGGCAGCTGAAGCACTAACTTCTAGTTTTTCTGGAAGCTGGCTGCTAGGAATGTTTTTACTCTAAGGGCTGCTTAAAACATGTTTTGTTTAAAATTGCCTTAGACCAGTGAATACAAAGATCTCCATGCTGTTTACTGTCAGGAGTTAACTGTGTCAGTTGTGCTCTAGTTAAACGGAAGTTAATCTTGTTTATGGAAGGTAAATCTTGTTGTCCACATTTGCCCTTGAGTCTGTTTTTTGGTGATTCTTAAATGCTTTTTAAGTGAGTTTATATATCTGAACGTAGCAATCCAAGTTTACACAAGGGATGTCATGAGGAAGTCCAACAAAGACAGTTCTGTAGTATTTATTTAGGTCTATATATTTTGAAAGTTTTTTTTAAAAACACTGGCAACTCAGTAACGTTCTTGCATTTTTTTTTTCCCTGTCTGTGCACAGCTGCATATGCTTGGTGAGGGCAGTCGTGGAGCAATACTGGAAATTACTCTGGCGAAAATTCTTTACACCAGTAGTAAGTCAGGGCTACAGTTAATGTCATTAACATTTCATAGTTGTGGTCTCTCTAGGGAGAAGTCACACTCTCACTTTCTGGATTTGTGCTGTTTTGGCTGCTTTTGAAAAACGTGGCATGACTCCATGTATTAACAGCATTTACTCATTAAGTGTTAATTGACACTCTAATGATGGGCTGGGTGTTTTTGAAGCTCTTTTGATACTTCTCTGGGAAATCCTGAGTATTGTCAAATGTCTTCCATTTCTTTGTAGGAGCCCTGAAGCCATTCCAATTAAATGCTCTGTTTTTACATTTTGGTCTCTGGTAGTATTTTGTAACTTAGTATTATTTCTTAGTTAGTATTTCTTTAGTAGCCACCTTTCCCTTCAAACCTGCTACTTTGGCATTGTGAAAGACTAATGATGTAGAAGGAGTCTTATGTCTTAAATACTGAACAGAAGTGACATGGCAACAAATTTATTTTAACTTCTGTTTTACAGAAAAGACACAAATCATTGGAATGAGTGCAACATTAAATAATGTTGGAGACCTGCAGAAGTTCCTGCAAGCAGAGTACTATGCTAATGATTTTAGACCAGTACGTATACAAGTTGCCAGGAACTAGTAAAGAAGATATTTGCCCTTAAAATTATAGTAACTCTGATTAGGATTGTGTCACAGCTTTTGTGCTTAATTGCACAGTATAATATAAGGCCTGCTATTGCTCTCAGTTGCTAACAGTACAATAAAGAGCACTATGGATTTCTAAATACACAAATGCAATAACCTTTATATTGCTATGCTAAGGCATTTGTTTCATTTTAACTAAAGCAATTCCTAAATTACAGGTACTTTGATGAATCATTGCAGTCCATTTGATTTAACTAGAATCTGTACTGCTGGGGCTTGTATGCTGTCAGGACACCATGGTTTATGAATAGTTCATGGAATACAATATTTGGCATTCTCCATTATGATCCCATGCTTTATCAAGTCAAATAATTAAAACAATTAACTTCTTTTAAAAATTCTAAACTGTGTGGTTGTGTACAAGTGTGTGTATGACGTGATGCTTAGAAAAAAGCCATAGCTGTACATCAGCAACAGCTTTAGAGAAAACTGGGTAATTTAACTGAAGTTTCTCTCTGGCTTCTATCTTGCTAGGTAGAATTAAAAGAATATATAAAGATACGAGACACCATTTATTCAGTTGACAGCAAAACAGAAAATGGCTTTTCTTTTTCACGTCTCCTTAATTTCAAGGTAAACACAAAGTGCATATAGCTTCTTTGAACTGTTGTGAAAGATATTATTTTACACTGATTTGCTTACAGACCTTTTACTAGAGAAATTACTTAAACATGATCAATCATTTGTAGTACCTGTGAGAAAGAAGTGGTAGGCTTTGGGAAGGAAAAAAGTCTTAAAATACTGAATGCTTAGCTTGATTTTCACTTCTTTTTTACTCTTTAAGGTAGAGGTTTCTTCAGTACTTTGATGTGTGGAGAGTAATGTGTTTGAGTATTCCACATACTCGATGTTTTATGTTTGGGGGTAGCTTTTCTCAACAGTTGATCACTCTTAGTACTGAAAAAAAATTTCTTTTGGGAGGTTTGCCAGCTTACCACTGCCTTGTAGGGATTAATTTCAACTTTTACAAAGGAAAACATGTCTTTTGGTAGACTACCAGTATCACAAGTGTTGCCAAAAGAAAATTAAGTATTAAGGGAAAAAAGCAAAGAACTTGATTTGTGTATCCACGTATCCCTCAAGTTAGATGTCTTTCAAGTGAGGATTGGGAAAAAAGTTTATCCTACAACTTCTTGGAATTGCATCACATTGAATCCAATGGGAGTATCAAGCAATGGTTGAGAACAAGTATTGAATATTTAGGTTATGACTTAATTTCTAAGTTTAAATATTTGTCAATCTATGTTTATTACAGTATTCTAGTAATCTGGAGAAAGCAGATCCTGACCACATCATCGCACTGGTTACTGAAGTTATTCCTAAATATTCCTGCCTTATCTTTTGTCCCACTAAAAGGAACTGTGAAAATGTGGCTTCAATGGTGTGCAAGTACCTCAAGAAGTAAGTTTCTTTTTTTTTTTTTAATTATATGTGAGATAATTGCTTACAAGTTAGGATTTATTGTCATCTAGTTTGCAAGTATCTTTCCCTGGTGATTAGAAGTAAATTCTTTGAACATAGAATCATATAAAGTTGCTAACTGCATAAGTGATAGCAAACTGTGAAAGGCTTATGAAACAAAAGCTTTAAAAAAATTCCTACTTTTATACCAAAATAGTTGAAAGAAATAATTGTCAGAGGACAAGTGCTAAAGAAAATAAGGAAAAGCATACTAAATTAAACTAACTTTGTGTCCCTTTGGCACTGGTTTCTGGAAGCTTAGGAAACAAATGTTTTTCTCTATAGCCTGGTATTTGGTCATGTATTTTAGTAGTCAGTTGAATATCTGTGTTCCATACCCACTTTGGAATTGTAAGTTGTAAAATGTAAACCAGGCTTCATTAACAAGGAAAAGAAAGTAAAACATAAGATTGACTTCATTTAAATATGATTCGATCAGCTCATAATGATCTGGCAAAGTTAAATTTATGTAGAAAGAAACTATATTAAAATGAGCAATCCCCTCCCTTGCTATCAAAATTGAAACCATTTTTAGATGTACCTATAACCTTCACTACTGGCCCTATATCCTTTGTTTGGTGCACTCAATATCTACACCCAGCCAGTATTTGATCCCTTCTGTTCTTGTGCTTCCAAACAAGAAGGGTTCTATTGCAACTAAATCAGCCTCCTGTGCACAGCTGCCTTAAAGTTGCTGGAAATAACTATTTCTACAATCTAGATGTTAGAGGAATGGATGATGAACAGAAATAGACAGTAAGCATGTCTCTTGGTTTTTATTTTCTTTTTAGTTAATGATTGGTCAAAGTCTAAAGAAATGCTTTTCCTCCTCCAAGAGAATTTAGAGCTCACAGGGAGAAAGAGAAACAAGATCTCATCGAGAACCTAAAGAGTATTGGAAATGGAACTGTCTGTCCTGTTTTGAGGCAAACAATCCCTTTTGGTATTGCCTATCACCATGGTGGTCTTACAAGTGATGAAAGAAAAAGCATAGAGGAAGCTTATTCTGCAGGTATCCTGTGTCTGCTTGCTTGCACAGCCACTCTAGCTGCTGGAGTCAACCTGCCAGCTAGAAGGTTAGTAACCGAAACATTTAGTTTTTGCATTGGCTTTTTGCTTTGTAAAAAAAATTTTTTTAATAAGTTGGAAATCTCAGTGCTAATTAAAGTGTGTTTCTGCTTTTACCAGCAAATTGGAAGTTTGAGGGATTTCGTATTCATCTTAGGACATAAGACTGTGTAGTATTTATGTAGGAAATGTGAATCAGTAGGAAGTACCTCAGAGTACATCCCTGAAGAGCACTTACCTAAATGGATTAAGCAAAATTTAATAAAGTGAAAAATGCTTCAGTGTTTTTAGTAGGGTTATTCAAGACAACAGTGGTTTATTTAGATACTGCCCTTAGAGCAGTGTTTAAATTGTAAAATAAATCTTTTCCAAGGAGGAATATGTTTTAACACAAAAATGTATTACTTTTTCACATACAAGTTCTGTTTATGGCACTGCTGTACTCTGTGTGACCAAAGACTGTTTGCTAAGAATCCACTGCTTGGTACACATTTAATACACCTTAAATAATTAATTAATTAATAATAATGCTTTACAATTGATTTACACATCTGTCCAAAGAGGTGCATTTGATTTTTATTAGCTACTAGGTAAAGGACGCATACAAAGAATGATTTTGAATTTGTAACATTTTATTTCTGCTTTAGTAATTTGAATATAAAGCATAACTTACTAAGGACTTCTTTGTAGGGTGATTCTCAGGGCTCCTTACGTTGCCAATGACCTCCTGAAGAAAAACCAGTATAAACAAATGATTGGAAGAGCTGGTCGAGCTGGTATTGACAGTGCTGGAGAAAGTATTCTCATAGTGCAAGAAAAAGACAAACACTTGGTAAATCTTACAAAGCTGTTGGTAATTTAAATTGCTTGGTTAAGATGGTGGAAAAAAACAGGAGCTGAGCTGCCTAGCTTAATTTTTGTTCACTTCTTAAAACTGTATTTGACTTTTGTAATAGTACTGTTATGTGGTTTGTTTTCAGATGTCAGCTGTAAACCTCAGATGTTTAGACTTCTGTGCATAATTCAGCTTGTAAAGAAAATTGGGGGGGGTTAAGTGTAAAATTAATGCATGAATATTCATCTGTACTGATACATTCCTTACTCATTTTAGGTTCAGGATTTAGTTCACAGTCCTTTGGAGAATTGTTACAGTAATCTTCTGCTGGAGTTGAACAAGGGAATGCAGAGCTTGTTGTTATCATTGGTTGGACTGAAGGTATCAATTAAATCTTCTCTGTGGGCAACCTAAGTGCTTGGAAATGCCAAGAAAATGTCACTTGTTGAGTCTGTAGAGAAAGACAGACTGCTTAAACACTTCGACTTACAAGTTCAGAGCAGCTTCTAATCAGATAAGGACAAAAATTTGATTAATCTTTTCATTTAACTCACTTATTAAGTAATCAAGTAACACAATTACTTTATGTGTAAAAACAAAAAATATATCTATTATTTTATATAGTATTAGTATTTCTGTTTTTGATACTTGATTCAGAATACAAATAAAACAGGGGAAATGAGTTACATGATGCAGTATCTATAATAATAGAACAGATGGAGAGTAGTCCCATGAGATCCACCACCGAGTATCTATCATTCTATTCGTTGGGATGTATTTCTATAGAAACACAAACTCCTTCTTTATTCAGTAATTTTTCCTGTATCTTATTAAATGTGTGAAATTATAACTTTAAATATGCTAATAATTTCCCAAACTGTTGCAGATAGCAGTTACCCATGAGGAAGTGAACAATTTTATGTGCTGTACATTGCTGGGTGTTCAGCAGCAGCTGCTGTCTAAAGAGAAAAGCCTCTCAGAGATAATTAAAGATGGGCTGGAAAATCTAAAAGAAAAAGGACTCCTAAAAGGAAGAATATCTGAGAAGGACCACAATTCCAAATGTACACTGACAATCACACCCCTGGGTAAAGCTACCTATAAGAGTAAGGCTTTTTTTATTCTTATTATTAAACTGCAATGAAAAATAAGTTGCAGGGAAACAGTTTTACTACATGATTTACTGGACTGAAAATGGGAGTGAAGGCAATGGGAATGATGTGTAATAATACTGATCCCAGTGGGAACAAAACCAGAGCTATACCCCTTAAAAATGACTTAAAGATTTGATTTAGTGGTTGTAATCATAGTGACTCAGGACCTTGTTTTATAATTCATTGTTGTGAATAGGTTATTGAAAAACAAGGATTTCTTGGAAAGCTTAAGAGGGAAAGGGAGTATCTGACATGTAGACCAATTGTAATAAAAAAAGTATATCAGGAAGTTTTCCTGTATATCATAAAGATTTTGGGGTATGGAATGCTATTGAAATAGGATGAATCTGAAGGGTTCCTTCAGTCTACAACATTATTGCAGGATTTCATTAAAGCCAAGGCATTTCACAAAGCACTCCAAAACCACACAGAATGAACATGCATGGAAATAGGTGACTGCCTCTCCTCAGTTTTGCTTCACTGCTAATGTTAGGTCAGAACACTTACTCAGGTTACAGATACTGCTCCCCAGTTCAGATGGCAGAACAAGCTTTTGTGGAAGATAAAGACTGATTCTGTGTTAAAATGTACTTCATTTAACTCTGCATGCCTGTTTATAATTATACTTATTCTTACCCTCTGTGCTTATTCTAGGCTCTATAGACTTGGCATACTGCAATCTTCTGTACAGAGAATTGAAGAAGGGTTTGGAGGGCCTGGTTCTTGAGAGCAATCTTCATCTTCTATACCTGGCAACTCCCTATGATTTGACTTCAAGCTGTAGCCCAGATTGGATGATATACTTGAGACAGGTGAGAATTTGCTAGCAAACGTGCATTGGGGCATTCAGTAATCCTGGGTATTAAATTTGCAGGGGGTTTGTACACAAAGGACATGTAATGGGGTAACAATTTGATGGGAAATATGCTATTTTTTTTACTGGGGAAGCACTAAAGTCTGCTTGATTCTGTTAAAATGTGGCATTCAGAGATGGGCAATTACAGATAATTCAAACAAGTAGGCAAAGAAGCTGTAGATATACCTGTGACTAGTGACTGTAATACTACTCTACTGATTCTATAGAGATCCTGAAAAGCACTGTTTCACTGTAAATAATACTCTTGTGTTCCCTATAATATGAAAAGAGCTAAATATCTGAAAAATCTTTACAAAATCTTATTTTAGTTCAACCAGCTAAGTGCAGCAGAGCAAAAAGTAGCAGATATTGTGGGAGTACCTGAAAGCTTTATTACAAAAAAGGCTTCTGGTCAAGCCATCAGAAAGGTAGGTTGGAGATTTCTCATACCTAAGATAACAGTTTAGTAATTTCATTTGGTAATTTACAAATTCTAGATTATTTTTCTGCTAGTGTTGTTTATTACTGCTCTGATTGTTAAAGTTCTTTTAACATCATTGGTTGGTTTTCTTCATTTTTTAATGTCTTTGTGTGTAATATAGAAATGTTTTAAAGCTGTGAGGGGAGTAGAGATGAAAAGATTTGCCTTGTAGTGCTAACAGAACACCTGCAGTGTGATACTGACTCTGCATTCCAGCTTGTTTTATTCCTAGAATGTGGACATGGCTGTGGTGAACAGGCTCTACCTGACGTTTGTCCTTTATACCCTACTGAAAGAGACCAATGTATGGAGTGTTTCAGAGAAATTTAACATGTCCCGAGGATATGTGCAAAATCTCCTCAATTCTGCTGCCTCCTTTGCATCCTGTCTTCTACATTTCTGTGAGGTACTGTGTTAAAAGAATGTAAATAAATTCTTTATGGTTTGGTTTTGCAAAATCTGGAGTTTGGTTCTCTTACTTTAGAACTGAATACAGGTGTGGTATTCCACCTTTCCTGTGCAAAGTTATTTTTCCTTTTGAGCAAAGCATGCTCATACAATGACATTTCTGATAGTAGAAGTAAGCTTTATGCACTGAGAGTGTGAAAATACACAAATTGTACAGGGCATTGATCACTGTCAGTGCTGTTGGGGAGATAATTGAAATTATGTATTGCTTCTCCTTTAGAATTGCCCCAGCTTTGGGATGTTCATTTGAAGAGTGCTGAATACACCTCTGCAACTGTCTGAAAGGATGACTAGAAATAATTGTGCTTCCCCCATCTGAAAGCCAAATATATGCTTACCACAGGAGAGTTTTGGCAGTCATATTCCCCAAATACAGAACTTTGGATCTGATTTTTAGCCATCTTTGTCTCTGCAGGAATTGGAAGAATTCTGGGTTTATAAAGCCTTGCTGACAGAACTTACCAAGCAGTTGACATACTGTGTTAAGACAGAACTCATCCCTCTGATGGAGGTAGCAGGGGTTCTAGAGGTCAGTGAACCTGGCTCGATGAAACTTTTCGATGTAAACTTGTGTCCTAAATGTTACTGTGCCTTTCAAACGTATCTGGAAGACCAAACTAATTTGTTACGGGGAATCCAGCTTAATGTGGATATTCCACCACAGCCTGGAGGTTGGGGGAAAAGGGAGCTTTTGAGGAAATGGGAGCTGTAGCCAATGTTTTTCTTCTGGCTGCTGCCACAGCAGCTGTGAAAATACTGTATTTGGACAATAATTTAGCTATATACTCAGTTGGAAAACAGAGCCCAGGTTTCTTTTGTGGTAAGGATTCTTCAGTTCATGGGAATAAAAAGGAATAAGAATTTACATATTTAAGTTAGAAGATCCTTACAGAAATATGCAAAGTCCTGTTGGGAACTTTGACTTGGGCAATCACTTGCAGTGGTGCATACACTTTAAATAAGAAATTTAACCAGTCTCTGAGTCAAGGACTCCTATTAAAATAAAAGCTCTTTTGGGGCTTCAGTCCAAGGTTATGCTCTTTGCAAAATGATTTAACTTGCCTATCCAGCCTGTTGTAGAATCAGTTTGTCAGAAAACCATTGAATTTAGTGGTAGTAAGGCTTTAATCTAAGAAGCTAAACAAGACAGACACCTCCAAAGAATGTGGGACTGTTGTTCCTGACAGTGACAGTGAATGCATGAAACATGGCAACAAGAGAAGACAGCAGAGTTGGTATCATCTAGGCTCAGAGGAAATAAAGGCAAATGGGTTCCTGAGAGCCCAGTTAAGATTGCTAGGGTGGTAAATCTTAGTGGTAAAGCTCTGCTTTTGGGCTATAAAGATTCTCAGTGACTATTCATGTTAGAAAGAGAAGAAAGAGAGTTGGATTGATATGCAGAATTAAATGTTTGAGGTTGGTGCAGAGGTTAACAGTTATTCTTATTTCCTGTTCTGATAATCTAACACAGTTTTGTACTTTCAGGCACGAGCAAAACAGCTTTACAATGCAGGGTACAAAACTTTAGCACACTTGGCTAATGCAAATCCAGAAACTCTGGTCAAGATGATTGAGCACTTGTCACGACGTCAAGCCAAACAAATTGTTTCGTCTGCAAAGGTGAGTTAGAAACAAAGCTATTCTTTGTTTCTATGTGAGTGCTTCAGAACTCCCAGTGTGTCAAAAGTGGATGTTTGAATGCCATTAAAAGGGAAGGATTTAGTTTACTCGTGAAGGTATGTTTATGATCCAAACCCTGATCTGTACTAAGAGCAATCTGTTGTACACAGGATAGTGCCAAGTGGTGCTGCTTTTCAGAGGGGCAGCAAAGGGCAAAAGTGCTTGACAGCTTGTCTGATGAAATGGGGAAATTGAATTACTACAGTATTCTCTGTGCTGGAAATGCTTAGTTCTGCCAATATCTCAGGACTTATCTTACAGAAGTTCTAGTGGTGGTTGTGACAAAAGAATAGGACTTTTAGGGTTGTAGAAATGGAAACCAACAAGGTGCACAGTTAACCTCACCTATTTAGGTTGCTTTGTCATGCCTTTTTATTCTTTCCTTTCTTTTCCATTTTGAATATGCAGGTTCTGTAACAAACACTGAGTTGTGTCTAAACAAAAAATACAGAAAGTGCTTTATCAAGTGATAGTATTCTCTATCTCCATTCATCCCCTGCTGTTGCAATGGCATTGGCTTCACGTTTAATTCTACTAAAAGAGCAAGTTCTTGGTGAAGTAAGGGAATGTCCAGAATAAAAGGATGGGTGATTGGTGTAAAAATAAGGCAGTCAATTAGAAAGTTTTGGTTTGTACATTCTCACGAAGTAAACATGCTGACTTTGGGGGTTATGCACCTAAAAGGTCACGTTCAGATAATGTTGCTGTAGACTTCTTGCTGCTTTTTTACTTTGCTGCTGTGGGAGCCTAAAGAAAGTGATATATGCATATTCCTTATCTACATCAATGCAAAATCTAGCAGTCTAGCCTACTCTCATGCTCAGTTATTAAATTAATGGAGTTTTTTCTAACTGGGAAGTTAGAAGAGTGCTTGCATGAGGTCTTGTTCTTCTCCAACTGCCAGCATCAAACAGTCAGGGCAGTGGATTAAACAACTGCTGATAGCAGGATGTCTGTATGTCTGTTGTAAAATGCTGTAGTAAGAAATTTCAAATAAAGGAAGAAGTTGGTAACTCAGCAGGCACAACTTTAAAAATGTGTACTCCAATGTGGAAAATAAATGTCTAAGGTTAAAAATGTTCCTTAACAGTTCCAGACAAAACTGTTTATGTTCTGTAAATTTGGTAAATTATGTGGTGACAGAATCCAGAAAACCAATTGTGTGCTCTATTAAATTTTGTGTGACTGCTTTTTAGATGGGGGTACTCTAATCAGCAAAAAAATGTTAGTGCAAATGTTAGTTGCCTTGAGACAAAGCTGCTGCAGTCCTGGGAGCAGCAGCAGAAGTCTTTTACAGACCCAGGTGCAAGTTTGGAAAGAAACACTGGTGTTTTAATCTGTCTAAGAGTTATAGCCAATGCTTGTATTTGTTTTCTAATTTTTGCTTCTTTGTTTTTTCTTATTGTAGATGCTGCTGAGTGAAAAAGCTGAGGCTTTACAGGAAGAAGTCGAAGAACTCTTAAAGGTGCCAACAGATATCCCAGGGACCCACTGACTCTTATGAAGAGAAATCATGAATCCAAAATTTGGATATTTTAAAGTTTTTTACCTCTCCTGTTTAAAGCTGCTGTAATTTAATAAATATTTAATGCCTTTTGTAAAGTGCAATTTTGAGTGAGTTCTGAGTTCAGAATGTTTCCTGGAAAGTGGACTTCATTTGAAGGTTTGGATTATGAACTTCTTGAGCAATAGGACAGAATCATCTTAATTAATTCCTGGTTTTAGATATAGCCCTAGGAGTGCTTTGGGCNCCTCTGGCCCTGTTCTGACAGGGTCCATGGCTTTCTTGTGCTGAGAACCCCAGACCTGGATGCAGCATTTCAGGTGGGATCTCATGAGGGCGTGAAAGTAGTTTTGAATCATGGTAGCCAGTGTACTGGCAACACCTACACACGGCATTTCTGTGTAAAATTGAATGCCTCTTCTCAGTAAAGGAAAAGTAAGATAAACCTTCATTAAACTGGGGCTTGTTACTCAGGTCAATTATGCTAGGGTTCTAGAAATAAACAGGAATGTTTTAAAATCCAGTGGGGACGTTAGATGTTGAATGGTTGACAGGGGTTATGGTGAAAAACTGATGAAAATGCTAGTATTCTATTGCTCATTTTGCTGTGGCATTAGAGAAATCATAAGTAGCGAATGCATACATTCTTTATAAGCCTTTATTTAGCACAAACATGCCTCTAAACCCATACTTATGATACTTCATAGTGGCTTACACAGTTTGGATAAATGCAACATTTGACTGCATTCAGTATTAAACCAGGTCAGGAATTTAAACCCAGCACTCCTCAGCCGCAGCACGTTTCATTTCCACTGGTACACTGAGTGCCCACAGGGGAATCCCATTACTGATATTTAAGTGCCTAAGCCACAATGGGATTTGGAAACATGAAAAAATGTTAAGTTTGCTCTAAAAGTAGTTGGCCCTCAAGGGCAGAAGTAATATTTGCCATGACTTGAGGCTATGTACGTCTGTCTCTTAATGCCTTGCCCTTTTAATTAAGATATATTTTTGAACAAATGAATAGATTATATTAAATTCTCTACTAGATTATTTGTGTTACAGTCAAACAGCAGACAATGCTTATTTCAGCATAGCTGTGAATACATATATAAGCAGGTGATGTAGTACCTACATAGGAAAACTCAGTTGCCCTAAAGGTTTATTTGTGCTTAATGGTGCATTTCCAAAGTTTGATACAGTTTTGTGTGGATTTGGGGGGGAAAAGAATCCCAGGCAGTTACTATAAAATTATTCACTCTAAGTACTGTGTTATTGCAATAGCAGATGTTGTGGAAATAATCCATTAATTGCTACATTTATTACAGAATAAATGATGAGCTGGTAACCTCTGTTGCAATTCTTTGCATGATATTTGTACTTGCATGCTAACTAAAGTGTACATTTTTATATATTTATATAGCAGAGGAGAACAACAAGAAAATATAATTCCTGCCAGTTGCTAAATGTACCCTCACACTGTACATGATTGTAACACTAAGCACTGCTGCAAGATCAAGTTTTGATGAGATACACATTTAGGAATAAACTCAAGTATTGCCTACAAATGCCAGAGCTTCTGTGAAAATGGCAGGAAAAACTGGTTTGAAACAAGAGAGTGGTTTTAAATCTGCATAAAGCTGGTCTGGAAAGAAAAAGAGGTTGGCATTTCTTGTCTCTGCTGTTGTGTTTACACAGGCTGTGCTCTGCCAGATGGATGAATGCAACTCTCCTAAGGCTTTCTCTGTGACCTTTGAGAGCATCAGCCATGAAATGAAGCTGCACTAATTTGCACTGAAACTTTGCTATATGTAGCTTGTCTTGTTTTCCTGAAATCAAGCTTTTCAGGCTAGGCAGTCCATGGATTTCATACTGCTTTTTCTTCCTGTAGTATTTATTAATGTGTGATTAAATGCTTTTCACATAAAGCTTTCTTACCTGGGCTTTTTCCCTGGGTAAAGATGGGAGAGGAGGAAAAAAGGAATACAACAGATGCTGGTCATGGTGTTTTTGTGCTGCCAGATGATGCTGAGATACTTCAGTATCAAGTACAGAACTGAGGTCATTATATATATATGTATGTGTGTGTGTGTGTAATATTCATATATATTTATATATATAACATGCAGGTGTTGGAATGGGTATGCATTAGTTTGGTAAATGTCTGTTATGGGTGGATGTGCTATGGGAAAGCTTATGCTAAGGATGGGTTCAAGAGGTTTTGGACAAGTAAATACTCATTTCCCTCTTACTTCAATTGGATGTTTTTATCCTAAGGCCTGTGTTAAAAAGAAAGAAGCAACATTGATGAATTTATCTTATTTCTATGTAAAATAATGGTAGATGCTTCAAAGCTAAAGTAGGTCATAAAAACATGGATGTTCCTGCCGTGTCTTCAAAGCCCACAGTAAATTGTATCAGAGCTATTGTGTGTGAAAGTCTGCTCAGGTGCAAAGATATGCTCTGACCTAAAACCTCAGAGCATATTTCTCAGTTTTTATTTCTATTCACTCCACTTTCCAACTTGCCCATGTAGACCAGTTCTTGTGTTTGTGTGATTCCCTTCCTTGCCCTGAGTCATGATTCTGTACTCTCAAGAACCTCTGTACATAATTTACTGAAAATGGTCTCTCTGGAAGGACTGGTAAGAGTCAGGCTTAGGGTAATATTTAGCTGTTAATTTTCATTGTATGAATGAGACCTATTGTGTTCCTGTGTTCTGGAAAGCTGTTTCTGCATGAGTTAGTCCTGTCTAGCTCTCACTTTGTCCTTCCTTTTAAAGCTTCATTTAATCTCTGTGTGCATTTCAAAGAGAACTACTAAAATCTAGACCCAAAGTGTCATTTCCATCTCTGAACAAACAGTGTGTGCCATCTCAGACTCCCATAACCAGCTGGGTTCAGAAATAAAACCAGCTAGGAGTGCTGAGAGCTGTGTGCTGTGTCAGGACAAGGTCTGGCTGCAGGCTTGGGGCAGGGAGGAAGAATAGCTTACAAAACCACTTTGATAGGCATCTCTGTTTTTACAGTTTCCATGCTTTCTTGGCATCAGCTTAGCCTTAGTTTCATCTTCCTGAGGCTTTTTACATAGAAATAGAGCAGTACCCTGACACAGGCCAGCTCTGTTCACCTGCCCAAACACTGCTCTGCTGTAAGAATTTTTTGCCTTTTGTACAGGCAGCTCTTTCCATCTGAATTCCCTTAATATGCACAAGGTAAAGCACTAACATAGATTTAGATTAGATATAGATTAGATGATATAGATATAGATATAGATATAGATATAGATATGAATGTATCAGTTCTTGGTGCTTGCCCAGGAACAGCAGTTGTGCCCCTGTTAGCAATAGCATGGTGCTGCTGCTGTCAGGCAGTTGAAATTCCTGGAAAGTTTTATTTTTAGTTCTTTCTAGTTACAAAACCTAGTCATCACAGGGTGTTTTATGGCATCACTGTCATGGGAGAAGCAGGACTGCCTGATAGGAGCTGCAAGACCAAAGCATTTGAATGTTACAAGGCAGGGTGTAGGATTTCTGGGGAGTGAGGAAGTGGGATTGGATGCGTGTTTGGACCTGGCTTCAAGTAATGCTTAAGTGGGCTTAAACCTAGTCCTGCTTCTTAAGTGCTCCCCTTGTAGCTCATAGGGCACCACTCAAATTCTGCAATAATTTCCATGAGTCCAAATACATCTGTACTGATCTCCCCTACTCTGCAATATTTTAAAATGTGTATGAAGCTATGTGAAAAATGCCCAGGCAAAAGCTACTGCTTCTCTTTTAGTACCTCAAGCTCTTAAGATGATGCTAGAGGGCATTGTTTTCCAGATATAAGGTTTTGCAGGCTGCTAAAAACACAACACGTGCAAGAATTTACATACACACACCTGTACACAGTAACGGAATCCAAATCATAGCCTTGACCCTTTGAAATACACACCTTGTGCCTTTGCTGTGAAAAATACACCACAGTGGCACCACAGTGGCAAGTGACTCAAAGTGCCTCTTCTCAAAGAAGATCATGGAGGAAATGAAGGCAGAAGTAGGGAATTCCAACAGAAAAAAACTGTGCACAGGCTGCATCTTGCCTGACGGCTCCTGACCTTTCCTGTATCTGTAGTAACAACCTTAGCTAGGTTTGCAGCAATGATTTTCCACACACTGAACTACATTCTTACATCCTTAGTTTAGCCATGGGGCTGGGTAGTTTGTTTGGTACTCCAGCCATCTGCTGACGGATGAGTTACTCCTCTGGCAGATAGTCACCCCAGCCCTTCCTGGGGCGTAGGCACATAATTGGTGCTGCACCCCCAAAATGGGAGCATTACCCTGACTAAGATACTGAGACGGTCAGAAGTGTCACTGATGTTTCCTTTCCGGCAGGGCTGTGAATGTGTTTATCAGAAACAGAGTTAATTTGGTCGAGTTCTTCAAGTTCTGGTGGAGAGTTACTTAATAGTACAAAAATGTAGTGCGAGCAGGAAGAGGAAGGGCCAGGCAGGCAAGCACTTGAGCCACACTGATTAATGCTCAAACTTCGATGCAAGTGGGAAGTGCTGCACCCAATTAAAGTAACATATTCGAGCCTGTTCCAGCAGACAGCTGTTTTCAAAACAAACTTCATATGAAACATGGACACTTCAGGATGAACAGGTGCAGGTGGAAAATGCAGTGGTGGTGCTAAGTGGTATTGATTAAAAACCCTGCAAATGTTTCAGCAGTGTACATAGAAACTTAGAAACATTCTTGCAGTCCAGAAAGCCAACTGTAATCGGGGCTGCATCAAAGGGAGAGCGGGCAGGAGGTAGAGTGAGGTGGTTGTCCCCCTCTACTCCAGACTCCATCTGTGGTACTGCGTCCAGCTCTGGGTCCCCCAAAATAAGAAGGATTTGGACCTATTAGAAGGCCACAAAGGTGATCAGAAGGCTGGAGCAACTCTCCTTTGAGGAGAGGCTGAGAGAGCTGGGGTTGTTCAGCCTGGACAGGAGAATACTCCAGGGTGACCTTCGAGCACCTTCCAGTACCTGAAGGGATGACAAGAGAGCTGGAGAGAGACTTTTTACAAGGGCATAAAGTGATAGGACAAGAGGGGAACATCCTTAAGCTGAAGGAGAATTAGTTTAGACTTGATGTCAGGAAGAAATTATTTACTGTGCATGTGGTGAGGCACTGGCACAGGTTGCTCAGAGAAGCTGCAGACATCTCATTCCTGGAAGTGTTCTAGGCTGGGCTGGATGGGGCTTTGAGCAACCTGGTCTAGTGGGAGGCATCGCTGCCTATGGCGTGGGGTTTGGAATAACCCAAGCCATTCTATGATACTAAGCCATACCTCCTCCGTGGCTGCAGCTGGCTCTTTCCCGACAGGCCTCCCGGGCAAGGCCAGCTGTCACCAAAGAAGGAGTTTCGGCACAGACTGGACTCTGCAGGGAGCACCTGGGGGCAGGCCCAGAGCCAGCCTGAGTCTTTTTTGTAACAGTAATTCCAAGTTTCATGCCTCTGTAATTAGAAGGTACACATGTTCCAACAGTGTAGCAGGGGGAGGAGGGTTTCAGCCCGATACGGCTGTGTGCTGCTGGGACTCGGTTTCTCGCAGGCGGCAGCTGGGGTGCCAGGCTGACATCTCAGCCCTGGAGCAGCAGCGTTCAGCCTGTAGCCATTTTCCAGCCCGCTGGTTGGACACGGAAATGCCCAGGGCCACTCGGGCAGAGCGGGATGCCGGAGGAGGCGGCTGCAAGCCTGCAAAGGTGTGAGCAGGAAAGGAACCAGCTGGAAACACAGGTTCATTTTGCAATCGTTGAGGCACTTGGGTAACCCCGGGTTTCGGGCGTCTTGGCGCTGATTTGAGGCTCGAAGATGCTGTAGGAGCCCTTCCAGAGGGTGAGGAAGGTCCTGCTCAGGCCAGCGCGGTTCTTCCCGGCGGGGAGAGGAGCGCTGCAGCCCCGGGCCCGCCCTCCGCGGGGGTGGTGCCGGCGGCGGCGGCGCGGCGGGCCGGGAGGGGAGGATGCTGCTGCCGCTGCTGCCGCTCCTGCTGCCGCTGCCGGCGCTGGCCGAGGGGCAGCGGGCGGCGGTGCTGCGGCTGGGGCTCCGGGGCAGCCCCCGAGGGGAGGTGAGCCCGGCTTTCCTCTCCCTCACGCTGGATGCCAGCCTCGCCCGGGACCCGCGCTACGTCGCCTTGCTCAGGTGAGCCGCCTTTCGCCCCTTTGGGCAAAGGAAAAAGGTCTTGGGCGGGCGGGCCATGCCGGCAAACGCGCTGCGGAGAGAGCTGAGGGGAGCTGGGAGCCCCCCACTCCTGGAACTGGGATCGGGAAGAGGCTGCGTGATCCCCTCTGCTTCGCTGTTCACCAATTCCATCCTCCCAGGGCAGAAAGTGGTACCTTCCGCAGGTGTGAGCCTCGCCGGCTCGTTTGTGCTCGGGGAAGGACTGGCTGGGCTGGGTGAATGCAGGCAAGCGTCAGCTGGGGGATAAGCCTGGGAGAGGAGCTACTTTGCTAGCAGGGAAAAAAAAAAAAAAAAGAGAAGAAACTGGAGAGAATTACGGTTGTTTGGCCTCGAGAAATAGAGGCTTCAGGGTGTCCTTATCGCTTCCCGGAACTACCGGAAAGGAGGTTGTAGTGAGGTATGGGTCGGTCTCTTCCCGGTAACCAGCGACTGGAGGAGAGGAAACGGCCTCAAGTTGCACCAGGGGGAGTTTAGATTGGATATTAAGGAAAATTTCTTCACTGAGAGGGTGGTCATGCACTAGAACAGGCTGCCCAGAGAAGCAGATGGTGAGATCACCGTCTATGAAAGTGTTAAAAAAACATTTGGATCCTCCAGTCCTGATTTCCTTCTTCCCACTACTTGCACATGTTCCTCCTCACTGAGGTGGTGAGAAAGGTGTCACCAGCTTTACTGGAAAGTGCTCAGGTCCCCAACATCCAGCCCCAACCGCACACTTTGAGGTTCAGCCTGGGGCCAGCCCTGCCACCACAAGGAGTAGGAAGTATTTGGTGGCCTCTAATCTGCTTGTTTGTCACCAGGAGCAGATAGTGCCTGACGTGCCTGACGCCCTCTGACGCCTTGCAGTGTCCCCCAGAGAGGGCTGGGTGTCAGTGCTGCACATCCTGCATGGGGTGTGAGCACATCACAGTTATGTTCTTTTGTACACCTGCTTTGATAAAGCTAACACTTGTCCCAGCAGGGACTCTTAATCTCCCTTGGGTACAAAGGCAATTGCTTTCGCTGTAGTCGATGGAAGTTGGGGCTGATGATGTAAAGTCAGTTTTGTGTCCACCTTCTCACAGGACATTTATGTTGCTGTTGCACAAACAAAACCAAAACAGCTGGAGGAGGAGGATGTTTAGGACTAAAAAAACAAGCCCCAGGTCACCTGCTACAGCATGTTCCTCAAAGTGCTTGCCACGTTTACCCTCAACCTACATAAATATAGTGGTTTTCTGTTTCTCGGCATTCCTTCCTCAGCAACTCCAAACTGCATGCCCTGGCAACGGCCCTGTCCCCAGGTTTCCTGAGGTTTGGTGGCACTGAGACAGATTTTCTTATCTTTGATCCCAACAAGGATTCAACTTCAGAAGAAAAAATCCTCTGGGAACTTCAGGCACAGCAAGGTAAAGTGGACATCAGTGTGTTAGACTCAAAACCATCCTGGGTTTTGGAGGGTCTTTGATACAGGCTGAGGATTCTGCAAGGGCACAGCAGCAGCACTGGGGGACCTCCACAGGGTCAGTATTGCTATCATCCATGGAGAGGAGACCTGTGGACTTTCAGCATGGTTTGTGGGAAGAGTTGTGCCAGCCATGGGAAAGTGAGAAAGGATGTGGGGGGAATTGCATCCTCCCTGGCATCTGCTGAGACTCTCCCTTTGCTGTCTTCTGCTCCCTGCAACAGTCTTGGGAGCTCCCCCACTGCCTGGGAGACAGTCAAGGTCAGCCCACAATTTGTGCCTTCATTATGAATATTAAGTAACAAATGGAAGAAATAATCTGACGAGAACAGAGTGTGCAATCTCTCTGCCAAAGCCAGAGAGCTGGGCTGGGGGTGCAGTCTTGCCCTCCTGCTGCTTTCATAGGGCAAGTGCAAACCTGCTGAACCCCTGCCAACTGCTTGAGCTTGGTATTTTCTTTTTGAACTTAGAAAAAGTGCATAAATTCTTCAAGAGGTGTTTCAGATGAAAAAAATCCTGTCTGATCCTGTGGCACATAGCACAACGGTGCAATCCTACACTACTGTACAACCCTGCGATGCTCAGTTTTGAAGTCAAGTGGTACTTTTCCCCTTATAGCACTTTGCTGAGTAGCCACTTCCTGTGACTCTGGCATTTGCCCTTCCCCTCTGGTTATGGCTTGTTCCTGGTTTGCATGCCAAGAAAAAACAGGAAATTTGAAGGAAAAGTGTCTTATGACTCCTGCCAGCGAGCCGTGCAGGGAAGTCAGCATTTTCCCCTGCACGATGGGCAGTGCAGGAGGCATTGTCCTGTTCCCGCCCACAGCAAGGTGGGTCATGGTCCTAGCCACACCACTACATGCCAGGTTGGCTTATCTGCCCCTCAGGCATGGCAGCCCAGGCTTTGTCAGCTCACTGAAACAAGGGTTCGCTGGCTGTGGAGGTGAGGAGTTAATTCCTGTCACCCTTCTGCCTTACAGAGGCTTGTGGCTCGAGGCCTGCATTTGCTGCTGTTGAGAAGCTGCTGCTGGCCCAATGGCCTAGCCAGGAGAAGCTGATTCTTGCTGAACAGAACCGGAAAAAGCACAAAAACACCACCATTACAAGTAAGAATTAAACAGGGGGATCCAATTCTCTGCCCCATGGTAGAAGTGCCATAGGCTGTTAGGAGCTGAAATCACTGAAAAAGAAACATTTCACCCACTCAAAAAAATATTCAGAGAACTCTTTTTCCACTGTTTGCCACCTCACATTTAATAGTATTCAGCTGCAGGAGTTGGGAGGTTCTCAAATCTTGTTAGATGTTGTGTAGTGAGGCCTGACTTCTGGCTGGCTGGGAGAGTTTTGCACATCTGCAGCATCAGGCTAAATAAATACAGGCAGTAAAGATTGTTGCTTGGCCAGAGCTCAGCTAGCACACTCTAACCTTGAGATAAACGCCCTTCCTTTCTCCTCTGTGCAGGAAATACACTGGATATTCTCTACAGATTTGCAAACTGCTCAGGGTTTCACCTGATCTTTGGACTCAACGCCTTGCTGCGGAAAGGTGGCTTGCAGTGGGACAGCTCAAATGCCCAGGAACTGCTGGACTACTGTGCTTCCCAGAGGTACAACATCTCCTGGGAGCTTGGGAATGGTAAGTGCTTGTTGGCCAGGCCAGTTGTCACCTGGAAAAGTACCACCACAGGGTACGGTCTGGTAACTTTGGATGTTTTGGATGATGGCATGTAAAGGCAAGGTGATGTTTTATTAAAAGACATTAAAGTCTTAATTTGCAAAGAGGGATTTCACAAGAAGACACAATGAATGAGCAAGTTGAGATGATTTTGCTGCTCCTACCAGGGCTTTGAGATGAGGTGAACGATGTCCCACGAGGTGCAGAATGTAGCCTATGGGGACTGGCTGGGACAGACTGCTTGAGAGCAGCATGCTGTGTCCCCTGGGCTTTTGGTTTCATGCTCACCTTCAAATATCTCACCCACACCAGGCCAGATCAGGTGAAGCCTTAGGGGACTGGTGCTTCCCATTTGGATGTAACTGCCCTATTTTGTGCCCCAGAAATACAGTGAGGTGTTCATGTGCACATGTCTTCCCTAGAGCCCAACAGCTTCAGGAAGAAATCTGGCATCCACATCGATGGCTTCCAGCTGGGGCAAGATTTTATTCACTTACGCCAGCTCCTGAATAACTATGCCCTCTACCAGCACGCCAAGCTCTATGGCCCCGATGTTGGGCAGCCCCGAAAGCACACTCAGAGACTGCTGAGAAGGTAGGGATGTGAGGTGCCAGCAACACTCCCTGGGGTGGGGCAGGTGTTGACAATTGTGGCTTGTCTGCCCCTAGATGCAAGAGGCTTCAAGGCAGGGATTGAACAATTTTTTTTCTCATGATTGAGGACAACTAAAATCTTACCTGCGTGCATGAGTTCAAGGCTTGACTACTCAGCCAGGTGAAACTCAGCTGCTGGCAGTACATCAGAGGTCCACAGGTTTTTTCCACTGAGCACTGGCTCTAGGGCTGTGCCAACAAGGGCTTTTAGCCTGAGAAACACCCGTGTGTCATACAAACATCAGTTCATCCTCCCAGCAACCTGCTGAGGTGGCCAGGCTGCCCAAAGCCTGAGTAAAAGCCATGGCAAGCCTGGTCCCCAAGCACTCACCATCTGTACTGCCAGCTGGGGGGTGAGTGGGTGCTGTGATTGGTGCTGCACTGGTGGGAGGGCCATGACCCATCACTGGCACTGCTAATCCTCTGCTCTCCACCATGCCCTCTGGTTGCAGCTTCCTGAAATCGGGAGGGAAGGTCATTGACTCTGTCACATGGCACCAGTAAGTACCACTTGGATACCACTGTCAGTCTGATTACTGCCTTGTTTTCTTTACAAAATATCAATTTGAACAGAACTGTCAGTCTCAACAGAGAAGAGAGGGGTGAAATGTGCCTTTTGACAGTTTCTTGGGGGCCTCTCCACAAATTTCTCTGTTCAGAATAAGACATTAATTGAGGGAGCACATCATAGAAATGCTGAAACCTCCAAGGTGTCTACTTGGTGCGGAGACCCAAAAGCTATGGTGGGGGGTTATCACGTAAGCACAGCAGCAGAAAATGCATTGTATGCAAGAGGATCATTTTGCTTGCTCTATTTATGTCTATTTGATAGAAATGAAAAGCCCTGCAGGTCTGGCTGACCCTTGTCCATGGAGAAGTGCTGGCAGCTCCTCCTGCTCCCTTGAGTTTGTTCTCTGAGTCATTTCAGTCTCTGTGGGTAACTCACCCGCAGATCCCACATGCAGTGCCAGCAGCACCAGCATCTGGCCTTTTGCTCTTGTGCAATGACTTTGATTTGGAAGTTTAAGGTGCTCATGGGGGCAGTGGAGTAAGTTGGTCCCAAGGCCATCAACTCCACATGTTTGAAAGTCATTTCCATGTGAAGGCATGTCAAAAGCAGGACATTTACATGCAGCAGTCAGATAACAGTGGGAAAAGAGGCAATACTTATTTTTTATATATATGTATACATACATGAATTATCTCTGTATTTTGAGCTGCTAGAAAGGCATGAAACATGTCCTTTTCCCTTCCGGGGCTGCTCTTTACTAATTTAGGATTATCAGGTTTTAGCTTCCTCTTGTGGCTGGAAGGCTTCAGCTACTTCTGGTAAGACTGAGTGATAGGATGAAATGCAAAAACCACAGGGATCCCAATTTATGTGGATAAACCAGACTTAAAAGCTCTTCTGCTCATGGTGGAGGGCAACATTCATGCCATATGGATGCCCACATTCTGGCTCCCTACAAGTGGCCAAAATATTCCAGCAGAGGGACAGATGCTGGGATATTATATTTTTAATATATAACTTGATACAGTAAAGCAAGTAATCGCATAGCAGTGTCAGACTCCTCAACAAGAGAAGATACACAGAATCTGGCTCTTGGTGGTGTTTTCCTTATTCTAAATGAGTAGATGCAAACAAACCTAATACTTCTGCTGGTGGAAATTTCTGTGATATCCTGCCTCCATCAGGGTAATTATATCTGATAGACCCTTAAATACAAGTGACAGACTGACACATCTGAAAAACAAAAAATTAAAAAGCACTGGACAGAAAAATTGTGCTGTGGATAAATGTGCCAATCAACTGAATACTTTCAGTGGTGTTTTGTACCACTGGTGGTATTTTTCCCTAATTTTGGCTATGTTTTTTTCCCCCCTTTTCAGTTACTATGTGAATGGACGAAGTGCAACAAGGGGGGATTTCTTGAGCCCTGAAGTGCTGGATACCTTTTCTACAGCCATATATGAAGTCCTGGAGGTGCCTTGTCCTGTTCAATCATTCCCGTGTTCAGTTTCCAGGGGGTTAGCAGAGAATCCAGAATAAAGAACCATTTCTTACTAGCAATAAATAGGGGTGCCTAAAGCTTGATTTCTACTGATGCTGTAAATTAAAAAAAAAAAAAAAAAAAAAAAGTTTAGCAATACTAAAAATAAATGATCTCCAACAGTTTGTCATGCAGCAAACATGGTGCCAGGAGCACCACACACTTACAGCATTCTCATTTATTGACGTAGTAATTACTCAGGGATGTAAGTTATGGTAATCCCATTTTCCTTGCTGCATTGTTTTTGTATTTTGAGATCCTGAGAACAGTACAACTTAGAATATAGCACTACTCAGCACAAGAAGACTTATGGGACCTGGATTTAGTGATGTTTTACATGGGTAGCAAGTTTTTTTGGAGGTGGATGATGTAAATCTACTTCTAGTCCTTTAGATCCAAATTTCTGTGACATCCCATCTCAGGGTGTTATCCCTTAAATGCATACATCCTAAGTGAGCCTCTGGCTAAAGCACAAAATGTTGTTTATTTCAATAGCCAAAAAAATTATATGTTGTCTCTTTCTCTTCTTCCCTAATGCCACACGGTCCAGATTGTTGGTGGGACCGTTCCAGACAAGAAGGTCTGGCTGGGAGAGACAAGCTCTGCCTATGGAGGAGGAGCTCCCAGACTGTCTAACACTTATGTTGCTGGCTTTATGTGAGTACCATGTCCCAGGTGTGGGGAAATTACATGTTTTGCCAGCTGAAGAGGGCTGCCCCACAGGAGGAATGTGGCTTCCTCAGGTGTTTTGGGGAGTGTGGGCAGTTTTTTTCCCTCCAATAAGACAGGATGACCTTTTCAGCAGGGCCTGGTGGGCCAGCAAGTCAAAGTCTGGTAATGACAGGCAACCTTGTTGTTGGTGTGATGATTTCTCTCAGCCTTCAGACCCTTGGCCAGTTCAGGAGAATCTGCTGCCGCTCCTGGTTTCCACCACCTGCAAACAGGGACTAGAGCAACTGCTCCCCACCAACTTGGACTTTAAGAGGTGGTCTGAAATTATTTCTTAATGCAATCAATGCAAGACCTGAATTGAAATTAGCTGTGTGATTTTAAGGAAGTCAGCATCATGCACTACTTTTTGCTTTCATGCTTCCTGAGTTGGTTGGAGAGAGGCAACAGGGTATGGTTGAGGTCAGCAATTTCATCTGCATGATATTTGCCTCATTTTTTGGCAGGTGGTTGGACAAACTCGGGCTTTCAGCCAGGCAGGGGATTGATGTGGTGATGAGACAGGTTTTCTTTGGGGCAGGGACCTATCACCTGGTGGATGCCAACTTTGAGCCTTTGCCGGTAGGTAAATAACACCCCCCGAATGCACCTCTGCACAGGCAACGCAGGGTGTAGAGGGACAACACCCTCAGCTATTTTAACACCACCTTTTTTTGCTTGGATGGTCACAGGTATCCTTGTACCTAAAGTTATCTCATGTTCCACTGTGGGTTAATGTGTCATTTCATATATATATATGTATGCACACAAGATATTTAGTGAAGCTGCCAGGGTGCAGCCAGTCTTCGGCACGGCAGAGACTGATCCGTGGGACACAATGCTGTGGTTTGTACACAGGTGCTCCTGGAGCTCACAAGGCTTTTCTGGATGGCCTGTTTTGGTTTGGCTACTCCTTGGCTGAGTGATGAGTAGATTATAAACAGAAGTGAAAAGAGGTATTAAGATAAATTATATTCCACTGAAAACCAGGCCAACATGAAGTCAAGACTCAAGCATTATAGGTAATGAGTATATTCATCCTACAGTGGTGTCTGAAGGATAATTAAATTGAAACATAAATTTAGTATAGCTTGATTTATTAGGAAATAACATTTTGCTGTGATAAAACTTTATTATATGAACTATACATTGTTCTTGCACATATAGCACATTTCTTTGTGTCACTAGCACTTAGCTTTGGGTGAGAGGACAGCATCTTTCTTTTTAGCTTTCCTCTAATTTTTCTGCTTCCCAATTGTGATTTTCATGGGTGGTCTTAGATCCAGCCTGAAAGAAAACGCAGCATACGGGGATTTTCAATCCCGCTTGCTAAGCTGGTTCCTATGCCAGAGACTGCATCATCAGGCTCGTTGCTTTGGGCTTTTTATTCCCTCATTTAAAATAGATTTAAGTTGGACTGAAACTATGTGCCTTGTTCCTCACCTACAGGCAGTACCGATGTTAATCAAGCTAATAATGTTTCAGAGGCAGGGAAATCCAAACCCAGGTCTGTCAGCTGTAGTTAACACAGAGATGAGGAAGCACAGCAGTGTAGAAGGCTGCACCTCCTTGCAGAGGGATTGAGCATGAAGGCTGATAGGAAAAGTAATTTTCCAGGCTTGTGGTGAGTCAGAAGAGAAACATAATGGTTTTCCTCCTAGAAAAACCTCAAAGACAAACAGACGAGCTGGGAAAAACTCTCTGAAAGCCTGGAAAGACCTGGAAAAAATGAGTCTGCACTGGGCATCACCCTGCTCTGAGGCATCATCCTGGGGTGTCAGAGGATGCACTTGTGACGGGTTCAGAAATCAATCCTGAGGCCTGTTCAAAAGTACAATGTTGATGAGAGGGGTTAAAGTTTAGGAGCTTCTTTCTAGTGTTGCACCTGTGCCTTAGGCACAAGCTTTCCTGCAGGAAGGGCAGCTCACACCTCTTCATTCAGCCCTGAGGTTCTCTGTATCCTGTAGAAGGGTGTTTCCAAAATGCAAACAATCTCTCTGTGACAGAGCTCTGGGAGTTGCAAATGGTGGGGGGGAAATGACTCAAAAGTACCTTGTAAACACAGCTGCTCACAGGCAGGGCTTCCCTTTTAGCTACAGTGTTTGTGTGAGTCTAAGATAAGGTGAAAAGCTTGGTAAAGCAAAAAGCTACAGGGGAAAACCCCTTGAAATGAGCTTCAGAATGAAGGTTAGATTCACAGCTCTGCTATGTGGAGCATCTGGCATGTACACAAGCGTTTCCATATGTTTTTGTGCCTTCCAGGACTACTGGCTCTCCGTGCTCTACAAGAAGCTGGTGGGTACCAAGGTGCTGCAGGTTGGCCTGGCAGGAGCTGACAAGAGGAAGCTCCGTGTCTACCTCCACTGCACAAACAGCCTCAAGTAAGCCTCCAGAAAGGACAAAATATCCCAGAAACTGAGCCTGCAGTCACCCCCAGGCCAACAAATGCCATTTGGGACAGTGCAAGGTTGCACACCATTTCTGTGAAACTTCTTTCTCTCCTCACCCCCACCATCACCTTCTCTCGCCTTGCAGCCCGAAGTACAGAGAAGGGGATGTGACGCTGTTTGCCTTAAACCTCTACAACATTACCCAACATTTGGAGCTACCGAATCACCTATCAAGCAAGCACGTGGATCAGTACCTCTTACTGCCTCATGGCAAAGAGAATATTCTTTCCAGGTAAGTTGCAATTCCTCTGGTCCCTGTGGAAAAGACTGTGAGTAGGCTTAGATGGTCTTTAAAACCTCACCTTATTCAATTTGCCAGGGGAAAGAAGAGGTTACCATTCAGTCATATGGGTTTTTTTAGTAAGATCTGTCTTCTGTTAAATCAGGTCTCCTAAATTCAGGCTGCTGAAAGCTTGCTAAGTTATAAGGACATTTACCCGATGTTAATTTGGAAGATTTTCCTAGTAGGCACCAGTGCTCTGGACCAGCAGCTAAAGTCCTTTTTTTTTTTTTTTTTTTTTGTACAAGCACAGGTATTTTGCTTTCCCAAGTGCTAGCTCCTGATTTACAGCAACGTGTTTAGGCCTTGTATGTTGACAGGGTGTTTTTGTTGTCATTGTTAATGCATCCATGGGGAATGGATCTGCTCTGGGGCCATAGAAGAATATACATATATTTTGGAGAAAAAGCAATTAAAATTTGTACTTTTCAAAGCCTGTTTAGCTATTGACCTCACTGGAAGAGAAAGAAATGTACTTTTTGATGTGCTAGTGCTACCACTAAAGGAGTCCTTGCAGAGGGAGCGCTACGAATGTCTGTGTGTGTATGTGCACACACTCAAGGGAAGTTTAGTTTGGCTTTGGGGTGAGTTACTGTTTACACTCAGGCCCAGAGCAGTTTGTGCTCAGTGGCAAACAGAGCACAGCTGCCCAAACAGTCTGTCTGTCCCTCTCCAGGTCTATTGAGCTGAACGGCCATGTGCTACGGATGCTGGATGACAAAACACTGCCAGAGCTTATGGAAAAGCCACTTGGTCCCGGCAGCCTGCTCGGCCTTCCAGCCTTCTCCTATGGCTTTTATGTTATCAAAAACGCCAAAGCTATTGCTTGCCTTTAAGTGGTCAATACACACACTCAGGATAAATGAAAAGCATTTAGCTAGTAGGGAATTGTAATCCTAGAAATTCATGTTTCCACCACGGGATTTAATTCTGGTAAGGGGTGCAAATGTTGTAGCACTAGTATGAACTGTGAGCTGGGGAAGGCATAAGGTCTCACTGGGTAATTGGTACGTGAAAGATCCCAGAATTATCCAGGTAGAACAAGACCCGGCAGGGCCTGGTTTTGCTCTTGATCCAGCCTATCACTGTGCTTGAGCATGGAACCCTCCTCCACACCATGCATGGAGTCACATCAGCTTCTCACAATGATTGGGGCTCTGCCAGCCCAGGCACTGCAACTTCCGTCTCCCTCTCCTTTCTGCAAGCACAGCTCACAAAGCAGTTTCTTCAAAAGCTCACCTTTAGAAAGGATGAGCAGGGTTTTCATTTGAGCTCTACAGCTGTGGCTTTGCACATGTGGGGAAGCCTGAAAGGGGATTGTTGTTGCTGAGGGTATCTTGGGGTGGAAAGTGTGGACATGCAAAGCAAACCAAGGTCAGGGTGTCTGCAGGGGGAAAGGCTGTGCAGAAAAACCAGATCCTCTATCAGATTTGGGGCAGCACCACACATTTTTCTCAAGCCAGGAGAGTTCAGTCACAAGATGGAGCTGTGGCCATGTGCTTTCCAAAGGCGAGTTGTTGGCACGGGAAATGCAGGCTGTTCCTGTAGGGTGGTCTGCCTCTGCCATCACACACTTCGTCCCTGCAAGGAAAGGAGAGGAAACCGCCAGCGCCCTGGCAATACCCCTCTGTACTCAGGGGGCTGCACAGTGAGAGTTTGTGACTCCTCAACCTGCGCCCTGCAGGCGGCTCAGCTGGAAAGGACTTCCCTGAACCTATGCACAGGTGAAGGTCTCTCTGCTTTACACTCCTTGACCTCGCAGAAATGGTATAGGAAAGAGGCTGAGCAAACCACTCCCCTCAGCCACCAGAGGGACATCAGTAGCCTTAGAGCATCCTGGGGACAGAACTGCCCAGCCAGGCTGACATCCTTCCTACTGGGAGAACAGCAATTTTGGACAGAAATCTGTGTTGGTGGTGGCTTTTCTCCCCAGCTGTGCCTTCCCCATTTTTGCAGTTGGCTGTGCCAGCTACAGCTCCCTGTGGCACACAGGCTGCTGGTCCTCAGGGCAACAAAAGGCCTCAGACAGTAGCTATGGCTTCCTGCACATATTTATTTGCATCTACTTTTCTTGAAGGTATGTAAACCACACCACTGTCAAGGTCTTATGATATTTTAAGCACAGCAGGGAAGAACAACTCCACACTACTGTACTTCCCTTTTTAAGGTTTAAAAAGATGCTACCAGCTACATGGGACTTAACACAGGGCAGGGAATCTTTTTTTAATGAGAGGACTTTTGAAACTGATGTACTTTTGTAGCTGTGATGACAACCTGCACACTAAAAAAAGGTTATACTTGAGTTCATTGTGTCAAAGGAGTGTGTGCATCCATAGATGCATTCTGCGAAGGGTTATGTATCAGGGGATAACATAGATCAGAAATGAGGAAGGCTGAGCTTGTTTACATTGTCCAAGTTCCATAAAAGAAGAGAGTGTAAGACAGAGTGGAAAGTCTTACATACAGTCAGTATCAATTTAATAATATATTATTATTAAAATGTAAGTTACAACTAAAACATCAACGTTATTATTTGTCTGGTAGCTACTTTTTAGAACTTTTCTAAAAATTGTGTTCATTCCAATGCTTTTGAGTTTTGTATTTGAAGATTTTAATTAAAGCGATTTATGCCAGCTTTTGGCAATCTTCATTTTTTTAAGACTCCTTTTTGACATACTGATACCAAGACACTCCCTACTTTTCTTTTGGTCATAACCACCTGTGCTTTTTTTGGTTATCAACAAGAGTACCCAAGTACACAAAAATGAAAGAAATCCTATGCAGGCTGGTGTGTTTCAGTTGTGTTTGCCCACCAGTTCAGAAGCCCTCCACCCAGTCTGACTCAGACCAGATACATACGCTGGTGACTGGCACACAGGAACTATCAGCAGGGGCCCAGGGGTGTTTGCACATGCAAATCACAGCTGCTGCCAATCATGTCTGGTTCTCTGAGCCCAGTTCTTCATGGTGGGGAGGTTTGGTTTACTGCTCAGTGACCACCTTTCTCTTTACACTGTTGCACATCAAGCTACTCCCTACTGTTAGCTCTACACAAGCAGAGCAAGAGGGACATAAGTGCAGGGAACGGGAACGATGGTGGATCCCAGCACTCCCAGACAGTTATGGTCTGATAGAGAGAAGAACATGACCCTCACAGGACCAAAGACTGCCTCACCCTTATCTCTGGGGCTTTTACTCCTCTGTGAAAGTTGTAAACCTTGGGGGATTGAATGTGTGTGTGCACACTTATTTGAGAACAAGAAGAACCATATCTTGCACTCATTCCAATTCACTTTTGCCCTTTTGACTCTGGAGGTCAGGTTACTCACACTGGAATTGCTGTAAATCAGCTCCTGGAAAGTGGAGTAATTTGCATCAGTCTTTGGTACAGGAGATCATTTGATGTATGTCGAAATAAGGAAAACAATAATCTTCTTAGAATCAGGGACATTCTAACCATCAACTCATATTTGAGCCAAACAAGACAGCTGGGTTTTATTAGTCTGAAATGAGCTATTCCCTAGATTTTCTTCCAGTGAAGGGCCAGGCCCCTTTATTAATAATATAAATACAGTGGTAGTAACTGTAAAAGTTTACTTTTGTAGAAGTTTACTTTTCTGCTTTACTTCCATGAGCTCCTTAAATTTTTTTTTGCAGACAGCCCAGGGTTTCCTCGCCACATAAAAAAAAAACCCCAAAGCAGTATCTGTAGAGGAGCATCCACCTGGTGACAGAGCATCTGTGGTCCTATGGGCACAACAGGAGAGAGGCTGTGGGGATTCACTGCCTGGACTCACTATTCAAATACACCTCAGGCACTTGACTGTATCTGAATAAAGGCCATGATGACCTTATCAATGTAACATGGAGACCAGATTATTAGTTATTCCTCGTCAGAGTTGAGCAACTTTTTCCTTTATGGTCCTGTGCAAATCATTTTACTGCTCATTAAAACAATAAATGGCAAAACATTAAAGTCACTTCTCCATCGCATCCTTATTTCACCTACTCCTGCTAGTCAGCATCTCGAAAATTAAAGTTTAAAATGGTTTCCACTGTTTTCTACCAGAATGTGAGTCGTTCAAGCTGAAGGAAGTGTGTGATGTAAAAAAAATTATACTCTACAGGGACAATAAACTCCCCAAAGAATCTTTCAGCAGCAGATCTGGGGACATTTTGGCACTGAAACCATGCCATGCAAAGCAAAGGTTTTACAGCCTGTCCTCTGCTCTCTTGTTTGTGCAATAACTCATCAGTTGGTGTTATGACCAGCCCCCGAAGGTGAGGTAACTGAGGTTATTGTTAATGGGCCCCTCGGGGTGGATTTGAGTGAAATGACACTTGAATGACCGGTGTTTATATACAGCAGGCTTAGTTTAGAACGATGGGAAGGAGATATGCAGACGTTTTGGCTATTATCTATGGAAATACAACAATAGAAAAGTATAAAGATATAATTTAAGAAAATATAAAAGGAAAAGAAAAAGAAAGGTAAAGATAGTGTAAAGACATGAAAGGAATGAGAAGAATGTGTCTTTACAAACAAACTGTGAGTCTCCCTGTAGGAAAAGCCGGATACTGAGAGGTGAAAGAAGCAACAGGAGGAACCATAAATTTCAGAGGAACGTTGCTAATTGACACAGACTGTTGCTCATCCAAAGCCATGTTAAATTCCTGGACTTAGAGAAAAAGAACAGAGATACAAAGAAAAAGAAGGGGGGGAGGGATGGGCGTACAGAAGGGGGTCTGTATTAGGCGTTTTGGGAAGTCTGTACCTCTCGAGTACCTCTGCCAGTGGGGAAAAGAAGAGCGTGATGTGGCCAGGAAAATAGGATTAAAAGGAGGCTGTGTCCTCCAACAATTCGAGAGACCCCAAGAGAATGCCCCAACGCCTCTCCCTTTATTTGAATAGAGTTACAGGACTCCTCCTTCACCTTTTTAAACCTCTGGCACTGTGTATTTCTCTGCACAGGTATCACCACCTGGGAGCCAGAAATGAGAGTTGACTGATGCAATTTTGATGTGTGATGGTGGCAGTCTTGATCCGTCAGGGGTGGGGGAAGCCCCTGAAAAATGAAGTCCATTGGGTTAATACACAGACTGGTTGAGGTGGGAATGTCCACAGGTACCTCTCCTGGGTTTGTTGCGGCCACCGAGTCTGTTCTTATGCAGGTCCTAGGTTTCCCACCACACACATCCAGCCCTCCCCTCCGGCTCAGGGGCTTTAGATCCGGCGGCAGCCAAGGGCTCTCTGCTTTTGCAGCTCGCCGATTGTTTGAGTCTTTTAACACTCAGCATTTCAGTCCCTCACACAGACGGTGGGAGAACTGAGTGACCGAGGAGAAGACGGGGAAATACGAAATGTTTTTATTAACTACAGAGAGGAGAGGCCTGGGAGACGACGCGTCTGCTGAAAACAGCCCCGTTACGTTTCGGGGACGAGCATTTCCCGCCCAACAGCCGCCCCACAGCAGCGCCTCAGGTCGCCGCGCATGCGCAGGTCGGCCTGACCCCGTCCCGCCAAGATGGCGGCGGCGCTGCTGGCGCGGATGTGCCGGGGCACCCCTTGGTTCCGGGGCATCCCCGGGCTCCGCGCCGCACGCCCGCCCCTCGCCGCCGCCGCCGCCGCC